>JAKSZU010000009.1:117928463-118381085 GCA_026018925.1 Tupaia tana
ACCCTGCATTCCCTTGTTAACACCTAGCTCTCCTTCTGCCCCCAGACCATCCGGGACTGCCAGAAGGCAATAGGCGCTCCTGCAAGCCTCTGGCCGGCAAGGGACACTGAGGGAGGGTCACCTCTGACCCCCACCTCACTTCCAGACCCCCAGGCCCCAGACTCCACCTTCTAGGTAGGTAGCCAGGATTTCCTTGAGGCGGTTTTTTTTTCTCTCTTGAAACCCCTGCATTCCCTTGTTAACACCTAGCTCTCCTTCTGCCCCCAGACCATCCGGGACTGCCAGAAGGCAATAGGCGCTCCTGCAAGCCTCTGGCCGGCAAGGGACACTGAGGGAGGGTCACCTCTGACCCCCACCTCACTTCCAGACCCCCAGGCCCCAGACTCCACCTTCTAGGTAGGTAGCCAGGATTTCCTTGAGGCGGTTTTTTTTCTCTCTTGAAACCCCTGCATTCCCTTGTTAACACCTAGCTCTCCTTCTGCCCCCCAGACCATCCGGGACTGCCAGAAGGCAATAGGCGCTCCTGCAAGCCTCTGGCCGGCAAGGGACACTGAGGGAGGGTCACCTCTGACCCCCACCTCACTTCAGACCCCCAGGCCCCAGACTCCACCTTCTAGGTAGGTAGCCAGGATTTCCTTGAGGCGGTTTTTTTTCTCTCTTGAAACCCCTGCATTCCCTTGTTAACACCTAGCTCTCCTTCTGCCCCCAGACCATCCGGGACTGCCAGAAGGCAATAGGCGCTCCTGCAAGCCTCTGGCCGGCAAGGGACACTGAGGGAGGGTCACCTCTGACCCCCACCTCACTTCCAGACCCCCAGGCCCCAGACTCCACCTTCTAGGTAGGTAGCCAGGATTTCCTTGAGGCGGTTTTTTTTCTCTCTTGAAACCCCTGCATTCCCTTGTTAACACCTAGCTCTCCTTCTGCCCCCAGACCATCCGGGACTGCCAGAAGGCAATAGGCGCTCCTGCAAGCCTCTGGCCGGCAAGGGACACTGAGGGAGGGTCACCTCTGACCCCCACCTCACTTCCAGACCCCCAGGCCCCAGACTCCACCTTCTAGGTAGGTAGCCAGGATTTCCTTGAGGCGGTTTTTTTTCTCTCTTGAAACCCCTGCATTCCCTTGTTAACACCTAGCTCTCCTTCTGCCCCCAGACCATCCGGGACTGCCAGAAGGCAATAGGCGCTCCTGCAAGCCTCTGGCCGGCAAGGGACACTGAGGGAGGGTCACCTCTGACCCCCACCTCACTTCCAGACCCCCAGGCCCCAGACTCCACCTTCTAGGTAGGTAGCCAGGATTTCCT
Organism: Tupaia tana; assembly: GCA_026018925.1. Taxonomy (NCBI): domain Eukaryota; kingdom Metazoa; phylum Chordata; class Mammalia; order Scandentia; family Tupaiidae; genus Tupaia; species Tupaia tana. The sequence goes on from JAKSZU010000009.1 coordinate 117,929,764, forward strand.
TGAGGCGGTTTTTTTTCTCTCTTGAAACCCCTGCATTCCCTTGTTAACACCTAGCTCTCCTTCTGCCCCCAGACCATCCGGGACTGCCAGAAGGCAATAGGCGCTCCTGCAAGCCTCTGGCCGGCAAGGGACACTGAGGGAGGGTCACCTCTGACCCCCACCTCACTTCCAGACCCCCAGGCCCCAGACTCCACCTTCTAGGTAGGTAGCCAGGATTTCCTTGAGGCGGTTTTTTTTCTCTCTTGAAACCCCTGCATTCCCTTGTTAACACCTAGCTCTCCTTCTGCCCCCAGACCATCCGGGACTGCCAGAAGGCAATAGGCGCTCCTGCAAGCCTCTGGCCGGCAAGGGACACTGAGGGAGGGTCACCTCTGACCCCCACCTCACTTCCAGACCCCCAGGCCCCAGACTCCACCTTCTAGGTAGGTAGCCAGGATTTCCTTGAGGCGTTTTTTTTTCTCTCTTGAAACCCCTGCATTCCCTTGTTAACACCTAGCTCTCCTTCTGCCCCCAGACCATCCGGGACTGCCAGAAGGCAATAGGCGCTCCTGCAAGCCTCTGGCCGGCAAGGGACACTGAGGGAGGGTCACCTCTGACCCCCACCTCACTTCCAGACCCCCAGGCCCCAGACTCCACCTTCTAGGTAGGTAGCCAGGATTTCCTTGAGGCGGTTTTTTTTCTCTCTTGAAACCCCTGCATTCCCTTGTTAACACCTAGCTCTCCTTCTGCCCCCAGACCATCCGGGACTGCCAGAAGGCAATAGGCGCTCCTGCAAGCCTCTGGCCGGCAAGGGACACTGAGGGAGGGTCACCTCTGACCCCCACCTCACTTCCAGACTCCCAGGCCCCAGACTCCACCTTCTAGGTAGGTAGCCAGGATTTCCTTGAGGCGGTTTTTTTTCTCTCTTGAAACCCCTGCATTCCCTTGTTAACACCTAGCTCTCCTTCTGCCCCCAGACCATCCGGGACTGCCAGAAGGCAATAGGCGCTCCTGCAAGCCTCTGGCCGGCAAGGGACACTGAGGGAGGGTCACCTCTGACCCCCACCTCACTTCCAGACCCCCAGGCCCCAGACTCCACCTTCTAGACCATCCGGGACTGCCAGAAGGCAATAGGCGCTCCTGCAAGCCTCTGGCCGGCAAGGGACACTGAGGGAGGGTCACCTCTGACCCCCACCTCACTTCCAGACCCCCAGGCCCCAGACTCCACCTTCTAGGTAGGTAGCCAGGATTTCCTTGAGGCGGTTTTTTTTCTCTCTTGAAACCCCTGCATTCCCTTGTTAACACCTAGCTCTCCTTCTGCCCCCAGACCATCCGGGACTGCCAGAAGGCAATAGGCGCTCCTGCAAGCCTCTGGCCAGCAAGGGACACTGAGGGAGGGTCACCTCTGACCCCCACCTCACTTCCAGACCCCCAGGCCCCAGACTAACGCGCGGCGCGCGACTTTTTCTTTATTTTTCTGTGTTGTCTTTCCTTTAGTTGCATATTGTCCTCTCCTCCTTATTTTTTAATGTGCCAGACAGACTAGACAGGTCCAGAATCATATATCTGAAATTTCCTAGGAAGGTAAGTGTCTCTGGGATCCTCCCTAGTACTGATCCCCTTTGAAAAAGGAGATACTGCTTGTTAGACCCTTCTGTAGAGTTTCGCTCCTGAAAACACATTGGTAAAAACAACAGAAGAGAGACTTCAACAAACAGCTATTCCCATCAAAAAGGAAAGACTCTTACTTCTCCTGGGACAAAAGTTCTCCCAAGAGGTCTTTAAAAGGGAAGTAATCTTCCAATGGCTAAAAGTAGAAAAAGAGCCCCAGGTCTGAATAAACAAGAAAATATGTCTCCAACAAAGGAAAATGCCCCTCCATGTCTCGTAAATATGGAGGACGTTACCAAAATGACAGACACAGAATTTCGAAAATTCATGGTGACCAAATTCTGTGAATTGGAAAAAAAAAGAGACAACGAACTACAGGAAATTAGGAAGTCCTTCCAGGATATGAAAGAAGAAATGGATACTCTGAGAAAGAATCAGGTGGAACTATTAGAGATAAAGTCTATAATACAAGAAATCAAAAACTCTCTGGAAAGTATTAAGAGCCGATTAGACCATGCTGAAGATCGAATCTCTGATGTAGAAGATAAAACCTCTGATCTAGAAAAAAACTACAAAAAGATCGAGAAAATAACTAAAAAACATGAGGATAATATACGGGAAATACTAGACTCTATTAGACGCCCAAACATCAGAATAATCGGCATCCCAGAAGGTGAAGAAACTAATAGCGGAATGGAAAATCTATTCCATGACATCTTGGAAGAAAATTTCCCAAGCCTAGAGAGGCACCGAACCATCCGGACCCAAGAAATACAAAGGACCCCAAATAGAATCAACCCCAGAAGATCTTCCCCAAGGCACATCTTAGCCAGGCTGTCTAACGTCACAGAAAAAGACATGATACTAAAACTGGCAAGAGAGAAACGAGAAGTAACTTACAAAGGCCATCCCATAAGACTAACACCAGACCTCTCATCAGAAACAATGCAAGCAAGAAAAGAATGGGAAGACATACTGAAAGTGTTAAGAGAGAAACAATTTCAGCCAAGACTATTATACCCTGCAAGATTATCCTTCATTTGGGAAAAAAAGATTAAAATCTTCTCAGACAAACAAAACCTGAAAGAATTTGCCAACACCAGACCAGCCCTTCAAGAAATCCTGAAGAAAGTACTGTTCCAGGAAAACTAAAGACGCAACAGCCAGAAACAAAGAAATAACAGGCAACTAAGACAATGGCTAACTTAAATGTCGGTACAGATCCTGTAACATCGATAATAACATTGAATGTTAATGGGTTAAATTCTCCAATCAAGAGACACAGACTGGCTGAATGGATAAAAAAACAGAAACCCTCTATCTGTTGCCTACAAGAAACCCACCTCATGGAAAAAGACATACATAGACTGAAAGTGAAGGGTTGGAAAAAGGTTTTCCATGCAGTTGGGAACCAAAAAAGAGCTGGAGTTGCGATACTAATTTCTGACAAAATAGGCTTTAAAACAAAAAGTGTCCGAAGAGACAAAGAAGGGCACTACATCATAGTAAAAGGTTCTATAGATCGAGAAGATATAACGCTTATTAATATCTATGCTCCTAACACAGGAGCACCCAAATATGTGAAGGAAAGATTGTTAGATCTGAAAGGGGAGATAGACTGCAACACACTAATTGTTGGAGATCTCAACACCGCATTACCCCCTCTGGACAGATCATCTAGGCAAAAAATAGGTAGAGAGATCAAGGATCTAAATGATACCATAAATCAATTGGACTTAACAGACATCTATAGAACTTTCCACCCAAAAACCACAAGATATAGTTTTTTCTCACCCCGACATGGAACTTTCTCGAAGATTGACCACATCATAGGACACAAAGCAAGCCTCTGCAGATTCAGAGGCATAGAAACTATTTCCAGCATCTTCTCTGACCATGATGGAATCAAACTCGAGTTTAATTTCAAGAGAAATCCTCAAAAATACCTAAAAACATGGAAACTAAATAACCTACTCCTGAATGACTCCACTATTACCGAAGAAATAAAGTCCGAAATCAAAAGATTCATGGAAGCCAATGACAATGAAGATACAAGTTTCCATAATCTTTGGGACACTGCCAAAGCAGTCATAAGAGGGAAGTTCATAGCAATTAGTGCACATAAGAGGAAGACAGAGAAAAGGCTAATGGATCACCTAACATCAAGCCTTAGAGAATTGGAAAAGCAACAGCAAAAAAATCCAAAAAATTACAGGAGAAAGGAAATAATAAAGATCCGAGCAGAAATAAATGAAATAGAAAATAAACGTACTATACAGAAAGTAAGTGAAAGCAAAAGCTGGTTCTTTGAAAGGATAAACAAAATTGATACCCCACTAGCGAGACTTATTAAGAAGAAGAGAGAAAGGAACCAGGTGAATCAAATCTGCAATGAGGCTGGTAACATAACAACAGACATAGTAGAAATTCAAAACATCATTAGAGGATACTTTGAACATCTATACGCTAAGAAACAAGATAATCTGGATGAGATGGACAAATTCCTGGACAAATATAATCTACCAAGAATGAGCCAGGAAGAAATAGAGAGTCTAAATAGGCCCATAACAAGCCAGGAAATTGAATCAGTAATAAGTAACCTCCCAACAAAGAAAAGCCCTGGCCCCGATGGATTCACCTCTGAATTCTACAAAACTTTCAAAGAAGAGTTAACTCCCATTCTGCTCAAATTATTTCTAAAGATCCAAAAGGGTGAATCTCTCCCTAATTCATTCTATGAAGCCTCTGTCACCCTCATCCTCAAAACAGATAAGGACAGGACAAGGAAGGAAAACTATAGACCAATATCTCTGATGAACATAGACTCAAAGATTCTCAACAAGATACTAGCAAATCGTATTCAACAACTTATACAGAAGATCATACACCATGATCAGGTAGGCTTTATTCCAGGAATGCAAGGTTGGTTCAACATACGCAAAACCATAAACATAATACACCATATTAATAGGAAGAAAGACAAAAACCATATGGTCATATCGATTGACGCAGAAAAAGCATTTGATAAGATACAACATCCCTTCATGATCAAGACTCTTAGCAAAATTGGCATAGAAGGGCCATTTCTCAATACAATAAAAGCCATCTATGAAAAACCCATAGCGAACATCATCCTGAATGGAGAAAAGCTGAAAGCTTTCCCACTAAACACAGGAACAAGACAAGGATGCCCACTTTCTCCTCTCCTTTTCAACATAGTTCTGGAAGTCCTCGCCAACGCAATCAGAAAAGAGGAAAAAATAAAGGGCATTCGAATAGGAAAAGAAGAGGTGAAACTCTCTCTATTTGCAGATGACATGATTGTATACATAGAAGACCCAATGGTCTCCATGGAAAAACTACTGGAAGTAATACATGATTGCAGTAAAGTTGCAGGATATAAAATCAATATACAGAAATCGATAGCATTTCTGTATACGAATAACAGGCAGACTGAGATAGAACTGAAAAAACTTATTCCGTTTACCATAGCCACTAAAAGTATAAGATATTTAGGAATAAATCTAACCAAAGAAGTTAAAGACCTCCACAAGGAAAACTATGAGAAGGTAAAAAAAGAAATTGAAAATGACACAAAAAAATGGAAGGACATCCCATGTTCATGGATTGGAAGAGTTAATATAATCAAAATGGCAATTCTACCCAAATTAATCTACCTATTTAATGCAATGCCAATCAAAGTACCAGACACATTCTTCACAGATCTAGAAAAGACAATCTTAAAATTTGTCTGGAATCATAAAAGACCCCGTATTGCCAAAGCACTTCTACACAAGAAGAATGGAGTGGGTGGCATCTCAATCCCCGATCCAAAAATGTATTACAAAGCTGTGGTAATAAAGACAGCATGGTATTGGCACAGAAACAGACATGTGGACCAATGGAACAGAATAGAGTCCCCAGAAATAAGTGCCCAAACATACAGTCAACTGATCTTTGACAAGGGGTACCAGTCAATCCAGTGGGAAAATGAAAGCCTCTTCAGCAAGTGGTGCTGGAGAAACTGGACTTCCACTTGCAGAAAGATGAATCTGAACCCCTACCTCTCTCCTTTGACAAGAATCAAGTCAAGGTGGATCAAGGATCTAAATCTAAGACCTCAAACTATAAAGCTGCTCCTGGAGAATGCTGGGGAAACTCTGGGAGACATTGGTGTAGGGAAAGACTTCCTAAAGAAGACACTGAAAGCAGAGTCCATCGTCCACAAAATAGACAAGTGGGATTACATCAGACTAAGAAGTTTCTGCATGGCCAAAGACACAGTAGTTAGTGTGAATCGACAGCCCTCAGAATGGGAAAATATTTTTGTAAATGTTGCATCAGATAAGGGACTGATAACCAGAATACATAAGGAACTAAAAAAGGTGTTTGGAAAAAAGATGATCAACCCTATTAAAAGATGGGAGAAGGAGATGAAGAAAACACTCTCTAAAGATGACATACGAATGGCCAAAAGGCATATGAAAAAATGTTCAACCTCCCTCATCGTAAGGGAAATGCAGATAAAAACAACAATGAGGTACCACCTAACCCCAGTCAGATTGTCTAATATTAAAAAAACAAAAAATGATAAGTGTTGGCGGGGGTGTGGTGAAAGGGGAACTCTTTTACACTGCTGGTGGGAATGTAGATTGGTCCAACCACTGTGGAGAATAATTTGGAGATTCCTCAAAAATCTACAGATAGATCTGCCATATGATCCAGAGATCCCACTCCTCGGTATCTACCCAAAGGACAGAAGAATTCTTCATTGGAAAAGTGCTTGCACATCGATGTTTATTGCGGCACTATTCACAATTGCTAAGTCTTGGAACCAACCCAGATGTCCCCGTATGGAGGAATGGATTGAAAAACTGTGGCTCATATACTCTATGGAATACTACTCAGCCATAAAAACCAACAGAGCCCTGGCTTTTGACAGAAAGTGGAAGAATATGGAAGATGTACTGCTGAGTGAGGCAAGCCAGATTATGAAGGAGAGACATTGTATGTCCCCACTTAACATATACCGTTTGTCTGCTTTCTATGTCTGAAACTGATTGACTAACAGTTGAACAAACACAAGAGATGGGTGTGAATGTCAGATGAGGTGTATGTGGAGGAGTGGGGCCCAACGAAAGACATTTAGAGAAGGGATACAGAGGTAGAGCATTGACGGGATGGGGAGGTGTGGTGTTATCTGCTGAAGATATTTCGATCAACGGGTCTGGGGAGAAATGTTCACATATCAAAATGGTCTCATTGTAAGACAAACAATATGATTGAAAGTATATACAAAAATAAATAAATAAATAAAAAAATAAAATAAAAAAAAAAAAAAAAAAAAAGAATACAAAAGCATTGAAAATATTTAAGGATACTGGAGGCAGTGTGGAAGGAGGGTGATAGAGGGGAAGAGTGCAGGGAAGGTAATTGGAGATAAAAAGAGATAAGACATTTGTGGGACACAGAAATGGTTTATTACCTGTTGATAATGTCATGTACAGTATTTTCAAATGGACTGGTCTGAGGTGTATTTTATGTTGGGTAAATTCTCTATACAAGCTAAATGATGTATAACAATTGAATGTATAAAAATAATATTTATAATAAAAAATTTTAAATTACAAAATACAAAAGATAAAAGATCATACTAAAAATATTCAAATAATCTCCCCCGCAAAATGAAGCTTGAACAGAAAAACAAACAAACAAAGCGGAGGGAGAAACTGAAACAAAAATAACAAAAAAAGAAAAAGCATACAAATAAAATAGAAATAAATCTAACATATCACTAATTACAAGTGGTCAAAATACAACCAGTTTAAAACAGACTTCAGGTTAGGTAAAGAAGAAAGACTCAAATATATACCATGTAAAAGAAACCCTGTTTAAATATATTAGTATAGATAAGGTAAAAATAAAGTAGGAAAGAGATATACTATGCAAAATCTAATTAAAAATAACTGCAGTGGCTATAAAAATATTAGACAAAACAAATTTCAGAACAAGAAAAATTATCAGACACAATAAGAAACATTAAATAATAATAAATAGATCAAATTGTTAAGAAAAGGAGACAATCTTTAATATTTGCACAGCTAACAGCAATTAAAAAAAGCAATTAGGGACTAACAGGTGGCATGCTGGTTAAGGCATTGGACTCCTACATGGCTGACCTGTGTTTGAATCCCAGACCTGGTGACTTGCTTTCTCACTTTCCCTCTCTCTCTTTCTGCCTCTTTCTGATCAAATTAAAAATAATGATAATAATAATAAAAGTAAAGAAATAACTCTATTTTTTTTGGAGAGGTTTTCGCTATAGGGCGTGTGTGCTCGCCAGACAGACAGAGAGAGACATAGAGACAGAAAGCAAGAAATCACCCCCCAGAGGGGATGGTGACGCCGCAATCCCTTCTCCTCCATTCTCCTCTTGGGATCTTGGGCACGCATGCACACGCGCCTGACGTGAGTTTTAAGCCACCGGGTCCGGGATGCGAACCGCGGTCGACTATGTGAGAGTCCAGCGACATAGCCATTACGCTAACTGCTGGTTCCCAACTCTATTTTTTTTTAAATAAAAGGCATTTAATCATCTCAGTAAGACTGAGATAAATTAGACATCTGAATATTCTGACAATAATTTTAAAGCAACTATCATAAAAGTTCTTCACCAAATAATTAAGAATTCTCTTGACCAATGGAACAGAACAGAAACCCCAGAAGTAAATCTGAAAACATATAGTCAACTGATATTTGACAAGGGCACCAGTCAATCCAGTGGGGAAAAGAAAACCTGTTTAGCAAGTGGTGCTTGAAAAACTAGTTATCCACCTGCAAAAAGATAAAACTGGACCCCTATCTTTACCATTAAAACAAATTGACTCAAAATGGATTAAAGATCTAAACCTAAGACCTCAAACTATGAAACGATGGGCGGGAAATCCAGGGGAAACTCTTAGAAACATAGGAGTAGGCAAAGACTTCTGGAACAAGACCCCCAAAACACAGCCAATAATTCAAAAAATAGACACCTAGGATTACATTAGGTTGAAAATCTTCTGCACAGCAAAAGAAACAATAATTAGAGTTAATTGACAACCCTCATAATGGGAGAATATACTTATAAACCATGCCTCAGAAAGTATTGATAACCAGGATATACAGGGAATTCAAACAACTTACCTGAGAAAAAAGATCAACCCAATTAAAAGATGAGCAAATTAGCAAAACAGACAACTCTCAAAGGAAGACATATGAATGGCCAAAAAGTGTATGATAAAATGCTCAACATCTCTTATGATAAGGGAGTTGCAAATCAAAACTGCAATGAGATACCACCTAACCCTAATCAGAATGGCTAAGATCAAAAAAATAAGGAATGATAAGTGGTGGCGAGGCTCCAGAGAAAAGGGAAATCTCCTACACTATTGGTGGGAATTTAAGTTAGTACAGTCACTGTGGAGAACAATATGGAGGTTCCTCAAAGGCCTACAAATAGAATTACAGTATGATCCACCAGTTCTGCTCCTGGGTATCTACACAAAGGATAAGAAAATGCTCAGTCAGAAAAACACTTGCACAACCATGTTTATTGCAGCATTGTTCACAATCACTAAGACATGAAACCAACCCAAATGTCTACCAACAGAAGAATGGATTGAAAAAGTGTAAAACATACACTACAGAATACTTCTCAGCCATAAAAAAACAATAAGACCTTGGAGTTTGATAGAAAGTGGACAATTATAGAAGATTTATTGTTAAGTAAAACAAGCCAGACTATGGAAGAGAGGCATTGTATGTCCCCACTTACTATATTCCAAAGATTGGCACTCTATGACAGAAACTGAATGATTGGAAGGTATAAAAGCATGGAGATCAATGGTGATACTGGAGATAGTGGGGGAGGAGGGTGGGAAATGAGGGAGAGTGAGAGGGAGAGAATCAAGGGAAAGAAGAAGCAAAACATTTAAGGAACTTAAAATGGAAAGAAATATGTTGATTATAATACATACGGTAATGTCGTTGACTACATCAAAATGCAGTGTTATTTATAATGGGAATATTCATTTGGTATGTTGCAGTGATACAAGTGATTGAATGTAAAATATAAGTAAAAATAATAGAATTATAAATTCTGCAGGAAAATTATGAGCCTATTTTACATTATGTAAAATGGGAAAATTACACAGCATGACACTTTTATTTCAAACCAATTTTTAAAAATGTAAATAAAATATAATATAGTGCTCTTGTATTAAAAATAAAGTAAAAAATGACAAGAGTAGTCCCATAGCATAGCAGTTAAGTGAAGTGCAACAGAAGCTGGATCCCAAATGGCTGAATGTAGTTCAAATCCTGGTCCCAGCAGCTAGAAAAATATGTCAGGCATTTGTAATTGCATGCCCCAAATCCTGACAGGATGAAGAAATAGATAAAAGAGAACCGTGGTGTGATCATGCACAACTGGGGGATGCTTCTCTCTCTTTCTTTCTTTGTCTTTCTCTCTCTCTCTCTCTCTCTCTCTCTCTCTCTCTCTCTGGTAAGCACAATGTGCCCTCTGGCAATTAAAGAAAAGAACAAAAAAGAGATAAAAATGGTAAATTGTGCTTCATCAACCTTAATACTTCTACATTTCAAAAGACATCATGAAGAAAAAGAAGAGACAGGCCATGCATTAGTAAATGTACTTGCAAATTGTTTATCTAATTAGTGCTTGTATCCTAAATACTCCCAAAAATTTACAACTAAATAGCAAAAGGAGAAATAAACCAATTGAAAAAATATCAAAACGTTTAGTAGATATTTAATCAATGAAGATGTATGAATATCCAATAAGCATATAAAAGGAAGCTCATTTTTATTAATTAGAGAAATGCAAATATAAAACACTTCACACCTACCAGAATGACGGATCAAAATGACAAAAAATATAAGTGTTTATGAGGATTTAGAGAAACTGGAACCCTTAAACATTATGGGTGGAGATAGGAAATGATGTAACTACTTTGAGAAACAGTTTGGCAGTTTCTTTAAAGGCTAGACATAAATTTACCACATGACTGTACTCCTAGTGATTTACTAAAAAAAAAATGAAAACACATATCCCCTCATCTTGCCCATGAATGTATATTACAGCATCATTCATAATAACCAAACACTGGAAATAGCCCAAATATCTATAAATCTTCCAATGTGTAAACAACATGTACTATATCCATACAAAATACTATTGAGCAATAAAAAGAATTAAGGACCAATGCATACTATGACATGGATAGAACTCAAGAATATTATGCTAATGAAAAAAGCCAGACACAAAAGGCTACAATGGTATATTATTCAATTTATATGAATGGGCCTTCAATGGCAAATCTAGAGACTAAAAGTAGATTGGTGATTATCTGGGGTCAGGGGCAAGACTGCAGATTGACTGTAATGTGGTGGTGGGGGGGGAGTCAGACATGCTCTAAAATTGTATTTTGGTGATAGCTGCACAATTTTAAAAATCACTGATGGACACTGAAAACTAGTGAATTATATAAGAAAATACCTTGCAACTATTAAAAAGAAAAGAAACAAAATTAAGCCAAAGAAGGCAGAAGGAAGGAAATAATAGAAAGTATTATAATTGATACTATCAAAGTAATAGGAAATCAATAAAAGTAAAAGCCAGCTCTTTTTTATTTTTTGAGAGGTTTTCGCTATAGGCTGCGTGCGCTTGCCAGACAGACAGAGAGAGACATAGAGACAGAAAGCGAGAAATCACTTCCCAGGGGGGATGGTCACGCCGCAATCCCTTCTCCTCCATTCTCCTCTCGGGATCTTGGGCACGCATGCACACACGCCTGGCGTGAGTTTTAAGCCACCAGGTCCGGGACGGGAACCACGGTCGACTACGTGGGAGTTCAGCGACATAGCCATCACACTAACTGCTGGTTCCCTTTTTTTTTTTTTTTTTTTGGAAAGCCAGCTCTTTGATAAACAAAATTGATAAGCCTCTGACCTGACTGCCCCAAAACAGAAGAGAGAAGACCCTAAATACCAATATCAAAAATGAAACAGGCTATTACTATAGACCCCACAAAGATTTAAAGGATAATAGACAGCCTCATTGTCTAGTGGTTAAGGGAGCAGTTAAATCCCACATGGTCAACCTTGTGGCTCGAATCCTCACCCAGATGACTTGGGAAGAAAAGATAATAACCAAATAATATCATTAACTATATTCCCACGTTAAGGATTTAATCCTGGGGTTATTTTATCCTAAGTCTGCACAAGATTTGTATAGCCATTCCCCATCTTTATTACTACCCCAACTGTTACCTTTTTTTTTTTCTTCATTTGTTTGCCAGAGGCTCTGTGTACTCACCAAAGACAGACAGAGAAAGAGAGAGAAAGAGAGAGAAGAAAGCACTCCCCAGTGGGGTATGGTCAGGCCACAATCCTTTCTGCTTCATTTATCTATCCTATTGGAATTTGGGTCATGCATGCACAAAGACCAGGTGTGTTTTTCAAGCTGAGAGGGCTGAGATTCAAACCATATGGTCAGCTATGTGGGATTTGGCTCCTTCAATCACTAGGTCACAAGTTTGGCCCCTAACAGTTTTTTTTATTCCCTTCTCTTTTCCCACTAATAGGTTCCGCAAAGTTTGTAATCTAATTAGTCAAGTTTCCGCTAGCTCCATATTCCACAGACTTCTTCCCAGATTCTCCTGCCAACTATCTGACTAATTTAGAATAGTTTTTAACTTGAACGAAATAAGCATTTTAGTTATTTTGTGGCAGGGAAATTCACTTTCAACCTTTGTGAGAGGAGAAGGAATTGAAATGTTTCCAGCAGCCTCCTTTAAGGAGTAAAGATCCATTGTTGAAGACCTAGTTTGTGGAGTAATGACTTAATAGGGGATGTAGATAGAGATATAAATTGATTAATATATGAACAGAAATGAGTAAAAAAGAAGAAAGATGCAGTAGTTAGAAGGAAAAGACTGAACATCTATCACTAGTTGAGTTTTAATATGTGGAATTAAGTGCTTTTACAAATGAACCCTGTGAGTGATGCTGATAGGAGAAATCATCTCTAATTTTCAGGTTCTTTTCCACAGAATTCAGAGTAGGAGTTTCTGCTTCCACCTAGAGGCCAGAAAATTATAACAAACTCCACTAATCCTTTGCAGCTCTGAGGCAAAGGTCTATTAAGGAAAAAACAGAAGCTGCTATAAAATCAGTGTTTGCCAAAGCCAACATACAAGTTACTAAGGTGGAAAAAAAATGGCTTCTGTTTTCCTTGCACTTTCCAAATCTTATTAGAGGCCATCTTTCAACAGAATACATAAAACACAGAGATTCCCACTGGCAAGGTCTAGGAAAAAAATCTATATTTTCTAGATTTCCAGTCACAACGATTCAGGAAAGAAGAATGAAGTGACTGATAATAGATGTTCATTACTAGAAAAACACATGATCTATCTCATACTTTGGGAAATATACAGTAGTCCTCTCCCCATTATCTATGGTTTTGTGATCCAAAAATATTAAATGGAAAATTGCAGGAATAAATAATTTATAAACTTTAGATTGTGTCTTTTGGGGTCAGCAGCTGGAGTGGTGATTAAAGTGACCAATCATGGTTTGAGGCCCAGACCTGGTGGCTTATTTTCTCACTTTCTCTCTCTCTCTCCTCTCTCTCTCTCTCTCTCTCTCTCTCTCTCTCTCTCTCTCTCTCTTTGTCGCTCTGCTTCTCTCTGGTCAAATTTAAAAAACAATAATAATGATAATTAAATAAAATAATTCTTTTTAAAAATTGTGTCTTGATATGAGTAGTATTATGAAATCTCCCACCAACCCACTCTATCTTGCCTGAGATATGACTCATACCTTTGTTCAATGTATCCACACTATATACACTTCCTATACCTATTTATCAGTTAGTAGCCATCTTGGTTATCAGATTGACTGTCGGGGCATTCTTGTGTTAAATTAACTCTTATTTTACTGAATAGTGGTCACTCCTTCAGCACTTTGCTTAGAGATTTTCTTAGCAAAATATCCAATGTTATCACTTACAAGTTCTACTTTCTATAAAACATAAGAACAAGATCACATTTCAGCCAAGTTTTTCGCTACTTTATTAAAAGAGTTTCAAGCCACAGGGTTTGGGATTTGAACCATGGTCACTACATGGGAGTCCAGTGACTTAACCAATATGCTACCTGCTGGCCCCATGTACTGCATTTTCAAAAATGTTCCAGAAGGGCCAGCAGGTTATGTAGTGGTTAAGGCACTGGATTCCCACATGGCCAAATGCAATTGGAGTTCCAGACCTGGCATCTTGAAAATCATGCCGGGCATGTGTGTGTGCCCCAAATCCCAGGAGGAGAATAGAGAAGGGATTACGGTGAAGCCATCCTCCCTGGAGGAGTGTGATATCTCACTTTCCCCATCACTGCCTCTCTCCTGGAGTGCATGTGTCCTATGGCAAAAACCTTAAAAAAAAAAAAAAAAAAAAAAAAAAAAAAAAAAAAAAAAAAAAAAAAAAAGAAAAGGAAAGAAAAGAAAAGAAAAGAAAAGAAAAGAAAAGAAAAGAAAAGAAAAGAAAAGGTTCCAGAAACCAGAGCTGCTAATATCATAGGCTTAACCTGGTACAATATACACTTGGTTAATATTATGTCCATTCCCCACTATATCCCTGTAAGTATTAAATATAAAAGAGTATCCATATTTTAAAGAACTGAGGTTCAGGGATAGATTACTTGTCCTTATTCACAGTGTGATCTTACTGAATCCAAAGGCTGCCCTTGGGTGCTCTGACACATGGTTCTTAATTAAATCAGCCTTTTTCCAGGATCTGGAACTACCAAAAAGATTATAGGACAGAAGATAATTCTGAAAGTGACAATTTACTAGTCTTAATTGTCACTCTACCCTGAATTTGACTGAAGAATAAATGTAGGGATACAGCTTCTTCCCTTGGTCAATTCTCACATAATTTGCTTTAACTTCACTGGGATTAGTAGTTGTGGTCTGGTCCACAATTGGATGAGATCTAAGGACCCTGGATATGTACTATAATCATTCTACTGTTGCTCCTGCATCTATTCCAGGGCACTGTACTATGCTATGAAGGTAATACGGCCTTCATCAAATATACATTCCCACTCTAGAATTTAGGTCCTTTCATAAACTTTTTCTTTGTGCTATAAACAACCAGAAGTAAATTTCCATATGTGTGACCTGACCAAGATATTCCATTATTGGAAGATTTTATTAGACTTTTTGATGTAATTTGAATAGGCAGTTTATCTCCTTCCTAACTTGACATTTCCCCTTGGGGAATGTTAGGGCAGTTGAATTTGTACTTCCCAGTGGTAAGGATCAGACTTCTTTCAAACGGAAGATTCCTCAGCCATTGACAGGTGTATTTTGAGGTGAACCACTGAAGTTTAGTTAGTGTTCCTACTTGCAGCTGCTGTCCAGATGTTTTTAGTTTAAAATAATCTTCATACCACTTTGGTGGGCTGCTAATTCCTCCACAGTTATTCTGAATTTGTTTACTCATCTGTCATATAGAGATAGCATTTGCCTTGCAGATTAGCTCTGATTATTTCATTGAGTAATATATGTAAATCATTTGTTACAGAAGAAGGAAGGGGCAATATAGTTCCCTTACCTCTTTCTTTTAATGCATATCCTATCCCTTGGGTACAGTTACCAGCCCCAGGTACAATATTACTTGGAGCAAATCTTGCTTTAAATCACACTTGCCTAGACTTACCTTGATGTAGCTATTCAGCTTCTGAAAACAGAAAAGATTTTTGTGAACCCAAAGAGAAAGTTTCTGGTCACAGCATCAACTTGGAAAGCAATTCTATGTATGGATCCTCATCTCCATTTAGTTAAATCCTAAGGTTATTTAGTGAGCTATCACTATGAGTCTGGCCCTGTGCCTTCCCTTGTCTCCTACATTTTCTGCAGACCAGCTGTTCATTATCAGCTCCTAAACTCCCTCCCTTCCTCCACAGCATCCTCTAGATACTCTAGGCGCCAGACCCTCCCCTAGACCTTGGTGCTGGGAGGATAATTCCCATCTCTTCCCCAAGTCCTATCAGCATTTTACCTCCCAGAAGCTGGATCATAAGAAACCCTCCCCAGGACAATTTGGTCCTTAATTATCCTTGGTACGGTGTGGATAACAATTGTTATTTATTCCCAGAAAGATTAGAAAATATACATTTTTTCTCTATTCTAGCAGACTTTGGTGTTTGTTGTATTAAACTGTGGGCCAGAGGACCTGTGAGTGGCCTTGTGGGATGAGGAGCTGGTGAAAAATGTCAAGAGGAAACTGATTGAGAAATAAGGATAACTGGATTAGTGAGAAAAAGGAAAGGAACAAAGGCAAGTCACTTTGGAATAATAGTTAAGAAGCATCTACAGTGCACTCCATGTGGACTTTAGCAAAAACAAACAAACACACACACACACACACACACACACACACACACACAATAATAATAAAAAATAAAAACCTTCAAAGAAATGAAAAACAAATCCTTTGGTTTAGGGTCCTCGTCCTCCCTTGTGTGACACTGGTTTATTACTTAACTTCTCTGGATCTTAACTGCTCATCTGTGGTAATAGAAAAAAATTTTTTAGAAGAGCAACTACTGATTTTACTTCTCTTTCCCCCATAGATCAGGGCAACTCTCATCTCTCAAGCAGAGTCCACCTCCATCTGCATTCCTCTGCCCAGTCAGGGAACCTGAGGCAGTGCTGAACCTCAGCCCCAGCCCCAGCCCCAGCCCCAGCCCCATCCTCAGAGCCTCACCCTCCTTTCAGCCAAAAATGTCAGAGCAGCTCTCAGCTCTCAAGCAGAGTCCATCTTCATCTGCAGCCCCCTGCTGAAATCATGCACTGCACTTGTGCGGAGCATGATATTTCTTTTTTCCTCTTGAATTTTCTTTCTTTCTTCTCTCTTACATTGTCATTTTCTGCTCATCCTCCACCTCCTGAGGGACTAGACAGGTCTATAATTATAGTTTTCAAACGTCTTAGCATTATGAGGTTCTCAGGAATCTTCGCCCAACACTGAACCAGCAAATAAAAGAGAGAGAGAGAGAGAAACTGCTCTTCAGAAAGCTGAATAGAAATCTCCTCCCATGAGGACCACATTGCTAACCACAGAAGAAGAGAGACTTTGGCACAGAAACAATTCACAGCAAAAGGGAAACAAACTAGTTCCCAGTTGCAGAAATATTCTCCAAAGAGTTATCCAAAAGTTAAAACATCACCAAGTGACTAAAAGTCACAGAGGGCTTCAAGTATGAAAAAAACAGGAAATACATCTCCATTAAAAGAGCACAATAACTCTCCCCCCATCTCTTGAAAAACCAGAAGTTACCAAAATGTCAGAGAAAGAATTCAGAACATTTATGGTGACAAAACTTTATGAGATGGAACAGAAGAGAGACACTGAAATCAAAGAGATGATAAAGTCTTTCCACAATTTGAAAGAAGAAATGGACACCATAAGAAAGAATCAAATGGAACAGTTAGAGATGAAGACTGTAATAGAGGAAATCAAAACCTCTCTCAAAAGTATTAAAAGTCAATTAGACCATGCTGAAGATTAAATCTCAGACACAGAAGACAAAACTACTAACCTAGAAAAAAAAAAAAAAAACACCAAAAACAGAGAAAATAACAAAATATATGAGGATAATAAATGAGAAACATGAGATTCCATTAAATGTCCAAACATCTAAATAATTGATATTCCAGAAGGTGAAGAAACTATAAGGACATTAAAAATCTATTCCATGAAATCTTGGAATAAACTTTCCAAGTCTAAAGAAACACTCAGACATCCAGACCCAAGAAATACAAAGGACACCAATTAGAAACAACCCATAAGGATCCTCTCCACAGCAAATCAAAACCAGATTGACCAAAACCACAGACAAAAACAAAATACATAAACTGGCAAGAGAGAAACATCAAGTGACTTACAGAGGGTATCCCATCAGACTAAGCCTGGACCTTTCAATGGAAACAATACAAGCAAAGAAAAAATGGGAAGATATAGTGAAAGTGTTAAGAGAGAAGTAATTTTAACCAAGATTATTATACCTGGAAAGATTATCCTTCATGTATGGAAAAAAAATAAAAAATTTTCTCAGACAAACAGAACCTGAAAGAATTTACCAATACCAGACAAGCTCCTGCTTTTCAAGAAATTCAGAAGAGAGTGCTGTACCACGAAAACTAAAAAACAGACAGACAGAAATAAGAGAATATAAAACAGCCAAGAAAATGGACAACATAAAGGTAGGGACAAGTCCAGAAATATAGAAAATTATAGAAAATAACACTGAATGTTAGTGGATTAAATTCTCCAATCAAGAGACACATTTTGACTGAATGGATTAAAAAAAAAAAAAAACAAAAAAACCCCAGAAACCCTCTATGTGTTGCTTACAAGAAACACATCTCATGGCTAAAGACGTACATAGATTAAAAGTCAAGGCGTGTAAAAAGGCATTCCATGCAAATGGGAACCAAAAAAGAGCTGGAGTTGAGATACTAATTTTTGACAAAATAGGCTTTAAAACAAAAACTATATGAAGAGATAAAGAATGGCATTATATAGTAGTAAAAAGGCTAATTCATCAAAAAGATATCTATGCACTCAACACAGGTGCACCCAAATACATAAAGGAAAAACTGTCAAATCTAAAAGGAGAGATAGACAGCAACACACTAATTATTGGGGATCTCAACACCCTACTATCTCCTTTGGACAGATCATCTACACAAAAAATAAGCAAAGAGATACAGGATCTAAATGATACCATAAATCAAATGAACTTAACAGACATCTATAGAGCCCTTCCACCCCAAAACCACAAAATATACATTTTTCTCACCCCCACGTGGAATCTTTTAAGACTGATCACATGATAGGGCACAAAACAAGCCTCTATAAATTCAATAGCATAGAAACTGTATCCAGCATCTCTCCAACCATGATGGAATTAAACTTAATATTGGTCTTAGTAAAAACCCTCGAAAACACAAATACATGGAAACTATATAAACTATGCCTGAATGATTTCACAACCACGAAAGAAATTAAGACTGAAATCAAAAGATTCATGGAAGCCAATAATAATGAGTATACAAGTTTCAATAATCTATGTGACACAGCAAAAGCAGTCATAAGAAAGAAGTTCATAGCAATTAGTGTGAATAAGAAAAAGATGGAAAGTTGGCAAATGGACAACCTAACATCATACCTAGAAAATTGGAAAAGCAGCAACAAAAAATTCCAAAAAGCACCAGGGGAAAAGAAATAATAAAGATTCAAGCAGAAATAAATGAAATAGAAAATGAAAAAACTATACATAAAATAAATGAAAGCAAAAGCTGGTTCTTTGAAAAGATAAACAAAATTTACAGACCACTAGCTAGACTAATTAAGAAGAGAGAAAGGAACCAGATCAATCAAATTCACAATGAAGCTCTAAATATAACGACAGACATAACAGAAATACAAAACATCATTAGAGGATACTATGAACATCGATACGCAAAAAAGAAAAAGAAAAAGGAAAATCTGTATGAGATGAGCAAATTCCTGGACACATAAAATCTACCAAGAATGAGTCAGGAGGAAATAGAAAGCCTGAATAGGCCCACAACAAGCAATGAGATTGAATCAGTAATAAATAACCTCCCAACAAAGAAAAGCCCTGGTCCTGATGGCTTCACATCTGAATTCTACAAAACTTTGAATGAAGATTTAACTCCCATTCTACTCAGGTATTTTCTAATGATCTAAAAGGATGGAACAGTCCTGAATTCATTCTATGAAGTTTCCATCACCCTTATCCTTAAAAGAGACAAGGACATGACAAGAAAGAAAAACTATAGACCAATATCTCTGATAAATATAGATGCAAAAATTCTCAACAAGATACTAACAAATTGTATCCAACAAAATATAAAGAAGATTATATATACATCAGGACCAGGAAGGCTTTATTCCAGGGATACAAGGGTAGTTCAACATATGCAAAACCATGAGCATAATACACCATACTAACAGAAAGAAAGACTTTTAAAAAGATCCTATCAATTGATGGCAGAAAAAGTGTCTGAGAAAATACAACATCCATTCATGATTAAGACTCTCAGTGAAATTGGCATAGAAGGGACATTCCTCAATATAATAAAAGCTATCCATGAAAAACTCATAGCTAATATCATTCTGAATAGGGAAAAGTTGAAAGTTTTTCCTCTAAAAACTGGTACCAAACAATGACACCCACTTTCTCCACTTCTTTTCAATATATGACTAGAAGTCCTCGCCAATGCAATCAAAACATAGAATTAAATAAAAGGCATTCAAATGGGAAAAGAAGAGATGAAATTATCTTTTTGCAGATGACATAATTGTATGCATAGAATACCCAATGGTATCTACAAAATACTATAAGTAAGAAATGAATTCAGTAAAGTTTCAGAATACTAAATCAACATACAGAAATCTATAGCATTTCCATATACAAACGGCAAAGAGATTGAGATAGAACTGAAGAAAGAAATTTCATTTACAATAGCCACAAAAAGTATAAGATATCTAGGAATAAGTCTAACCAAAGAAGTCAAAGACCTCCACAAGGAAAAGTATGAGAAGGTGAAAAAAAAAAATGGAAGGGCAGGGCTGGAAGGTGGTGTGGTGGTTAAGGATGCTGGACTCCCACATGGCTGACCATGGTTCAAGTCCTAGACCTGGCAGCTTGCTCTCTCTCTCTCACTCCACCTCTCTGGTAAAATTTAACTAACTAACCAAATAAAAACATATGTAAATAAAGTTAAATAAAATAAAATAATTCTTAACAAAGTGGAAGGACATCTCATGTTTCTGGATCAAAAGAATTAATATAAACAAAATGGCAATTCTGCCCAAATAATCTACATTTAAAAATTATTAGTATTTATACATTTAATCACTATACATCATTTAGATTGTAAAGAGACTATACCCAGCATGATATACACCTCAGTCTGGCCCAGTGGAGAATACTATACACATCTTCATCAACAGATAATAAGACATATCTGTGTCCCACAAATGTCTTACCTCTCTATTGTTTCCCCAAATTCCCTTTCCTACGCTTTTCACCTCCCACACTCTTTCCACTTTGTCTCCAGTGTCCATAACAATTTTTAATGCTTTTATGTCCTCCAGTCTTTCAGTCTCTACCATAGAGTGTGGACAGTCAGTTTATGTTAAGTGGAGACATACAATGCCTCTCCCTTATAGCCTGACTTGTTTGACTCAGGAACAAATCTTCCATATTCGCCCACTTTCTATCAAATTCCAGGGCCTTGTTGTTTTTTATGGCTGAGTAGGATTCCATAGAGTATATGTGCCACACTTTTTCAATCCATTCATCTGTTTCTGGACATTTGGGTTGATTCCATGTCTTAGCAATCATGAATAATGCTGTAATGAATATAGATGTGCAAACACTTTTCTGACTGAGTGTTCTCCTGTCCTTTGGGTAGATACCCAGGAGTGGAATTGCTAGATCATATGGTAGTTCTACTTGAAGATCTTTGAAGAACCTTCATATTACTCTCCACAGTGGCTGGACCAAATTACATTCCAACCAACAGAGTAGTAGTATTCCCCTTTCATCACATCCCCTCCAGCAGTTATCATTTTTTTATTAAAAATTATTTATTTACATTCATTCACTATACATCATCACAGCAAACAAAATGAGATTTCCCATCCAGAATACACTGTATATTGGCTCAATCAAGCACATCAACATACATGTTATCGTCAACAAACAATTTTCCATTTCCTGGTTCCTGTATATTCTGTTATTTTTGCAATTCTTGATTCCCAGTCGCTCACCCTCTGCTGTGTCCCACCCTCCTCCCACACTGTCCCTGGTATCCACGGTTGCTTTCTATGCCTTTTCCCCCCATTTTATTTATTCACTAAATAATTTAATTAATCTAAATACTTCCAATAGCAAGCACAGCTGATATATACATATCCATGAACACAAGTCTGACCCTAGGCATAAACCTTAGTGAGTAAAATGAACATACAACAAAGTAGCCCCCAGCTGGGCCTATATAGCATACTGCAGTCCTCAAATATGCATTTTATTTTAATTTCATGAAAAATAGTTTTCGTAATTTTTTTTCTCCTGAAACTTTTTTTAAATTAATTAATTTACATTCATCCCCTAATCATCATTACAGCATACAAAAAGTGGTTTTCCATCTAGAATATACTACATAGTGGCCTAATCATGTATGTTATCAATAATTTTCCATTTCTAGTTTTATATATATATATATATATGTATGTATATATATATATATATATATATATATATATATATATATATACCTCTATGTTCTTATCCTCTGCCCTTTCCTACCCTCTTCTCACACTATCTCTGGTGTCTACAGTTGTCTTCCATTCCTTTCCCCCCCCACATTTTATTGATCACACAATTTCTCAAATAATCTACCTACTTTCTTTTTTTTTTTGGGGGGGGGAGGAGAGGTTTTTGCTATAGGGCGCGTGCATTCACCAAACAGAGAGAGACAGAAAGCGAGAAATCACCCCCCGAGGTAATGGCCACGCCGCAATCCCTTCTCCTCCATTCTCCTCTCAGGATCTTGGGCACGCACACACACGTGCCCGGCGTGAGTTTTAAGCCACTGGGTCCGGGATGTGAACTGCGGTCGACTACATGAGAGTCCAGCAACATAGCCATTACACTAACTGCTGGTCCCCAATAATCTACCTACTTTCAATAGTATATTCAGCTGGTAATTTTGAGAAAAGCAGTTTCGAATTGTTAAGGAAATATGCTTAAAACTTAAAGCCTGGAAACAGGTTAGTATCCTGTTCAAATAGAAGGTACATGAAACTATTGATAGCTCAAGACAGGACAAAAATTCTTAAAACCGGACAACAAAGCCTAGAAGAAAAGCAGCAATATTTTAGTCAAAAGTCACAGAATGCTATTTCACCAGTTCAGTCTCATGTACTTCATCGATCTTCTATTGTGGTTTGATCTTCTTGATTGAATTCTGGGATATAATATTCAACTCCAGACTTGTCCCTACGATTAAAATGGACATTTTCTTAGCTTTTGAACTCTTATTTCTGAGTGACTACATTTAATTTTTCTGACATAGCACTCCCTTGAGAACTTCTTGGAGATCTGGTCTGGTGCTGGTAAATTCGTTCAGGTTTTGTTTATCTGAGAATGTTCTTGTCTTTTCTTCCCATATGAAGGATTCTCTTGCTGGGTACAGTATTCTCGGTTGTAACTGCTTTTCCCTTAACACTTTGAATATATTTTCCCATTCTTTCCTTGCTCACATGGTTTCTGATGAGAGGTCTGCTGTTAGTCTGATGGGATATCTTGTAGGTAACTTGCCCTTTCTCTCTTGCCAATCTTAGTATCTTGTCTTTGTCTGTGGTTTTGGTCAGTCTGGTTATAATGTGTCTTGGATAAGATCTTCTTCGGTTGACTCTATTTGGGCTTTTGTATTTCTTGGGATTGGATCTTTGAGTGCCTCTCTAGGTTTGGAAAGTTTTCTTTCAGGATTTCATGGACTAGATTATCAATGCCCTTATGAGTCTCTTTGCCTTCAGGGATGCCAATTACCTGGATGTTTGGATGTTTGATGGTATCTAGTATTTCTCGTATATTATTCTCAAATTTTTTGGCAATTTTCTCAGTCTTTGTAGTGGATTTTTCTAGTCCAGCAATTTTCTCTTCTGTCTGAGATTCTATTTTCTGTATGATCTAGTCTGCTTTTAATATTTTCAAGAGAGATTTTGACTTCCTATATTATAGTTTTCATCTCTAACAATTCCATTTGATTCTTTTGTAAAGTGTGTAATTCCTCCTTTAGATCTTGCAAGAATTTCCTCACCTCCCGGCACTAGTCAGTTCCTTTTTCCTTTCTCTTCTGCAGTTCATTGTCTCTCTTTTCTTCCATCTCTGCTAGCTTCACCATTATGAATGCTCTAAATTCTTTATCAGAAATTTCCATGATTTCCATTGAACTGTCTGTGGATAAAGAGGAGCTATTCTTTTCCATTGGAGAGAGTATTTTCTTGCTTTCCCATATTTCTTGTGGTCCTGCAGTGATTTCTAGTCATCTGATGGAAAGTGTGTTTCTTCCCAAGCTTGAAGTTCTATCTGATCATCCAGGAATCTGCAGAACAGGAAACAGAGAGAAACTACAGCAACAAAAACAACCAAGAAACAGAGAAAAGGACAAGAAAAAAACTTTTAAAAAAAAAGCAAAAATTAGAAAACTGTGTGGCATGCCTGTGCGCCGCACAAAATCACTAGTTCTCAGTGGCCATGAAAGGGTGTTCTGAGGCCTGCTCCCTTGCCTCTCCTGAGTTGGGAGGGGGAGAGGGTATTATTAACAAGATAAAGGGAAAGTAGGGACTGAAAGCCAAGAAACTGCTTAACTTTAAAAAATTTTAAAAAGGAAAAATTACAAAAAAATGAGAAGACAGAGACAGACGTAGAGAGAGACAAAGACAGATACAGAGACAGGAGACTGGAAAGTCTTCCCACCACGTGAGTTTGAGGGCTGGAGGCTGAATTATCAGTGGAAAAATCTTCATTTTTCCTAGTTCCCTGAAATCACTAGTTCTCAGTAGCCATAAAGGGGGGTCTTCTCTCATTTTTTTTTTTAATCTTCACCATTCTGAGTGGGGTTAGGTGGTATCTTATTGTGGTTTTGATCTGCATTTCCCTTATGATGGGGGATGTTGAGAATATTTTCTTATGCTTTTTGGCTGTTTGTATGTCTTCCTTAGAGAGTTGTTTATTCAGCTCATTTCCCCATCTTTTAATTAGGTTAATCATTTTCTTTCTGATAAACCACTTGAGTTGTCAATTTACAGTAATTACGCTGTCCATTGCTGTGCAGAAACTTCTTAATATGATGTAATCCCTCCTGTTTTGGGAATTATTGCCTGTGCTTTGGCAGTCTTACTTAAGAAGTCTTGGCCTGCCCCAATGTCTCCCAGAATATCCCCAGAGTTTTCCACCAGTTGTTTTATAGTTGCCGGTCTTAGGTTCAGATATTTGGTCCACTTTGAGTTGATTTTGTTAATGGCGACAGATAAGGGTTCAGATTCATCTTTGTGCAGGTGGATACCCAGTATTTCCAGCACCATTTGCTAAAGAAGTTTTCTTTTTTCCACTGGATTGACTGGTATCATTTGTCAGAGATCAGTAGGCTGTAGGTTTGGGGATTTATTTCTGGGGTCTCTTCTCTGTTCCATTGGTCTTCATGTCTGTTTTTGTGCCAATACCATACTGTTTTGATTATCACAGCTTTGTAATATATTTTTGGGCTCACGAAGTGGGATGCCACCTCCTCTTGTGCAGAACGGCTTTGGCAATATTTAGTCTTTTATGATTCCAGACAAATTATATGATTGTCTTTTCCAGATCTGTGAAGAATGTCTCTTGTAATTTTATAGGGATTGTATTAAATACGTAGATTAATTTGGGTAGGATTGCAATTTTGATTATATTAATTCTGCCAATCCAGGAACATGGGATGTCCTCCCACTTTTTTGTGTCCTTTTTGATTTCTATTTTAAGGTTTTCATAGTTTTCCTTATAAAGGTCTTTGACTTCCTTGGTTAGTTTTATTCCTAAATATGGTATACTTCTTGTGGCTATGGTAAACAGGATTACTTTCTTCAGTTCTGTCTCTGTTTGCTTGTTGTTTGTATATATAAATGTTATATATTTTCATAATTTTGTATCTTGCCACTTTACTGTATGCATTTATTGCTTCAAGTTTTTTTGCAGATACTATTGGGTCTTCTATGGATACAATCATGTCATCTGCAAACAGAGATAATATCAGCTCTTCTTTCGCTTTTGGAATGCCTTTTATTTCTTTCTCTTGTCTGATCGCATTGGCTAGGACTTCCAGTATTATTTTGAATAAGAGTGGAGAAAGTGGGCAGCCTTGTCTTGTACCAGTTTATAGTGGAAACGCTTTCAGCTTTCCCCCTTCAGTATAATGTTAGCTATAGGTTTTTCATAGATGGCTTTTATTATGCTGAAAAATGATCCTTCTATGCCAATTTTACTGAGAGTGTTAATCATGAAAGGATGTTGTATTTTGTCAAATGCTTTTTCTGCATCAATTGAAATGATCATATGGTTTTTATTTTTCTTTCTGTTAATATGGTGTATTACATTTATGATTTTGCATATGTTGATCAGTTTCTAGTAGGCAGCAGATGGAGGGTTTCTGATTTTTAATCCAATCAGCCAGTCTGTGTCTCTTGATCGGAGAGTTTAATCCATTAACATTCAGCCTTATTACAGATATTTCCAGACTGTCCCCACCATTAAGATGGCCATATACACTGTTTTCTTTTCTTTTTTGTTCTCTAATTCTTGTTTTTCTGTCTTTAGTTTTCTTGGTATAGTACTCCTTTCAGAATTTCTTGAAGAGCTGGTCTGGGTTTGGTAAATTCATTCAGGTTTTATCTGAGAATGTTTTATCTTCTTTTCCCATATGAAGGATAACATTGCCAGGTAAAGTATTTTTGGTTGAAATTGTTTTTCATTTAACAATTTTAATATATTTCCCCATTCTTTCTTTGCTTGCATTGTATCTGATGAGAGACCCGGTGTTAGCCTGATGGGATAGCCTTTATAGGTGATTTGAAGTTTTTCTCTCACCAATCTTAGTCTATTGTCTTTGTCTGTCATTTTGGACAATCTAGCTATAATGTGCCATGGAGAGGACGTTCTTGGATTGATTCTGTTTGGGGGTCTTTGTATTTCTTGGGTCTGGATATTTGAGTACTTCTCTAGACTTGGAAAGTTTTCTTCCAGGATTTCATGGAATAGGTTATCCATGCCCTTATTAGTTTCTTCACCTGGGATACCAATTGTTTGGATGTTTGGGTATTTCATGGTATCTAGTATTTCTCATACAGTATCCTCAGTTTTCTTTGCTGTTTTCTCAGAATTTTTTTTTAGAGAGGTTTTTGCTATAGGGCGCATATGCTCACTAGAAACACAGAGAGAGACAGAGATACAGAAGGCGAGAAATGACCCCCTCAGGGGAGATGGCCATACCGCAATCCCTTCTCTTCTATTTGCTTGGGATCTTGGCTCATACTCACATGCACCCAGCGTGAGTTTAAGCCACCGCACCCAGGGCTCAAATTGCAGTCCTCTACATGGGAGTCCAGCGACATAGCCATTACGTCAACTGCTAGTCCGTTTCTCAGTATTTTTGATCATTTTTTCTAGGTCATTGGTTTTGTCTCCTACTTCCGAGATTCGATCTTCTGCATAGTCTAACCTGCTTTTAATGCTTTTGAGGGAGGTTTTAATTTCCTGTATTACAGCCTTCATATCTAGCAGGTCCATTTGATTCTTTTTTATGGTGTCCAATTCTTTCATATCATGGAAGGACTTCCTCATCTCTTGGAGCTCAATGTCTCTTTTCTCTTGAATTTCATAGAATTTTGTTGCCATAAATATGCTAAATTAATTTTCTGACATTTTGGTGATATCGTCTAATATTTTCCTACTTGGGCACATGTTATAGTGTTCCCTTCCTGGAGATGTATTACTTGATTCTCTCATCCTTGAGGCTTGTCTCCAATTTTTAGTCATTTTTTAATGTATTCACTTCTGTGACTGTGAGCTCCTGTGTTTCCCTTACCGTGAAATAATTCGGTGCTATTTTCTCCTTTCTACTGTGTTCTCCAATGCAGAAAACACAGGAGAAGTTTTGCAATCAGATTTATGAAGGGGAATTTCAATATTTTTGCAACCACTACAGTGAGGTGCAAAGAATTCTTTACAACTCACAATGTTCAGATGTTTAGCTACTATGCAAGTAGTTATCTCTAGGCAGGGGGTAAGGACCGGACATTAAATCAAGAGAGTAAGGAAAAATAAAAATAAAATAGGAAAAAAATAAACCTTTTAAAAAATAAAAAGTAGGAAGTAGAAAGAGGAAGAAAAAAGTAAAGTAGTACAAGAAAAGAGGAAAAAAAATAGAAATCACATCACAGAAAATAAAATTGGGTTGAAAATGAAAAACCCAACACAGTCAGAGGTGGAGGAGCCTGGAAACTTTCTGTCATAGGTGAGGGAAGGAGAGACAAATTGATAAGAGAAAGGCACAAACAGGGCAGAAAGGTGTTTTTTATTTTTAAACAAAAAGAAAAAAGTTAGAAGGGACAGAGAAGAATAAGAGGGAGACAGTTACATATCTGACAAGCACTGGAGTGTGGGGGGAGCCCTGGCTGGAAGGACTTCACAGCCCTAAAGCTAAACCCAGAGACCTAACACAGGCAGAGGTGGAGGAGCCTGGAGGCTTTCTGTCCTAGGTGAAGGAAGAGGAGACAAATTAACAAGAAAAAAAGCACAAACAGGATGGAAAGCTTTTTTTAAAAGAGAGAGAGAGAGAGAGAAAGAGAGAGAGACAGAGAGAAAGAGAGAGAGAGAAAATAGAAGGGACAGAGAAGAACAAGATGGAGACACTTACATACCTGACTAGCACTGGGGTCTGGGGGGAGGAGCCCTTGCTGGGGTGGCTTCACAGTTCTAAAGCTGAACCCAGAGGCCCAGCATAGGCAGAGCTGAAGGAGTCTGGAGGCTTTCTGTCCTAGGTGAGGGAAGAAGAGACAAATGAAGAAGAGAAAGGCACAAACAGGGTGGAAAGCTGTTTATATTAAATTTGCATATTTATGCAATCCCAGTCAAAGCACTAGAGACATTCTTCACAGATCTAGAAAAGACGATCATATAATTTGTCTGGAATCATAAAAGACCATGTATTGTGAAAGCCATCCCATGCAAGAAGAGTGGAGCAGGAGGTATCTCACTCCCTGACCTCAAAATATATTACAAAGCTGTAATAAACAAAGCACCATGGTATTGGCATGAAAACAGACATGTGAACCAATGGAATGGAATAGAGACCCAAGAAATAATCTCCAAAACATACAGAAACTGATTTTTAACTAAGGGTACCAGTCAATCCAGTGGAAAAAGGAAAACCTCCTTAGCAAATGGTGCTGGGAAAAACTGGGTATCCACCTGCAGAAAGGTGAACTTGAATCCCTACCTCTCATCATTGACAAAAATCAACTCAAAATGGATTCAAGTTCTAAACCTAAGACCTCACACTATAAAACTATGGGTGAAAGCACTGGGGAAACTCTGTGATACATTGGGGTAGGCAAAGACTTCTTAAATAAGACTCCCAAAGCACAGTCAATAATCCCAAAAATAGACATGTGGGATTACATCAGATTAAGAAGTTTCTGCATTGCAAAAGACACATTCATTAGTGTTAAACAACAACCTTCAGAATGAGAGAATATTTTTGCAAGCTATTCTTCAGACAATGAGCTGATAGCCAGAATACAAAGGGAACTCAAAGCAGAATACCCCACCAAAAAAAGATCAACCCAATTAAAAGATGGGCAAATGTGCTGAAAAAAGAACTCTCTAAGGATGATATATGAACAACCAAAAGGCATATGAAAAAATGCTCAACATTCCTCAATCATAAGGGAGATGGAGATTACAACCACAGTGGGATATGACATACCGGTCAGAATGACTAAGATTAAAAAAAAATGGTAAGTGTTGACAGGGATTTGATGCAAAGGGAACTCTCCTACACTGCTATTGGGAACATAAATTGGTCCAGCCATTGTGGAGAACAATGTGGAGATTCCTCAAACATCTACAAATAAAACTACCATATAATCTAGCAATCCTACTCCTACCCAAAGGACAGGAGAATTCTTAGTCATAAAAGTACTTGCACATCTATGTTTATTGCAGCATTATTCATCATTGATAACACATAGAACTATCCCAGATGTCCATGAACAGAAGAATGAATTGAAACAGTGTGGGACATATACTCTATGGAATACTACTGTGTTGTAAAAAACAACAAGACCCACTTTTGATAGAAAGTGGATGAGTATGGAAGATTTACTGCTGAGTGAAGCAAGAAAGGCTGTGAAGGAGAAACATTGTATGTCTCCACTTAATATATATGGACTGCACTCTGTGGCTGAAACTGAAATATTAGAGTATATAGAAACATGGAAAATCATTATAGATACTGGATACAGTGTGTGAAACAGGTGAAAAAGGGAGGAGTGTCTGAGGAAAGACATTAAGGAGCAAAATAGAGTGGTGAAACATTTATGGGACTCAGAAATGGATTATTATCTGTTGATGATAGTGTGTATAGTATCCCCAACTGGACTGGTGAGGAATGTATTAATGTTGGAAAATTCACTTTACAAGCTAAGTGATGTATAGTGACTGAATGTAGAAAAGAAATTAAATTAAAATAAAATATATTAAATGTAAAAAGAGAAGAAGAGCTACTAGGAGGATTAACCGAAATGAGATATGTAACATAGTGTAATGCACAGTACTAGTTTATTATCACTTGTGCTGAATCTCAATTTCACTTAAAAATATTGATAACATTACTTTGTATTCTTAGTTTTTAATCCTAGAGTTATGGTTCATTTCAAATGATAACTTTGTATTTCAAAAAAGAGTCAAAATTATGTAAATGAAAGTACAGATTGCACACGGATAAAACAAAAACACTAAGTGACACTCCAATGCTCAAGATCAATGAAATGCTATAATAAATCACTACATGTACTGTAATAAGCTAGCTATTGTGTGCATTGTCCAAGATAATGAGCCAGAAACCCTTGCTTTCAAAAGTCACATATTATCAGAGAAGTATGCTTGGTATCTGGTACATGAGAAAACAATACATGTCTACTTTGAAAGGGGCTTCTGTATTATAACAGTATTAGACAAGTGATTTTTCTATCAGTGTTTCTTACAAAACAATAATTTAATAATTCAGTGGTGCTTAACAGAATTTAGGCAGTGAACTAGACTCTAGATTTACAAAGATCAGTGAAATATTGCCCTTGTTCTCAAGGGTCTCACAGTCTATTGGGAGAAACACATTCACCCAGTCAATGAATATTTACTGAATATGGATACATTGTGTCAAAAATAGTTCTAGAATCAATACCACAGAGGTGGCTGGGGTAGAGTCAGTTTTCAACTATGCTTGTGTTGACTCCAATCTGCAAGTATGTTTTCTTTATAACCACTGAAACATTTCTAATGACCCCTTTACCTTTATTTCTTACAATCTGCTGAAATCTCTAAAGGAACTTTTTCTGGTGCCCCGAGGTGAAAGCTCTGCCCTACTATGAGCGGCTCAAGACCGAGTTAGAACTTTCAGTTTTCTGCAGCTTCTCATCCCACAAGCCACTCTGAAATCCTCTGGCCCACTCTCTACACACCTAACACCAAGGACTGGAGCTCGGTGTGGGCCAGATTTGTTTCTTTACATTCCATACTACAGTGATACACACACTCTGTATTTAATGTACAATAGAGGCAATACAATTATATCATCATTACTCAAAGTAAACATAATTGAATCAATTCTGAAGGTACAGATTATATCAAAAGGATGACACAGAGTCATGGCAAAATAGACTATCCTATCTTCTGGGTGCTTCAAGAAATTTTGTGCATGTGACAGAACTGGATTCCAAATGTTCACATAGCTTCTCAAAATTTACACAGTTATTAACTAGTGGGGATGTGATTGGAATGCAGATATGTATTAGGATAAAGCTTGAGATTATTCGCTATATCATGCAGAATTTTTTTTTTTAATCGACTACTTTCCAGAGAACAGGGTGTTTTTAATCAGTTAAAGATCTTATTTAAGTTGTAAACTTGATACACCACTAACCATAACAGACATCAGCACTCAATGAAATAATACTTTAGACAAGACATAGTGATAGTGTGAGAGCATTAGCTATTAAACCAGAAAAACTTGAACCCAAATCCCAAGAACACTCTAATCTTTGGTTTACTCTTATATAATTGGCATTAATACCAAGGTATTATGAGAATTAAAGGAAATGAAGTATTTAACACAGGGTTTGGGCACATAGATTTTACTTATCCGATGTGGAGAAGTTAAACCCTTCCCTTTCCTTATGACTTCAGGCAATGTGAAGCATTAATCCCCTTGACCATAGATTAAATTTCTATTACAACCAAGTTTTGTGGTTGTTTTAATTTCTCTCCTTTTGGGAGAAGCTAAAATACAGAGATTAAGCTTCAAAACAATTAACTAATAATACTTATGCAACATTAGATAAATATTCAATTATTGCAAGTTCAGATATTGGAATGCCATGCTCTAGAAAATTATTTTACTCATCTTAAAAAAAAAACAAAACAGATATTCTTTCCTATTTACTCTAATTGGTGAATATCAATGTGATGATTTCAAGTTCTGCAAACAAAATTCCAATGGTGTTTTTATTGGACTTGTATAAAGTTTCTAAGTTATAGCCCTTGTGTTCTAGAAATGAAGTTTGCATGCTTTTATTACTAAGAGCTAGGCTGAGCCCATAAGTCCCCTCTCAATGTCAGAATGTCTTTCTCCTTTCTCCTTCACTCTGGTATATATTCCTTGCATGGAGAGGCATAATCAGTTGTGGGAGTGTTAAATTATTCCACGAAATTACACATGGATAAGATGTGGGGACCCTATGTGATGACTGTGTGGGGTCCTTGTGGTATGTCTGGAGCCTGGAGAATTCATAATCCAAGGGGGTCATTGTGATGACTTCCTTACCACCTCAGTCACTACCACCATCATTCCCAGCTCTGCAAAAAGGTCTCTCCATTTATTATTCAAATCTTTTTTCAAAATTCTCAAGTTTTATCATTTTTAAATTAGGTCCTATCATGAATGTCAGTATTTCTACCATTATGTTTTATATGTAGATCTCATTGATATGCATAAAAGCTATTGATATTTAAATATGTAATTACCATTTATTCCATCCTTTTGTAAAACTCATTTATACCAAGACATTTTATGCTGTCTGTAATGCTTTTCAAGAGTATATCCTTATTTTATGCAAGCAATGATAATCTAGTCTTCTCCTTTCCAACATTTACATGTCTTATTTTCTTTTACAATCTCTTTACAGTGGAGTTTTTAAAGCAATATTAAGTAATACTAAAGATAAAGAACATATTTGTCTTGGTCCTTATTTTAACTGAATTGCCTCTGGTGGTATAAAATTATCTTTCTTGATTTAATTCATCCATGAATGAGAGAGACAGAGGTAGAGAGAGAAATACACCCCCAACAAGATCCCAGTGCCACCCTCAGCCTTCAACCAGGCCTGGATCATGGGCATGCAGTGCCCAAGTATACTCAGGGAGATTTCTAGACTTGACCCAGGAACTTTCCCCTGTAGGATTTCCTCAGAGTGTCACATTTTACCACTATACTACCATCTGGCCGCATCATTTTGTATTTTTTACATGGAAAAAATGTCACCTTGATGTAGCCTATTGCAATATATTTTAAAATATATTATTAAAAAATAAGAAGCTAGGGACCAGCAGATGATGCAATGGTTAAGTCACTGGACTCCCACATGGTCAACTGTGGTTCAAGTCCC
Organism: Tupaia tana; assembly: GCA_026018925.1. Classification (NCBI taxonomy): domain Eukaryota; kingdom Metazoa; phylum Chordata; class Mammalia; order Scandentia; family Tupaiidae; genus Tupaia; species Tupaia tana. The sequence continues at coordinate 117,962,996 of JAKSZU010000009.1, forward strand.
AGACCCGGTGGCTTTAAAATCATGCTGGGTAAGTGTGTGTGCATGCCCAGAATCCCAAGAGGAGAGTGGAGAAGAGGGGACTGCAGCATGGCCATCCCCCCTGGGGGATGATTTATCACTTTCTGTCTCTCTTTCTTTCTCTGTCTCTCCAGAGAGCATACTCACCCTATAGCAAAAATTCTCTCTTTAAAAAAATAAAATTAAAAAATATAAGAATCTATTTTTTAAAATATTTTTTAAAAATCCAGTTACAAAGTAAGTATTTCAGTGCCTTCAAATTACTTATTTTGGGACCAGCAGTTGGCATAATGGCTATGTCGCTAGACTCCCATGTAGTTGACCACAGTTCAAGTCCCGGACCCAGTGGCTTAATTAAACTCACGCCAAGTGTGTGTGCATGCGTGTCCAAGATCCCGAGAGGAGAATGGAGAAGGGATTGCGGTGTGGCCATCCCCCTGGGAGGTGATTTCTCACTTTCTATCTCTCTGTCTCTCTCTGGCTTTCTGGCGAGCGCATGTGCCCTATAGCAAAAACCTCTCCAAAAACAAAAAAATTACTTCTTATTTTTACTCTATTTAAGAACTTTCTTCATATAAGACCCATATAATTTTAATAATATTCCTAGATAGTGCTTTTATTACTGTGTCAACCAGTCATTATTTATGGTAAATTGGAAAATATCGATTTGGGGTTATTTATTTTGTATATAGACAATTTACTAAGCTCTTTTCCTAAGAGTTTTATTTTCACCATCGACTCTCTTCCTTTTTCTAGATATACCATCAAATAGTTCATAAATTACAAATTATTTGTTTAACCAATGTCATGATATTAGTGTGTTTTTTTTTAATTTTGAGGAACCCTAAATAGGTCCTTGCTTATTTTTTTCCTCTAAATATTCCTCATTTATTTTTCATTTTTAAAATTATAAAAGAACTAAAATACAAAAGGAAAAATGATGTATATGGGGCCGGCATATGGCATAGTGGTTAAAGGCGCTGGACTCCCACATGGCCAACCACAGTTCAAGTCCTAGAGGTGGTGGCTTGCTTTCTCACTTCCCCCCGCCCTGCTTTGTCCCTCTCTAGTCAAACTGAAAAATAGGTAAATAAATAAAGTTAAATAAAATAATTCTTTTAAAAAGATGTATATTTGCTAATATAAATATACAAATATTCACCTACTATGTATAGACAGAAAATATACAAATATACAAATATTCACCTACTATGTATAGAAAGAAAAATAACTATACAGAAGTGGGTGAAAATGTGGTTTGCTAACCTTTGGGTAAATTTCTTTCTGTTTCTTAATATATTTTTGATTCTCCAATTTTATGACTAAAAAATGCTACTAAATTACTTGAAAAAAAAATATATCTTTTGCAACCCAGCAATCTGGCAGAGTTAAAAAAGTTAATATGCCAGTATTTTGGACTATACGTATCAACTGAAAAAAAAAAGTTTGTTTTTTTTTAAGTTTTATTCAGGGTATGTGCTTGCTAGAGAGAGGGAAAGTGGGAAATCGCTCCCTCAGAAGGATGGCCACACAGAAATCCGTTCTCCTCCATTCGCCTCTTGGGATTTTGGACACACACCACACACAAACTGGAGTGGTTTTCAGGGTGCTGGATCCAGGACCTGGATCCAGCACACAGTAGGCTATGTAGGATCCAGCTGCCTTAACCTCCATGCCACCTGCTGGTCTCAGCTTTGTCAGCTTTTATCAGAACCCTCAACTTGAAATATATAATAGAGAAAACACAAGATCTGGAAAAGCATGCCTAAATTCAAATTTGTGCTTACCCATTTCTTTTTCTTTTTTTTTTTTTTGGAGAGGTTTTTGCTATAGGGTGCGTGCACTCACCAGAGAGACAGAGACAGAGAGACAGAAAGTGAGAAATCACCCCCCAGGTGGGATGGCCACGCTGCAATCCCTTCTCCTCCATTCTCCTCTCGGTATCTTGGGCACGCACACACACGTGCCCAGTGTGAGTTTTAAGCCACCGGGTCCGGGACTTGAACCACGGTCTACTATGTGGGAGTCTAGTGACATAGCCATTATGCTAACTGCTGGTCCCACCATTTCTTAATCTTAAAGAAGTACTTTCCTGAGCCATATTTTCTTCATCTGTAAAATGGGAACAAAAATAATTACTGAAGAAGTGACATCATCAGAACATAGCAAGTCAATAGTGTTTATAGATGATATTCTTGATCACCCTCAGATAAAAGGAAAATATCGAGTAACATAATACATCCATCCATATTTGGGAAGGAAATAATTTTAATGCTTGCCCCAGATAAGGGTGTACCTTACACAAAATTCAAACACAAAAGGGATAAACCCATCCAATATGATTATTTCTCATGAAAATTAACTATAAACAATACCAGCATCTTCTTTTTTTGTCTGCTTATTCCATTTCACACTAGGAATCGAAGAAATGTCTACTATGGAGGTATACATCTTTCAAGAGAGTCATAAGATGGAAGAAATGGGCATACAGAGCACAAGTAGAGGGATTTATTTTAGACTGAAAAAAAAAAAAAAAACACCTATTCTATTGTACCAGAAGGGAATGAGAACAGTATGAGTGTTATGATCAATTTCAAAAATAGAATTTTCCATATTTCCTTATATTCACACCCTTTCCAATGTGACTTTAAAGTTACTCATACCAAAGGTGGAATGTATTTATATTTAGCTTGAATTGGGGCTGTCCTTTTGGGCTTTGGCAGAACCTTGTAACTTTTGCTTACCTTGACCCTCGCTGTAGACAGAGTAAGGGTGTAAATTGCAAGGGGCATTCCAACAGACACATCTGATGGACTTCAAGAGACATCTTGACCCCCAATTAGTAAAGTCCAATTCGTGCTCTGTATCTGAAAGGTTCTTTAGCCTTCTCTGGGTGTGGGGTGCACTCCTTATGGAGAAGTTCTTTAGCCTTCTACCCACACCTACAACTAGACTGCTCTGCATTGGAAAAGAAGACAATGGGACTTTCTCTTGATGGGATTATCACCAAAGGATACACCTAGCCCAGTATGACTAAGCTCTTATAGATTTGTTAACTGCTTCTTATTGTCTGTAACCTAGCAACAAATCTATGAAGTGTCTTAAAATATACATGTGTAGTGTCTCCTTGTATTATAAATAAAGATGGCCAGTTTGTCTGGGTGGCTCAAGTGTAGCATGACTTGCTTGGGCTACCTAGGCTCAGGCTGCCTGTGTCCACTTCTACTCTGTCTCTTTGTCTCATTCTTTCCAATTCTCTGGTCCTCTCAAGATGGAAGGCTTTCTCTTTCTCATCCTCTTTCTCTTCCTCACCAGCAGCCTCCTGATCATGATTCAGCTAGACCCAAGCTCCAAAGTGGACGCCAACAGAATACTACTGCTTCTACTCTTGGAAACCTGTTCAACTTCCATGTGTATAATACTGCATGAGTTGTCTGGAAGATGAAAGACCACATGCAACACAGATAATCCATTTTATCTGGAGCCATCTTTAAAAATTTAGCCCCCAGTCAATCTGTTAGTTGACCACAGGAATATGAATGAGTATAGCAGAGACCAGAAGAACTGGCTAGCAGAGCTAAACCTAAATTTCCTATCAAGATTAATAAGAGTTAAATAAACAAATAACATTTTAAGCCTGTAAGTATTTCGGGTATTTGTTCTATATAAAAAATTACCTGAATGACCTCATAAAGATAGAGGAATGATGACAAGCCTCTGGCCAGCAAGAGATATTGAGGGAGGGTCTCCTCTGACCCCCACCCCACTTCCAGACTTCCCAGCCCAAGACTCCACCTCCTAGACTCTCCTTGCCTGCCAGCAGACGCAAGGCCCACCTACAAGCCTCTGGCCAGCAAGAGATATTGAGGGAGGGTCTCCTCTGACCCCCACCCCACTTCCTGACTTCCCAGCCCAAGACTCCACCTCCTAGGTAGGTAGATAGGATCTCTCCGCAGTGGCTTTTTCCTTGAAGCCCCTCTATTCTCTTGTTAATACCTAACTGCCTCTCTCCACAGACTCTCCTTGCCTGCCAGCAGGTGCAAGGTCCACCTACAAGCCTCTGGCGAAATTGCGCACCATGCTAATGCGCGGTGCGTGACTCTTTCTTTATTTTTCTCTGTTGTCTTTCATTTTGTTTCATATTATCTTCTCCTCCTCATTTTTGACCCTGCCAGAGGGACTAGACAAGTCTAGAATCAGATATCTGAAATTTCCTAGTAAGGTAAGTGTCTCTGGGATCCTCCCACGTACTGATCCACCTGTGAAAACGGAGATACTGCTTTTTAGACACCTCAGTAGAGTTCCCCTCTTGAGAGCACATTGGTAAAAACAACAGAAGAGAGTCTTCAGCAAACATCTATTCCCACCCAAAAGGAAACACTCTTACTCCTAATGGGAGAATCGTTCCCCCAAGAGGTTTTCAAAAGGGAATAAATCTTCCAATGGCTAGAAGTAGAAAAAGAGCCTCAGGTCTGAGTAAAAAAGTAAATATGTCTTCAACGAAGGAAAATGCCTCTCCATGTCTCATAAATAAGGAGGACATAACCAAAATGACAGAATAGAATTTTGAACATTCATGGAGATCAAATTCTGTGAATTGGAACAGAAAAGAGACAAGGAACTGCAGGAAATTAGGAAGTCCTTCCAGGATATGAAAGAAGAAATGGATACTCTGAGAAAGAATCAGGTGGAACTATTAGAGATAAAGTCTATAATACAAGAAATCAAAAACTCTCTGGAAAGTTTTAAGAGCCAATTAGACCATGTTGAAGATCGAATCTCCGATGTAGAAGATAAAACCTCTGATCTAGAAAAAAACACCAAAAAGATCGAGAAAATAACTAAAAAACATGATGATAATATACGAGAAATACTAGACTCTATTAGACGCCCAAACATCAGAATAATTGGCATCCCAGAAGGTGAAGAAACTAATAGTGGAATGGAAAATCTATTTCATGAAATCTTGGAAGAAAATTCCCCAAGCCTGGAGAGGTACTCAACCATCCAGACCTAAGAAATACAAAGGACCCCAAATAGAATCAACCCCAGAAGATCTTCGCCAAGGCACATCTTAGCCAGGCTGTCTAACACCACAGATAAAAACATGATACTAAAACTGGCAAGAGAGAAATGGTAAGTAACTTACAAAGGCCATCCAAAAAGGATAACACCAGACCTCTCATCAGAAACAATGCAAGCAAGGAAAGAATGGGAAGACATATTGAAAGTGTTAAGAGAGAAACAATTACAGCCAAGACTATTATATCCTGCAAGATTATCCTTCATTTGCGAAAAAAAAAGATTAAAATCTTCTCAGACAAACAAAACCTGAAAGAATTCGCCAACACTAGACCAGCTCTTCAAGAAACCCTGAAGAAAGTACTGTTCCAGGAAAACTAAAGAATCAATAGCCAGAAACAAAGCAATAACAGGCAACTAAGACAATGGCCAATTTAAATGTCAGCACAGATTCTGTTACATCGATAACAACATTGAATGTTAATGGTTTAAATTCTCCAATCAAGAGACACAGACTGGCTGAATGGATAAAACAACAGAAACCCTCTATCTGTTGCCTACAAGAAACCCACCTCATGGAGAAAGACATACATAGACCGAAAGTGAAGGGTTGGAAAAAGGTTTTCCATGCAATTGGGAACCAAAAAAGAGCTGGAGTTGCGATACTAATTTCTGACAAAATAGGCTTTAAAACAAAAACCGTTCGAAGAGACAAAGGGCACTATATCGTAGTAAAAGGCTCTATAGATCAAGAAGATATAACGGTTATTAATATCTATGCACCTAACACAGGAGCACCAAAATATGTGAAGGAAAGATTGTTAGATCTGAAAGGGGAGATAGACTGCAACACACTAATTATTGGAGATCTCAACACCACATTATCCCCTCAGGACAGATCATCTAGGCAAAAAATAGGTAAAGAGATAAAGGATCTAAATGATACCATAAATCAATTGGACTTAACAGACATCTATAGAACTTTCCACCCAAAAACCACAAGATACAGTTTTTTCTTACCCCAACATGGAACTTTCTCAAAGATTGACCACATCATAGGACACAAAGCAAGCCTCTACAGATTCAGAGGCATAGAAACTATATCCAGCATCTTTTCTGACCATGATGGAATTAAACTTGAGTTTAATTTCAAGAGAAATCCTCAAAAATACCTAAAAACATGGAAACTAAATAACCTACTCCTGAATGACTCCACTATTATCGAAGAAATAAAGACTGAAATCAAAAGATTCATGGAAGCCAATAACAATGAAGACACGAGTTTCCATAATCTTTGGGAAACTGCTAAAGCAGTCATAAGAGGGAAGTTCATAGCAATTAGTGCACATAAGAGGAAGACAGAAACAAGGCTAATGGATCACCTAACATCAAGCCTCAGAGAATTGGAAAAGGAACAGTAAAAAAATCCAAAAAATTCCAGGAGAAAGGAAATAATAAAGATCCGAGCAGAAATAAATGAAATAGAAAATAAACATACTATACAGAAAATAAATGAAAGTAAAAGCTGGTTCTTTGAAAGGATAAACAAAATTGATACATGACTAGCAGGACTTATTAAGAAGAAGAGAGAAAGGAACCAGGTGAATCAAATCTGCAATGAGGCTGGCAACATAACAACAGACATAGTAGAAATTCAAAACATCATTAGAGGATACTTTGAACATCTATATGCTAAGAAACAAGACAATCTGGATGAGATGGACAAATTCCTGGACAAATATAATCTACCAAGAATGAGCCAGGAAGAAATAGAAAGTCTGAATAGGCCCATAACAAGCCAGGAGATTGAATCAGTAATAAATAACCTCCCAACAAAGAAAAGCCCTGGCCCTGATGGATTCACCTCTGAATTCTACAAAACTTTCAAAGAAGAGTTAACTCCCATTCTGCTCAAGTTATTTCTAAAGATCCGAAAGGGTGAATCTCTCCCTAATTCATTCTATGAAGCCTCTGTCACCCTCATCCTGAAAACAGATAAGGACAGGACAAGGAAGGAAAACTATAGACCAATATCTCTGATGAACATAGACACAAAGATTCTCAACAAGATACTAGCAAATCGTATTCAACAACTTATAAAGATGATCATACACCATGATCAGGTAGGCTTTATTCCAGAAATGCAAGGTTGGTTCAACATACGCAAAACCATAAATGTAATACATCATATTAACAGGAATAAGGATAAAAACCATATGGTCATATTGATTGATGCAGAAAAAGCATTTGATAAGATCCAACATCCCTTCATGATCAAGACTCTCAGCAAAATCGGCATAGAAGGGCCATTTCTCAACACAATAAAAGCCATCTATGAAAAACCCATAGCGAACATCATCCTCAATGGAGAAAAGCTGAAAGCTTTCCCACTAAACACAGGAACAAGACAAGGATGCCCACTGTCTCCATTCCTTTTTAATATAGTACTGGAAGTCCTCAACAATGCAATCAGAAAAGAGGAAAAAATAAAGGGCATTCAAATAGGAAAAGAAGAGGTGAAACTCTCTCTATTTGCAGATGACGTGATTGTATATATAGAAGACCCAATGGTCTCCATGGAAAAATTACTGGAATTACTTCATGATTACAGTAAAGTTGCAGGATATAAAATCAATATACAGAAATCGATAGCATTCGTATATACGAATAACAGGCAGAGTGAGATAGAACTGAAAAAAAGTTATTCCATTTACCATAGCCACCAAAAGTATTTGATATTTAGGAATAAATCTAACCAAAGAAGTTAAAGACCACCACAAGGAAAACTATGAGAAACTAAAAAAAGAAATTGAAAATGACACAAAAAAATGGAAGGACATCCCATGTTCATGGATTGGAAGAATTAAAATAATCAAAATGCCAATTCTACCCAAATTAATCTATATATTTAATGCAATGCCAATCAAAGTACCAGACACATTCTTCACAGACCTAGAAAAGACAATCATAAAATTTGTCTGGAATCATAAAAGACCCCATATTGCCAAAGCAATTCTACACAAGAAGAGTGGAGTGGGCGGCATCTCACTCCCCAACCCAAAAATATACTACAAAGCTGTGGTCATCAAAACAGCATGGTACTGGCACAGGAACAGACAGGTGGACCAATGGAACAGAATAGAGTCCCCAGAAATAAGTGCCCAAACATACAGTCAACTGATCTTTGACAAGGGGTACCAGTCAATCCAGTGGGAAAAGGAAAGTCTCTTCAGCAAGTGGTGCTGGAAAAACTGGATTTCCACTTGCAGAAAGGTGAATCTGAACCCCTACCTCTCACCTCTGACAAAAATCAAGTCAAGGTGGATCAAGGATCTAAATCTAAGACCTCAAACTATAAAGCTGCTCCTGGAAAACACTGGGGAAACTCTGGGAGACATTGGTGTAGGGAAAGACTTCTTAAATAAGACCCTCAAAGCACAGTCGATCATCCCCAAAATAGACAGGTGGTATTACATCAGACTAAGAAGTTTCTGCATGGCAAAAGACACAGTAGTTAGTGTGAATTGACAGCCCTCACAATGCGAAAATATTTTTATAAATTTTGCATCACATAAGGGACTGATAACCAGAACACACAAGGAATTAAAGAAGCTGTTTGGAAAAAAGATGATCAACCCTATTAAAAGATGGGAGGAGCTGAATAAAACACTCTCTAAAGATGACATATGAATAGCCAAAAGGCATATGAAAAAATGTTCAACATCCCTCACCATAAGGGAAATGCAGATAAAAACAAAAATGAGGTACCACCTAACCCCAGTCAAAATGTCTAAGATTAAAAAAAAAAAATGATAAGTGCTGGCGGGGCTGTGGTGAAAGGGGAACTCTTTTACACTGCTGGTGGGAATGTAAATTGGTCCAGCCACTGTGGAGAATAATTTGGAGATTCCTCAAAAATCTACAAATAGATCTATCATATGATCCAGCAATCCCATTCCTTGGTATCTACCCAAAGAACAGAAGAATTCTTCATTGGAAAAGTGCTTGCACATCGATGTTTATTGTGGCACTATTCACGATAGCAAAGTCATGGATCCAACCCAAATGCCCCCGTATGGAGGAATGTATTGAAAAACTGTGGCACATATACTCTATGGAATACTACTCAGTCATAAAAACCAACAAAACCCTGGCTTTTGACAGAAAGTGGAAAAATATGGAAGATTTACTGCTGAGTGAGGCAAGCCAGGCTATGAAGGAGAGACATTGTATGTCCCCACTTAACAGATACTGAATGTCTGCACTCTATGACTGATACTGATTGACCAATGGTTGTACAAACATAAGAGATGGGTGTGAATGTCAGATGAGGTGTATGTGGAGGAGTGGGGCCTAATGAAGGACATTTGGAGAAGGGATACGGAGGTAGAACATTGACGGGATGGGGAAGTGTGGTGTTATCGGTTGAAGATATTTTGATCAACGGGACTGGGGAGAAATGTTCACATATTGAAATGCTCACATTGTAAGCTAAACAATGTAATTTAATGTATATACAAAAATAAATAAATAAATAGGGATGAAAAATGACTATTAGAGAGTGGGAAGGATATGAGCGAGGAGAATAAAGAGATGTCGAATAACAAAAACAAGATTACACATAAATTTAAAAAATGCCTGGGGCCAGAAGGTGTTGTGGAGGTTGTGTTGGATCTCACATGGCTAATGGCAAGGTTCAAGTCCTGGACCCAGTGGCTTGAAAATCATGCTGGGAGCATGTGCGAGTGTGCTCAAAATCTCAAGAAGAGAATGGAGGAAAAGGAATTACAGCATTGCCATCCCACTGGGGTGTGCTTTCTAAGTCTCTCTCTCTCTCTCTCTCTCTCTCTCTCTGTCTTTCTCCAGCTAGCACACACACATTACAGGAGTTTTTGTCATAGCAAAAACTAAAAAAAATGCACACAAAGAAAACAATTTCTAGTACCATAAAATACAGTAGGAGGAATATAGTTAACAACTTACTGTATATTTCAAAGTAATTAAAACAGAGAACTTGAATGCTTCTAACACTTGTAATGTCAAATAATTAAGATGATATGTATACTAGTTATCCTAATTTTATCATTACATATTGAATTCTTGTACTGAAAAATCAGATTGTATCTCCATATATATGTACAATTATTATATGTTAATAAAATTAAGACTATAAAAATAATAAACTGATAAGCGAGTGAAGGCAGCAAAGTTTTTAGGATTGGTTGTAATAAAAAGAGAAAATTTTCACCTGATGGAAAGGAAATTCTGGTTATGGCAGCTTAAAGAATTTGGCTAATTCTCTCTGCCAAAAGCAAGTATAAAACTGGACAAATTGTCAAAAGCAAGTATTTTAGGTCTCTGAAAATCTACTGAAGACAAACAACATATTAAGTGTTTAACTTTGAAAAACTGCTAGAATAAAATTCTGTGGCCTTCTTGCACAGAGCTGCTCCCATACAACCCACATTCTGCTTTCTCTCAGCTCTGAGAATAAGAATGATAGTGCTACCAGTTAGTATTATCAGTATGAGCCAAAAAACCTTCAGTAGCTTTTTTCCCAGAGTGTGTCAATTTTATTTGAGTGAAATGATGAAAAGCAGTGTCATTGTTAGTTGAAAGTTATAAACTAATTAGTAAACAAATGGTAAAATCTGTCCATTTGGTAGTCTAAGTTTGAGGTTTCAGACAGCAATTTAAGGGGAAGATTTTGAAAATGAGAGCATCATGGTAGGTGCTCTATATACACATCCCACCTGACTGGGAAAATATGCATTTGTATGATAGAGACTGTGGACAGAAGTCTGACTGCTTTTTTCTATTTTTCCAAAGTCCTTTCAAGAGAGCCTAGGAGGAGTCATGCCCACAAACATTAACAGACCATTTTCCCCCATTTAACAGGATTCTTCCTAAATCCTGTCCCTGGCATAGTATCTTTGACATGTATATTCAACTGATTACAGTTTTTATTTTGATAACCTCTTCCCAAGGCACAGAACTTCCCTTTCCTTGAGATGTAGATTAAGCATTTCTTTGTAAATCTCTTCCCAGGACACAAATCTTCCCTTCCAATCACCAGCCTAGGAATTGTGAAACCCACCTATAACCTACAAGCCACTGCTTCCACACATTCTGCCTTTTTGGGCCAGACCAATGGAAAATCTCTTCACTAAATTTTGTCTGTCAATCTCGAAAACAAATAAAAGGAACCTCTGTATGTAATCAGCCTGAGAAAGGTACATATGCCTCTTCTCTGGGCCTAGGTCACTCATATTTGGCTTAGAAATAAACTGCATTAATTATTAATTTTTAATTTTTACAGTTGGTTATTTTTCTGTCGACAAGACCAAAGAGAATCCAGAGAAAAGTAAAAGTACAGGTAGACAAGAACTGACTGAAACGCCAGCCTATAATGCAGTAGTTAAACAAGTGCTGTGAATTGGAAGCTGGATCCCACATGGCCAGTTGTGATTTGAGTTCTGGCTTAAGAAATGTGCTGGGTATGTATGCAAGCATGCCCAGAATCCTAATGGAATTGGACAAATGGAAAAAGGCTTGTGGTGTGTCTATGTTCCATTAGGGGAGGTTCTCTCTCTCTCTAAATCACTCTCTTGCAAGTGCATGCACCCTCTAACAACTGAAGAAAACAAATTTAAAACAAAGAACTGGCTAAAACATTTATTGTGTTCCCCAACTCACATACAAATTGATTGGCTAAGGGTGGAAAGCCCTTACAGGCCTGAGGAATTTGAAAACACTTTCTGCCCAAATCAATGTCTGATCACTCACCTATGCAGACAGAGGTGACCAATAGAAATCCAGAATAAAAACTAAAACTAAAAAACAAAAACAAAAACAAAACAAACTTAACAGAGACCTCAGTGGTTGTTTACCATGAGGTGACAAATCACAATGGTAAAGCCAGGCAATTCTTCAGGAGGATTCAAAAAAAATAAAAAGAAAAACAGAATAAGAATTGCTATAGTATATTATCTAAAATATCCAATTTACAAAAATATTATTAGGAAACCAAAACAGAAAAAAATAGGCTGCAGAAACTTTTTCTTAATAGGCACAAATATTATATTTAGCAGATGATTCATTTAAAGCAGCTATTATAAATTTATCAAATGAAACTATATTAAAGTAATTAAAGGAACATATGAGGATCACAATCAGGTACATTTTTTTTCCCAGAAATTCAGGACTGTTTTGTCAATCAAAAACTATCAATATAATTCACCACATTAACAAAGTTTAAAAAAATAAAAACATTAAGAGCTGAATGGTGGTGCAACAGTAAAACACAATGTTCTGCCAGGCTGACTCACCTAGTACAGTTCCAGGTTCTTGTTCGGAGAACTTACTGTGTATGCTGGGAACATATGTGCCTGTGATGCAGAGCTGTCTGGGACTGGGGATTGGATCATCACAGCCATCAACAGCCTGTTGAGAGTGCTCTCTCTTGCTCACTCATGGAGGGAATAAATTAATAAACTGCAAAAAAAAAGAAAAATATTTTATTATCTCTCCAAAAGTGGAAAATATATTTGAGAAACCCAACATCCATTACTGAGAAACATTCTCTCAGAAAACTAAAAACCTTATAGTTAGCATCATATTTTAAAATATATTTATATTTTTAAATTTTACATTTAACATTGTACATCTTTACCACATACAATATGGTTTTTCAAAGCATGTATGCATTGCCAGTCAATCAAGTCAAAGGTATTACCAGACACATTGTCTTCAACAGAGAACTTTCCATTCTTGTGTCTATTAATTTTTAAAATTTTGCTATATTGCATGTGTACTTGCCAGAGAGATAGAGAAAGGAAGCACTCCCCTGCCCCCAGGGACAGCTACACCACAATCTCTTCTCCTCCATTTGCCTTGTGAGATTTGGGGCATGAATGTGTGCATGTGCCCAGTGTCATTTTCACGATGCCAGGTCTGGAACTTGAACCATGCTGTCAGCCATGTGGTGCCAGCCCTATGTTTATTCATTTTTTTATACCAGAGACTGTATGAGAGGGGAATAAGAGGAAAGAGTTCAATGAACATCATATTTAACAAACAAACAATGAAAAACTGAATGATCACTTCCACCCAACCCCAACATACACACAACATAAGTAAAAAGTAAAAAGTATCTATTCTTCCAATTTCTATTCCACATTGTACTGGTGATTCTAGTCAATGAAAGTAAGCAAAGGGACCAGCAGATAGTGTACTGGTTACATCTAGACTCCCACATAATCGACTGCAGTTCAAGTCTCAGACCCGGCAACTTAAACCCATGCCCAGTGCATGTGCATGCATACCCCAGATCCTGAGGGAAGAATGGAGGAGAAGGGATTTCGGCTTGGCTATCCCCCCTGGGGGGTGATTTCTCACTTTATGTCTCTCTATCTCTCTCTGGCAAGTGCACATACCCTACAGCAAAAATCGCTAAAAAGAAAAAGAAAGTAAGCAAGAAAAAGAAATAAAAGACACACAGGTTGAACATGAAGAAGTAAAACTGTATTTATTCATAGATTTTACATGGTTATGTAAAAAATCAGATGACAAAAACCTACTGGGACTAATAAGTGCATTAGCAAGGTAGGAGGCTGCAAAGTAAAAATACAAAAACTCGTTTGTATTTCTAGCAATAAAAAGTTGAACACTGAAATAAAAAATATCATTTATAAGAGCACAGAAATGTAAGGCATTAGGACCAGGTAGTGATACAGTGGTAATATAACTGGACCCACACAGGCAATGTCTTGGGTCTGTAACCCAGGATCTCCCCAAGCATGCCAGGCATATAGTACATGTGCATACCCACAATCCAGGCCAGTGAGACTAGGGGTGTCTTGCAGTGTGGGGACCCTGTTGGCAGTTCTTGTCTTCCTGTCTCTCTGCTTGTCTCTCTTCCTCTCTTGGGGAATAAATAAATAAATAAACAAACAAACTTTTATTTTAAATATGAAATACTTAGGGATGAATCTAACAAGCCAAAGGAAAGACATGTATACTGAGAACTACAAAATATTGTTGAGAAAAATGAATGAAGACCTAAATATATGAAGAGATATATTTTTGTTTGATTTGAACACTTGATGTTATTAAGATATCATTTACTTCCATAGTGATTTTTAGATTCAATGCAATATTGATCAATATCACAGTAGATTCTTCTTGGTAGACATTGACATGCCAATACTATAATTCACATAAAAATGAAGCTTCATTTTCATATGAAAATTCCGAAGTATTGTTTTGAATAGTCAGAATAATTCTGGAAAGAAATGGAGGACTACTGCTGATTTCAAATGGTTTCACAAAACTATAGCAATCGAAACACCATGATATGGTATTAAGATAGACAAATAGAGAAGTGAAACAGAATAGAAACTTCAGAAATAAACTCACACATAAATGGACAACTAATTTTTCAGAAAAGTGCAAAAAGCAATGCAGTTGAGAAAGAACAGCTATTTTTTTCCACAAAACAATTGGATATTCACATGCAAAAATTGAACTTGAAGCTATATACCACACCATAAAAATCAACTCAAAATGGGTTATAGATCTAACTGTAAAACCTAAATTCATAAAATTTCTAGAAGAAGCAATGGCAGAAAAATTTTATGACCTTGGACTATGCAAAGATTTCTTGGATACAACACCAAAACACAATTCACAGCACAATAAATGATTAAGTTTGATTTCATCACATTAAAAATATCTCTCTTTAAAAGACAATGATAATAGAATGGAAAGAAAAGCCACAGACTGAGAAAAATATATACAAAACATATATCTGATAAAGAATATATATATATATATACATATATATATATATATATATATATATATATGTATATATATATAAAACAAGCTCTCAAAACTCAACAACAATAAAACAAACAACTCAATTGAAAATGGCAAAGGATTTGAATAGATGCAAAGTAAGTTAATGGAATTATGCTGAATGTCATTAATCATTAGAGAAATACTAATTAGGAAAATTCATTTGACATTCTATAATGATACATAGTGATTGAATGCAAAAAATAATGTTAATTAAATTAAATTTTAAAAAAGAACAATGAGACATCACTACATACCTATTACAATGTCTACAACCTAAAAGGACCAACAATACCAAGTGATGTGAGAATGTAGAGGAATTGTAACTCTCATACACTGTCAGTCAAAATGTAAAATGATACAACTACTTTGGAAAACAGTTTTTTAAATAGTTAAAAAGCTAAAAATATATTTATCATATGATCCAGCCATTCTACTACTATGTATCTACCAAAGACTAAAGAAAGCAGCAATTCATCAAAATTTTTTTTTACCTGAATGTCTATTGCAACTTTATTTGCAATAACCCCAAACTGGAAACAACTGCTCATTAATTGATAAATTAATTGTGGTATATTCATACAATGGAGTATGACTGAATAATAAAAAAAGAATTATTAGTACATGAAACATATAGGGGATCTCAAAATAATTACCTGAAGGAAGGGATCCTGAAAAAAATACATAGTATATTATTCTATTTATATAAAAATCTAGAAAATGCAAGTTAATCAAAAGTGACAGAAGTCAGATCAATGGAGCATGAGTACTGGGATAGGTGGAGAGGAGGGATGACAAAGAGTCAAAAGAAAAACTTTTGGGGTGATTAATATATTAATTATTATCTTTTTGTGTTAGATGTATATATCAAACATCATACTGTGCACTTAGAACACATGCCATTTATTATATGATAATTAGATTACATAAACTGTTAAAAATGGCCATGAGGAAACTTCTATTGTTAATGAAAGTGTCCTTAAACTGGATTTTGGTAATGTTTGTACAACCATAAACATTTCCTATTAGTTATCTAAATTTAGAATTACAGTGGTGAATTTCTTGGTATATTAACTATATGATGCAGTAAAATACTTACAAAATTACTAGATATTTTCCATTTCTTTGATGACTTAGTAGGCAGGCTTTTATGTTATGAGTGGAGGTTGGTAGTACTAAGTGAAAGGACAGGTGAGATGAGAGGTGAGATGTTTTGGGAAAGCTGTGTGCAGAACAGTAAGAGAGTACTTCCTGAAGAAACAAGAAAATTTTTCTAGGCAGCATTTAGGACCTGGATAAATCATGTAGTAAATACTTTATCAGTTTTGATTAAAGGAGAAAATGATGCATAAATTCATTTACACAACTAATACTTATTCTCTGTTAGAGAGACTTTTTAGTGAATATTTCTCTATGTATCTGCCTTCAAAACATATGATTATACAGACACACACACACACACCACAGAACCTGGTCTTTTGAGCATTTTATATTAATAAAAAATTAATAGGTATAAGTCTAACAAAATGTGCCCAACATATATATGACATAACCCATAGAATTGATGTATATGGATAGAAAGACTCAATATCATTTCTTCCCAACTTGATCTATAAATTCAATGCAATCCCAATTAAAACCACAGCAAGTTATTTTGTGGACATTGACAAACTGATTCTAAAGTTATGAGGAGTTTTCAAAAGTTTTCAGAAAATGTGTTTTATGGGGAAAAAAACGTGGATTTCAAAAAATTTTTGTACAAAAATAAATGTGTACTTCAATTCAATTTTTCTGTAAACTTTTTGAAGTCCTTTTGTTTATCTTCAGAAGACTACAAATTGAAATAATAATGAGAAACCACTATAAAATTACAATGACCAAAATTCAAAATACTGTCAAATGCTGGATGTGGTTTGTAGGAAGGGAAAATGGTACAGTCACTTTGGAAAACAGTTTGGCATTTCTTACAAAGCTACACATACTTATACTATATAATCCAGCAATAGAACTTATAAATGAGCTGAAAACTATATCCGTACAAAGGTTTGCACATGAATGTCTCTACCAGCTTTATTCACAATTGCCAAAACTTGGAAGCAGCCAACATATCTTTCAACAGGTAACTGGATAAACAAAGTGTGGTATATCTATACAACGGGATATTCAGTGATAAAAAGAAATGAGCTCTCAAGCCACAAAAAGACAGAGAGAAACCTTAAATGCACATTGCTAAATTAAGCCTATCTGAAAAGTTTATATAAGGTATGATTCCCAACTATCTGACATTCTAGAAAAGGCAAAACTATGGAGAGAACAAAAAGATTGATGGTAGCCAGGAACTGTGAGGAGTGATGGTGGAATAAATAGGTGGAGCACAGGGATTTTTAGAGCAAGGAAACTATTCTGTATAATACTGTAATGATGGATACATAAAATAAATACATGTTAAAACCCATTAAGTGTTGAACACAAAGAGTGAACCTTAATATAATCTATGGACATTAGCTAATAATAACCTACAAATATTGGCTTATCAATTGTAGTAAGTGTAACCACACTAATGCAAGATGTTAATAATAGTCAAGGGGAGTGGAATGGCCCCTTTCAGGGACTAGGACAACTAGAAATTTTCTGTTCAGACTTTACCCTCCAGATCCCACGATCTAGTCAGCCTTCATACACTGAGTTTCTAGGCAGGTCTAGGTGCACAGTAGCCGAATATCAGAATACATTTAGGGTCAGAGTAGTCCTCGATTCCCATTCAATCTGCTTCACAAAGGGAGAAAAACAGAACTGCAGAGAGATTGCAAATCACCTCCTCCTGAACACCTTTGAACACTCAGACTTAACTCCAATAATTAGGAAAAAATATATAATCCATTAGATGACCAGAAACCATTGTAGAGGCACAAGAAATATAAAAAACAAAGAAAATATTCTCCCTCAAGGGAAAAGAATAGTTAAGGAGAGAATGTGAGTGGGTATGTAGGAATTCTCTGTACTCTCTACTCTCTGTAAGCCTAAAACTGTTCTAAAAATCATTAATTTTTTTTAAAAAAGAGTTATTTATTTAATTAATTTTATCCATTATTATTATTTATTTTTTAATTTGACCAGAGAGAGACAGAAAGAGAAAGTAAGAAAGCAAGCCACCAGGTCCTGGACTCAATCACGATCAGCCATGTGGGAGTCCAGTGCCTTAACCACGACACCACCTGCTGGCCTCCCATTAATCTTTTAAAATTTTTTTTCTTTTCTTTTTCTTTTTTCTTTTCTTTTTCTTTTACTTTTTTTTTTTTTTTTTTTTTTTGGAGAGGTTTTTGCTATAAGGCGTGTGCACTCGCCAGAAAGACAGAGAGAGACAGAGACAGAAAGCGAGAAATCACCCCCCAGGGGGGATGGCCATGCCGCCATCCCTTCTCCTCCATTCTCCTCTCAGGATCTTGGGCACGCATGCACACGCGCCCGGCATGAGTTTAAGCCACCAGGTCTGGGACTCAAACCGTGGTCGACTACATGGGAGTCCAGTGACATAGCCATTACTCTAACTGCTGGTCCCTAATCTTTTTAAATTTTAAAAATAATTGGATTCAATATAGCATCTGCCTCTGAGATATTTGATGTTGGTCAAGAAAATCTTCAAACATTCTACAAATTATGAGCACCTGCTATATTCCTGTCACCAATTTTTTATCTCTATTATAGGTTTCCCATCTGAAAAATGAGGATAATAATAAAAACTACCTTATAAATAATAAGTGGTTTAAACTATTTGATGTAGTATTCTCTCCTCTGTTCTTAGTGTCCACTGTGGTTACTTTTGTCATGGTTCTGATAATAACTCAGTAATTATCTGTTTGTCTCCTTCCCTGTTCACTAATCTGAGAAGTTATTCAATGGTATGACACAGTACGTGTCATGTGTGTCCCCCAAATTTGGTACAGATCTTAGAAGCTAGTGTCCAGCAGGTGCTCATTAAATATTTATCATGTAAATGTGGATGCCCCTTTATCTGATAATCATTCAGTATCTATTATTCTATTACTTATTTGGTCATTTGGGAAAGATTTATAATAAATTAATCATTGTACTCAGATTGTCTTCATTTAGAGAAAGTTTTCATATTCAATTATTCCTGGTTTTAGAAACTTCTAGTACCAGTACACTCTGAATTTCTAAATGAACAGTTTCATCATGATTACATGGCAGTGGTTTACTCTGTGAGCCTCTGGTTTGATCTCACAGTTGGTGAGGTCAAATCCCCATCTCTCTCTGGTGAGTGCACATGCTCTATAGTAAAATTAAAAAATAAAAAACATTATAAGGTAACAAATCTATGGTACTTAGTATATTCACATTCATATTATACTAGTACTTTCATAAAGTTGTGCAATCATCATAGCTAGTTTCAAAATATTTTGGGACCAGCAGTTAGCATAATGGCTATGTTGCTTGACTCCTATGTAGTCGACCGCGGTTCGCGTCCCGGACCTGGTGGCTTAAACTCATGCCGGGCGCGTGTGTGTGCGTGCCCAAGATCCCGAGAGGAGAATGGAGGAGAAGGGATTATGGTGTGGCCATCCCCCCTGGGGGGTGATTTCTGGCTTTCTGTCTCTCTGTCTCTCTCTGTCTGGCGAGCGCACACGCCCTATAGCAAAAACCTCTTCAAAAATATATATATTTTTTCAAAATTCTTACCCATTGAGTAGTTACCTCCAAATCCCCCTGACCTGAGATCATGTAACCATTAATCTTTGGTTTGTAAAGATTTACCTATTCCGGATATTTCATTAAAATGGAATCATACAATATGTGAATTAAAAAGATATACCTTCTTAGTAAACATTTATGTATTCAATACAGTATTGCTAACCATAGGCCCTGAATTGTACAGTAAATCACCGAATCTTATTTATTTTATATAACTGAAACTTTGTACCCTTTGACCAATACCACTCCATTTTTCCTTTCCTCCAGCTCCTGGTGACTACCATTTTACTCTCTGCTTCTGTATTTGATAATTGTGTATTTCACTTATA
Source organism: Tupaia tana (assembly GCA_026018925.1). Classification (NCBI taxonomy): domain Eukaryota; kingdom Metazoa; phylum Chordata; class Mammalia; order Scandentia; family Tupaiidae; genus Tupaia; species Tupaia tana. The sequence goes on from JAKSZU010000009.1 coordinate 117,982,933, forward strand.
AGCAAGATCATGCAGTATTTTTTCTTTTGTGCCTGACTTAAATCACTTAGCATAATGTCCTCTGGCTCTATCCATGTAGTCACAAATTTCCTTCTTTTACAAGGCTAAATAGTATTCCATCCTCAATTTACAGTTTGTTTCCATATTTTGGCTATTGTGAATAATGCTGCAATAAACATGAGAGTGCAGATATCTCTTCAAGATCTGGATTTAAATTCATTTGGATATATACCTAGAAGTGAGATTTCTATATCAAATGGCAATTCCATTTTAATTTTATTCAGGAACTTACATAATTATTTCCATAGTAGCTCCATAAATTTACATTCCAATCAACATATTAAAAGAGTTTGCTCTTCTCCATATCTGAACCAACTTGTATTTACTGATGATTAGTGATGTTGAACATCTTTTATAAACCTGTTGGCCACCTGTATGTCTTCTTAGGAGAAATGCCTATTCAGGTGATTTACACATTTCTTTTTTAATCCCAGAGGGATATGTGCACATAAATGAGAGAAAGCAAGCACTCCCCAATGGGTCCTTGTCATGCCACAATCCTTTTTCCTCCATTCTCTATCCTATAGTATCCTGGGTATGTACATGTTTGCCTAGCATGCATTTAAAGCTTCTGGGACTGGGACTTGAGCCATGGTCAGCTGTGTGGGCTGACTTCCTTTGCATAGCCCTTAAACACTGTGTTATGAGGTCAGCCCCTTATTTTTTTTTTTTTCTAAATGAGTTCTAGGAGCTATTCATGTATTTTCAATGTAAATCCCTTATCAAACATGGATTGAAAGTATTTTCTCCCATTCTATAGGATGTCTTTTCATTTTGTTAATTGTTTCCCTTCACTGGGGCCGGCAGGTGACATGGTGATTAAAGGAGGTACTGGATTCCCACATGGCTGATGGCAGTTTCAGTCCCTGACCTGGCAGCTTGCTTTCTCCCTTTCCCTTTCTCCCTCTCTCTGTCTCTCTCTGGCCAAGTTAAAAAAATAATAACAACAAATGGAATTAAATAAATAAATAATTATTTTAAAAAATTGTTTCCCTTGATTATACATCAAGAGAAATTGCTAGTTTGATATAAACTCCACTTCTTTATCTTTGTTTTTGTTGCCTGTTCTTTTGGTGTTGTAGCCAGAAATCTCTGCCCAGTCAACTGTATAGAAGCCTTTTCGCCGTTTTCTTCTAAAAGTTTTGTTTTAGGTTTTTACAGTTGAGTCTTTAACCGATTTTCAATTGATATATTTGTATGTGGTGTGAGATAAGAGTCTAATTTCATTCTTTTGCATGTAGCTATCTGATTCTCCTCACAATCATTTATAGAAGATATTGTCTTTCCACATTGTGTAATCTTGGCATCCAATCAAAAATCATTTGGCTGGGACCAGCAGTTAGCGTAATGGCTATGTTGCTGGACTCTCATGTAGTCGACCACGGTTTGAGTCCCGGACCCGGTGGCTTACACTCACGCCGGGCGTGTGTGCATGCGTGCCCAGGATCCCGAGAGGAGAATAGAGGAGAAGGGATTTCGGCATGGCCATCCCCCTTGGGGGGTGATTTCTCACTTTCTATCTCTCTGTCTCTCTCTGTCTTTCTGGCAAGCACACTGGCCCTATAGCAAAAACCTCTCCAAAAAAAAAAAATCAGTTGAACATATATATGTGTATTTACAGGTTTAGATTATACATTTTTGCCAACAAAAATGATAGTATTACTTTCTCAATGTATTATATCACTTGTCACATGATATTTATTTTTAAATAAATTATGATAAATATATTTATTTTATATCTGGGCTCTGTATCCTACTCCATTTATTCATATGTATTATTTTTTTACCAGTATTATACTGTTTTGATTACTATGCCTTTGTAATACATTACAAAAATCGTTAAATGTAACACTTTCTGCTTTGTACTTATTGCTCAAAATGCTTTGACTATGTGGGGTCTTTTTTGGTTCCATGTGAATTTTAGAATTTTTTTTTCTATTTCTGTAAAAAAAAGTCATTAGGATTTTGATAAAGATTTTGTTGAACCTATTGTGGCAATATGGATGAACATGGAGGACATTATGTTCATTTAATTAACCCAAGAAAAGCAAAGAAAAAAGCTTTATGATCTCACTTATACAAGTATGTGAAATCTAATTAAAAATTGAATTCATGGAAGCAAAGAGTGGAGTGATGGCTACCAGGGATTGGTGGGAGGGTGCATGTTAGGAAGATGTTTGTAAAAGAATACAAAATTTCACTTACCTACAAAGAACAATCATATAAAGAGATCAATTGCACAATGTGGTGACTATAGTTAATAATAATGTATTGTATTCTTGAAAACCATTGTGTTCTCAACACAAGAAATGAAAAGTATGTAATATAATACATATATTAGCTTGATTTAGACATTCCACAATGTATACATATTTTAAAATGTCACGTACACAATAAATATATATATGCTTTATTTTTAAATGTAGGAAAATGAAAGAGTTAGAAGGCATCATTTTTCAACCTTCATATATTACTGATTCAGGCAAAAATCATCAATGGATGATAAAACAGGATATGTCTACAGTTTTCAAGTATCTCCCCATAGCATAATTAAATTTACAATGAAAAAATTGCAAGTTTGCAATTGGAATAAACTAGTGAATTATTAACCTTAATCAAGAGATAAAATTTTACTTCAATAGTTATGGAATAAATAGGTATCATGTGCCAAGTGATAAAATGCAGTGATAAAGTAATAGTATCATTTTTGTTGTATCCTGGAAAAAATGTATACGCTGAACCTAATCATGAACATATAAAATCAGGCAAGCTCTAACTAAATAACCCACACTTTAAAAAAACCATTATGGTCATGAAGAAAATCTTAAGACTTATTCCAGTTTTGGGACCAGCAGTTGGTGCAATGGCTATGTCGCTGGACTCCTATGTAGTTGACCATGGTTCGAGTCCTGGACCTGGTGGCTTAAACTCATGCCAGGCACATGTGCGTGTGTGCCCAAGATCCCGAGAGGAGAATGGAGGAAAAGGGATCACGGTGTGGCCATCTCCCCTGGGGAGTGATTTCTTGCTTTCTGTCTCTTTGTCTCTCTCTTTCTGTCGAGCACACACGCCCTATAGCAAAAACCTCTCCAAAACAAACAAACAAACAAACAAACAAACAAACACCTTATTCCAGTTTACCAAAAAAAAAAAAAAAAAAAAAAAAAGGAAGAAGACGAGGAGACTAGCAGTTGGCATAATGGCTATGCCGCTGGACTCCCATGTAGTTAACTACAGTTCCAGTCTCGGACTCGGTGGCTTAAACTCATGCTGGGTGCATGTGCATGCATGCCCAAGATCCCAAGAGGAGAATGGAGGAGAATATATTGCAGCGTGGCCATCTCCCCAGGGGGTAATTTCTCGCTTTCTGCCTCTCTGTCTCTCTCTGTCTTCTGGCAAGCACTCGCACCCTATAGCAAAAACCTCTCAAAAAAAAAAAAAAAAAACTATATACATCATTGTCAACAAGTAATAAACCATATCTGTGTCCTACTAATGTCATTCCTCTCTATTTGTTCTCTTACCATCTTCTCAACACTCTTCACTTCTCTCCTCCCCCCAATTCCATAGTATTCTCAACTGGATTGGTCTGAGAAGTATTTCATGTTGTGCAAGGTCTTTTTACAAGCAAAATGAGAAATAGTGGTTGACTGTTTAAAAAAATAATTGGAATAATAATAATAATGATTGAGAAAAACAATGAAAAGATATTGGATGATGAAATGGGGATTTTAATGTCTCTGTATTGACTGATATGCATGGTATTCCTTCTGGAAAAAGAAATGTAATACACTGTAAGGTTATATGTGATTCAATGTAATGTAAACAAGATTATGATGATAATAAATAAATTTTAAAAAAGGAAAAATTTATTCCAGTTTAAACAAGACTAAAGTGAAATAACAGCTCAGTAGAATGCATAATACTATACTGGATCATAGATAAGAAATTAGAAAATTTACTGTAATTATATTGTCTGGATAATTAGCCAGGTTTGCCTAATACCTGTAAATGACATAAATAATATTACTGTATCAATGTTAATTTCTATATTTTGATAATTGTAGTGTTTATGTCAGAGAATGTTCTTGATTTCAGAAAGTAACAGTGAAGTATTTAAGTATAAGAGAACAGGTCTGCAGCTTACTCTAAAATAGTTTAAATTGTGTGTGTGTGTGTGTGTGTGTGTGTGTGTGTGTGTGTGTTTATACGCCTCTGTGTATAGGAGAGAAAGAGACAGAGAAATAGAGAGACACTGAGTTTGCAAATATATAAAATGTTAACAATTGAGATTTTAGGTCAGGTATAAACAATAGCTCTTTGTACTATTCTTGCAACTTTTCTGTAAGTTTAAAATTATCTCCAAAAAGACTTTCTCTCCTAAAAGGAATGTGAACTCTGGGTACCAACTAGGATAAATTCTTGGCTACTTCATTTATTATCTATGTCACAATAGAAAACTTAATCTCAATTCAGTTTTTGACTGGTAAATAGGGATAATCAGAGTCTACCTACCTCCTAGGACCATGGTAAGGTTTAAATGAGATGATGCATACAGTATGTTTTGGGAAATATTTGGGAAAGAAGGAATTCTTAATTAAAGTTAGCTCCCATTAACATTTTTGATTCTTTGTTTTAGAAACAGGGTCTTGCTATGTTGCCTAGACTGGCCTCAAACTCAAGATCATTCTGCTTCAGCCTACTGAGTAGCTGAGATTACAGGCACATGGGACCTCATCTGACTCATTTGTTTGTTTTGAAAGGACATCATTAGGTTGGACATTTCTGATTCCAACGTCTCAGATGTAATCATGTTATTGAGGTGTCTGCCTGGCCTATATGTTTTACAGGCCAATAAAAGGTTACTTTCATCCTTCTTAGAATTATTAACCTTGAGATCAGCAGATGGTGAAATGGTTACATTGCTGGACTTCCACGTAGTCGACCACAGTTCAAGTTCTGGACCTGGTGACTTGAAATTCATGCCATGCACATGTGCATGTGTGCCCAAGATTCTAAGAGGAGAATGGAGGAGAAGGGATTGCATATGGCTATCCCCCTGGGAGATGATTTCTCGCTTCCTGTCTCTCTGTCTCTTGGGTGAATGCATGTGCCCTATAGCAAAAATCTCTCTAAAGAAATTAAAAGAAAGAATTATTAACCTCAACACTTCTCATCTTAATTTCAAGTCTCTTGCCATTCCATTTAGCTGCCTAAGTGTGTTCTTAGCACCAAACAGCCTCATAGTAACATCTAATATTTACTAAGTTCATTGGACTTATATATGTGCTGTCTACAATGTTCAGAGATAATTCAATTATATTCACTCTTCCTTCTGACTAGCACGATGTATCACAGTAACAGTATCTACCATTTATTGAGAGGCTCTAATACACCACACTTGACAACCCTGGGAAGAAGATTTTAAATTTATCTATGTTTTAGAAGTAAATAAACAGGCTAAGACAGAGAGAGACTTGCCCAGAGTGTGACAAAGCCAGGAAATGGAGCCACATAGAATATCTCTGCAATATACATGGCCTTACTGTTAACCTGAACTGTACTTGGTTCTACCAGTGTACGTTATCATTGTGCACCATCTTTTCAACTAGAGTAGTCTCAAACTAGACCGTAGTCTCATTGAAGGTAGAGGATGCCATTTAGCTCTCATGTGTACTCTAGCACCTAGTTCACTCCTAAGAACTCAGGAGGTTCCCAAGTAATACTGTTGCTTGTAACTTGGGCAGACGGTTTGCTTTTAAACATTTCTAGGAGCCCGTAGAAAGAAGTTAAATAAGGTTGTTCTCTAAGTGTACACTAAAAACTCAGAGCACATGTGTGGTTCCATAAAGAAAAAAAAAAAAAAAAAACTAGGGACCAGCAGTTAGCATAATGGCTATGTCGCTGGACTCCCATATAGTCGACTGCGGTTCACATCCCGGACCCGGTCGCTTAAAACTCACCCGAACGCGTGTGCATGCATGCCCAAGATCCCGAGACGAGAATGGAGGAGAAGGGATTGCAGCGTGGCCATCCCCCCTGGGGGGTGATTTCTCGCTTTCTGTCTCTCTCTGTCTGTCTGGCAAGCGCACGCGCCCTACTGCAAAAACCTCTCCAAAAAAAAAAAAAAAAAAAAAAAAAGAAGAAGAAGAAAGAAAAAAACTAAATTGCACTAGACAGTTTGGAATCATTTACTGAACAATTATCTCTAAGGTTGATACCTCCATTGAGGAGGTAGACATCGTGGTCACGGATGGGAGCAGAATGGAGTTTTGGGGTTTAGTGATACTTAATTTCATTTTTGGGGGTTGTAGTTACATAAATTTCACTGTATAACTATACACACACACACACACACACACACACACACACATATGTACATTCTTTATTTTTTTCACTGCCAGAGACACACAGAGAGAGAAGGAGTGAGAGAAACCACCTCCAAATGAAGTGCAGTCACATTGCAATCCTTTCTCCATTTTCTCGTATCGTCAGGATTTGAGGCATGCATGCACACATGCCTGGCATGTTTTGTAAGCTACTGGGACTGAGATTCGAATTGCAGTTAGCCATGTGGGATCTGGCTCCCTTAACTACTAGGTGATGAGACTGGCCCTGTTTAACTTTAAATTGAAACCAATGAAAAAAGAATAGGACTAATTCCAGGTCAGAGAAACATCAAGATTTGGATAGAGATTTTTGTATGGGTACGAGAAGAATGTAACAGTCAGAAGTAGGTGAGTTGATCATCCATGGAAGAAAATACTTGTTGTTTATGTCCATGTAAGCACTTTGTGGGTAAAAGAAGTTTTTAGCAAGTGACTTTGAGTATTTCTGGCCCCATGGTCAAAAAATTACCTAGTGTGAGATGGATATATGGAGTTATGTTGGCCTCATTTCATTAATAAAGTGTATTTAGCAAGATATCAGCTATTCTGATATGTTTCTGGATCCTGAATTACCATAACCCATTACTTCCTACTCTGAACAATTTGGTAAAGGAAATCATCCCCTTTCAGGTACACATACACTCCTAATATGAATGATGTACTCATACTGATGTGTTTCAGGAAAGATCATGGTTGATTCCTCAAAGTTAACTAACTCCATTTTCAATTCAGCTCTTGGGTCATCAGAAAAGTCATAACATATTTTTTTCAATGCAAAAATGTATCTTGACTTTTCCAATGACCTAATAAGTCAGTCGTGACAATTCCAATATCCTTGACAGTCACTGCTTTTGGGTGGGACCAAATTCTGTCCCATATGTTAGGGTTGATGGTGGTGTATTTTCTGGGACATGTTTTTTCATGGTTTCCTGTCTCCTTGAAAAGGCACACTGAGGGGCCAGCAGGTGGCGTGGTAGTTAAGTGGCTGGACTCCCACATGGCCAACCATGGTTTGAGTTACAGACCTAATGGCTTGCTTTCTCACTCTTCCCCCCTCTCTCTCTCACTCTGTCCTTCTCTAGTCAAATTTTTTTAAAAAGTAAAAATAAATAAATAATTATTTTAAAAAAGGAAAGAAAAGACACACTGGAAGGTATCTTCCCTTTTCTATCTGTTAGTATTGCATTAACTAGATTGGAACCCTGGAACTGCTATAGCTGTCTTGGGATCAGTATGATAAGGACACTCAAAATTTCAGAGGAAAAGGGAAGTAAAAGAGGTACTGGACAGTGGCACAACAGTAAAATGTAATGCTCTACAGGGCTGACCAACATGGGAAAGGTTTGCATTTAAGTCTTGAGACCTTCCTAAGTGTACTGGGCACATATGTGCCCAAGATATGGGGCTGGCCAAGGTTGGAAGTGGATTGCTGCATTAAGGTCCTGTTTGAAATTTCTCTCTTTCTCTCTCTCTCTCTCTCTCTCCCTATCTTTCTTGCTCATGAAAGAAAAAATAAACTTAGGAAAAAGAAAGGAAAAGCATATGAACCTTAGATAATGTCCTTGAACTAGAGTCACCCACATCTAGAATCCACCAACTTTTGAATTCCAGTCTATTTTGGGAGCATTACTGTTGGCCCCAAAGACACTGTAGTAAATAAAACAGCCAACTGCTTCTACCCTCATGGAACTGTATTTGTATATAATTATACAAACAAACAAATAATAAATAGATTATATCTTATGTTTGAAGAGTATCATAATAATGGAAAAAATAGAGCAAGTTAAGAGAGATATGGAATACCAAGAGGTTGAAATTTTTTTTAAGGTTTCACCATAGGCCTTGCCTATACCAAATGGTAATATTTGGTCAAACACTTAAAAGAGTTGATAAAATGAGGCATTAAAAGGCCAGCCCAAGACCTGGTGGTTGGAACAGCTGGATCCCACATTACCAACTATGTGGCTCAACTTCTGGACACATAGGCTTAAAAAACATGCTGAGTGCATGCCCAAAATCCTGACGGAGGGAGAAATGGAGGAAAAGGGATAATGGCATGAGCCTTTCTTTCTCTCTCTCTCTCTTACTCTCTCTCTCTCCAGGCAGTGAAAGTGCTCCCTAATAATTTTTTTTAAATGAGCCATTAAAAATGTGGAGGAATAATATTTTAGGCATAGAGAAGAACCAGTGCAAAAGCTTTCAGGTGGAAGTATGACTATGACAGTTAAGGTTGATGGGAAAGAAACTAGTGGGAGTGTAGTTGGATTTTTAAAAAATTAACAGAATATCATGTAACAGGAACTTGCAGTCCATGTACTTTCATTGTGTGTGTGTGTGTGTGTGTGTGTGTGTGTGTGAGATAAAGAACAATTGCAGAGGAGTGGAACGATCTGACATAGGTTTTAAAAGAATACTTTTGCCTCTGTGATGAGATTAAACATTAGAAACAAAGTTAAAGGAGATAAACCAGTAAGATATTATTGCAATAAATCCAGGCAAAAAATTATAATGACTTAGAATCGAGTAGCAAAAGTAGAGTTGACAAAATTACTCAGATTCTCAATATATTCACAATGTGAAAACAACACTTTTTTTTTAGAGAGATTTTTCCTATAGGGCACGTGTGCTCACTGGAGAGACGGAGAGAGACAGAAAGGGAAAAATTGTCCCCCAGGGGGATGGCTATGCCACAATCCCTTCTCCTCAATTTTCCTTCTGGGATCTTGGGCACATATGCATATATGCCTGGTATGTTTTTCAAGTCACCAAGTCTAGGACCCAAACTGCAGTCAGCCATGTGGGAGTCTAGTGACATAACTGCCATGCCATCTGCTGGACCCCAGCTCCCATTTTTCAACAGATTCTAGGACCAGTGTATTGCTGACTTCCAGGCTTCCTAGTCATTGTTGGGCTCTCTAATCATCTCGGTTTCTGAAATATCCTTACGGGGGATTGCACTTGCAGTTCACCTAAGTTTTGCAAGTAAAAAGTGACTGATACAAAAAGTGATTTAAAAATGTAACTGAAGAGGACCAGCCAGAGGTTAAGGTGGTTGGATCCCAAATGGCCGACAATGCAGTCCAAGTCTTGGACCTAACAGCCTGAGAAACACACTGGGCACATGTGTGTGGGTGTTCCAAAATCCTGAGGGGAGAATGAAGGAGAAGGGATTGTGGCATTGTCATCCCCCCCACCCCGCACCCAGGGAGTATTTTATCACTTTGCCTCTCATAGCAAATTTCTAAAAATTAACTGGAGAAATTAATGAATTAATATAACATTAGTAACATTATTAAGTGTTTAGGTGCGAAGCATTCATACTCAGGAATGGAATCACTCCTGTAAACTCCGAACAATGGAATTTTCAGATACAGGTATATATGTTCATAGTCACAAGGACTCAGTTTTCTTAATTTGAATTCTTCTCCCATTTCTTTTACTCTATCTCCTTCTATTTTTTATGTCTCTTCTTCTTTTCCCCTCTTGGCACTGCAAATGTACCCTGTGCAGACTTATAATTTAGAATTTACATTCCTGGGGACTGGATGGTGGAGCAAAAAAAGAAAATGTTAGGTAAGACTGATCCACATGGAAGAGATATGGAATTGGGTCCTGAGACCTCCCTGAAAACACTGGGTGCCAGTGTCCCCATGATCTGGGACTGGATTATGGTATGAGATCCATGTTGGACATGCCCACTGACTATCTCTCTCACTCACAGAAGAAAGTTGCAAATCAATTTTTTAAAAAATCAGAATTTACATTCCTTTCTTTGTTTTTTTTTTTTTCCTATTAGAGAGTTTAGGACTATATTTTACTTTTTTATTTGCATATTCTGTGTTGGTCCACTACATGACACATGATAGGCATCAATGAAAGTTTGCAGAATTAATATATTTCTATTTTTCTTTCTTTTTCTTTTAAGAGAGAGAGATTTTTGCAATAGGGTGCATATGCTCTCCTGAGAGACTAAGAAAGACAGAGAGACAGAAAGCAAGAAATCACCCTCCCCAGGAGGGATGACCACACCTGAAATCCCTTCTCCTCCATTCTACTCTCGGAATTTTCAGCATACTTGCATACGCATCTGGCATGAGTGTTCTTAAGCCACCAGGTCTGATACTCAAACCACGTTCAGCTACATGGGAGTCCAGTGATGTAACCATTTCGTCATCTGCTGGTCCCATGAATTAATATATTTCATACTGAAACTGGTAGCAAAAATACCCACTTTCAATTTGGAGGTAGTAAAGTAGGTGCTTTCCATGTAGGTACCACATTAGCTTTTGTGTGTCAGGTGTCATGCAAACTCTTCCAAAAGCTACTAGGTGTTGGAGAACTGGTAAGCTGATTCATTTGTCACATAGTGAATAGCATAGTTTTCAGTACATAATTTCGCTTAAATAGACATTTCCATTAATTTAGTTGTAAATTTGTTTTTTCATATCTGCCACCTTCAAACAAAATATTATAACTTAATACATTAATAGAAAGGAAAAGTACTATTTATCATGGGTAAAACTCTAGTAATAGAGAGGTGACAAAACAATGGAATGAAATTTTTTTTAGGATTTTACCATAGGGCATGTGTACTTGCCAGACAGAGACAGAGACAGAGAGAGGGAAAGTGAGAAATCACCCTCACCCCACAGGGGATGGCCATGCCACAATCCCTTCTCTTCCATTCGTCTCTCAGGTTTTTGGGTATGCATGCACACACACCCAGCATGATTTTCCAAGCTGCCAGGTCCAAGACTTGAGCTATGCTCCGCCATAAAGAAATCCAGCACCTTCACCACCAACCAACCTTTTGGTGCCACAATGGAATGGGATCCTTTTTTTTTTTTTTTTTTTTTTTTGGAGAGATTTTTGCTATAGGGTGTGTGCACTCACCAGAAAGACAGAGAGAGACAGAGAGACAGAAAGCAAGAAATCACCCCCCAGGGGGGATGGCCATGCTCCAATCCCTTCTCCTCCATTCGCCTCTTGGGATCTTGGGCACGCACGCACACACGCCCAGCATGAGTTGAAGCCACCAGGTACAGGACTCGAACCGTGGTCGGCTACATGGGAGTCCAGCGACATAGCCATTACGCCAACTGCTGGTCCCCGCACAATGGAATGGAATTCTAAATTTACATTGGTGATTTCCAAAATCATGGAGTTCCCCCCACACACATTTTTTTTTTTTTTGGGTGTGTACTGACCAACATAGGCAATGGATGGCAATGGCACTTCTAGTAAATCCAAACTCTGCCACTTCCTGATCAGGGACAGCTTATGAGTGTGTCTTCAAAGAGTTGATGGAAAATCTGTATTATGTAAAAGTATGCATGGATTTGAACATTCTTTTTAACATCAAAATAAACTCATATTTAATTCCATTTCTCCACAAACGTTTTGAAATATCCTAACTATCTTTCTGTGCCTTAATTTCCTCATCACTAACATTGGAATAAAGGCACTTATTTCATAGAAACTTTAGGAAAAGTATCAGTAAGAAACATGAAGTGCCTGGTAAATGGCAGGCCCTCAAAGGGCTATTATCGTATCTGCTGATATTATATTAATAGATAAAGACACATAAAAAACAGAATTCCTTTAAACAAATTTTGGGAATTGCATGCAACAGAAAGTTCATGAAAGGTAAAAATCAAAGATGCCTCCCTCAGAAATGTAGGCTGGCAGTAAAAGCTATCTGATCAAAACTAAAACAAAGCTGAGAAACTAAGAGTCTGATCAGTGTCCTCTCCTAGGAGATGTCTTGGGTTGTCAGAAAAGTCATGACATATTTTTCCTATGGTTTTCTATGCTAAAATGAGTCATGACTTTTCCTTGGACCCAATAATACTGTATTTTAGGAAACATGATAGCAATACCACTGAGTTTCAAACTTGCCTAAGACTAAATAACCTGAGAAAAGATGGAAGAAAGAAGAAAAGGAAAAAAACTATTCTTCTGAGAAAAGACAGAAAAAGGAAAAGAAAAAGCTGCTCTGTTTTTAATTTTGTACTCCCAGAGAATGAAGCCCGGCTCAGACCTATTGGCCACACACACGCCACGAGAGAGCTAACAGCACTCACTCTGGAATTGGCTGACTCCATTTATGGTACATTGAGTTTTTCCTCTGGAATAGAGAATGTAGCCATTTTTCCAATCATAATTTCTTTTTATTTTGAGAGATTTTTGATATGGGGCATGTATGCTCATAGGAAAGACAGAGAGACAGAAAGTGAGAAATCACCCCCCAGGGGGAATGGCCAGGTCACAATCCCTTCTCCTCCATTCTCCTGTTGGGATCTTGGGCATGCACTCACATGTGCCCAGCATGAATTTTAAGCCAACAAGTCGAGAACTTCACTCTGTCAACAACGTGGGGGTCCAGTGACAAAACCATTACACCATCTTTGAGTCCCTCCAATCATAATTTGGATACAGAACATCACATGTAAGAGCTTGTTCACTTCAGATATTCTTGATGACTCTAGGAAGCCTGCTCTGCCACCAAGAGAGTTGCCTCATGGTGCCTGAGCCTGCTGGAACAGGACGACATTGATAAGTAACGAACTTCCCTCCTGGACTGGTCTGATGTTTCTGTGGAATTGAAGCATCCTGCCTAGAGGAGTATTCTCACAAATGGAAACTGGGACTCTCCTCATGGACACACCCTCATCAAAACCATGAAGGGAATGTAAATAACAAGGATTTCATCCCTTCACAAGGGCCCCAAACATGTCCCTTTTTTCTGCCTCGGCAGGAATTAGTATTGAACATACTAACATTTGGTCAAAAGAGCTGGAAAGAAATCTGTAGGCTGGGGAGCTTCTAAAACTACTAGGAGATGGGACTGAAATGTCAGAGAGATTTATCTCTGACAAAAGAGAAAACTGCTGGGGACAAGTTCAGCTGGGGTCTGCCCCTCCTGCAGTCTTTGTGGCATGATATCATCAATAGCCCAAGATTTTCCATGCCACTTGGCTAGGTACTACTGACAGATACTGGGCACGGTACCGAATGCTTTTAATCTCAATATGGTCTCCCATGAACAGAGAATGAACATATATCTTTCTTTTTCTTCTCTCCTTTTGTTTTAGAGGTTTCGGCCTTGAGGCATGTGTGCTGGGGGTCGGGGAGACAGAGAGAGTGAGAAGAAAAGTGATAAATCACCCCCTTCCAGGGGATGGCCACTCCACAATCCTTTCTCCTCCATTCTCCTCCTCGTTCTTGGGGAAGTATGCACACGTGCCCAACATGTGTTTTAAGTCACCGGGTCTGGGACTCGAACCATGGTCGACCATGTGGAAGTCTAGCAACATAACTGCTATGCCACCTGCTGGCCCCAACAATATGTCTTTCAAAGGGTTACTAGAATTAAATGACAGAGGATAAATAACGCACCTAGTCCGGCACACGATCATGTGTACCTTTACCTATCATTCGGTTCAAATTTATTTTCAACTAGTCATGACAGTGATTGGCTTTCACTTTGCCCAAAAACATAACTGTGTTTTATTCTGAAAGATATTGTCTGATTTAAACAAAATATAATATGTATCGCATTATAGCACCTGTCCTGCAAAAAGCATTGAGGTGATGAATAACTGAGGTCTGGAAACTCCATGACAAGTCATGCTGTGTACTTTAGAATTGTGCTGTCTCTACAAGGATGCCACAGAAAACAAGTCAGACTTCTGGACCTCCAGTATAACACAGCTGACTAGCAAGAGTTTGTATGGTATATGGCAAATATAGGGTGTTGATACAAATGGCAACTACTGTGATAACTGCACATGTAAAGGGGATGATTTCTTTATCAATGTCACTTTCAAAATGTTAATTAAGTAAACAACTGTTTAGTGGTGCCTTTCAGGTCCTATCAGACAGGATCCTGGACAGTGCACTTACAAAATCCAATGAAACAGATCCCATTCCCTCAAGAGTCTCCCAACCTAGCAGGGGAGACGAATAAATTCATTATAACAACCGATATTTTTAGAATAATACAATGGGTGCTCAGCAATGTTCTGGCTTGGCTGAGACTTATCAGGGAGCCAGAAGCATCCCTGATGGCCTTACCATCAAGGAGACAGATAATTTCCTAGCAGGAGGTTTAGGGAAGGAGAGAGATAAGCAATGAACAAACATAGTCGGTAAATTACATAGTCTGTGAAAGAACATTAAACAGACACAAAAATGAAAAGGTATTTGTTAATGACAAAGTGTACGGTAATGTCTTGGACTGAACTAAAACACACTGTATTCATGCTGGGAAAATCACTGATTAAATGAAAATGCAAAAAAATTAAATTACATAATCTGTGAGGTGATAAGTGCTATAACAAACAGAAAATTTATGTTAAGGTAAGGAGATCAGGAATGCCAGTGACAGAGTGACAAAGACGAGTGCATTTTAGCTATACATAAATTCAGTGGCCTGGGTAGGCCTCATTGAGAAGCTGAAAACTTACCAAGTCTTCATGGGCATGAGCCTCATGTATATGGGAGAGGATATTTCCAGACAGAGGGAATGGCTAGAACAAAGGCCTCGAGGACACAATCCAGAAAATACAGATCCCAGGATAGCTAGAGATGAGGGACCAATGGGAGACTGGGAGGGAAAAAGTCAGAGAGTAAATGGGCCAGATCTTACAGACTTTTGTAATGTTTAGGACGTTGCTCTGATGCACGAACACAGAAGCACTACAAAGGGTTTAGGAGCTGAAGTAGAAGGCCCTGACAGTAGAACAGAACAGAGCAGGGAGGGGGAAGTGGTAGTGAGCAGAGAGACAACTCAAGGTGAACAGCATTTTTATGACAGTGGAAGCTCACCTGGCCTTGACAAGTTCATGGATCGCTGTGTTCACATCCTTGACTCCATGTACATCTACACTATGACTCACAAAATCACATAGATAGCAGTTCTGTATACATCCGGGATTTGTCTAGTAAACAGACAAAAAACATTGAGTGATATTTTGTATTCCTATCACATTGTCTTAGAAAACTTTTTAGTGAATTACCTAGTAAAGCCCACTATGAAGTCATTTCATGAATGGAGGGGGCAGGAAGACTGTCCAAGGTACATAAAGAAACAAAGAACTTGGAACCTATGGAGATTTAGTAGAAAGACACAAACCACCCCACCTCCAGGGTGAAAAGTTAGGAACTGAGCTGGCCTTAGTTCACTCATATTTAATATCACCAACAAACACTTAAAAGGTAAAATAATCATCATCCCTTGTGATCCATGTACCTTCTGTCATCGTCTTATCACTATGTTTTGAATCTCTGCTGGACACCAACTCCCAGACACTGTGCTGACTCAGAGGGGACCAGATATTTTTCCAGCTGGTTCCCAGCCCTTAAATTTCTCATGAGCATGCAGACAGATGATTACAGTGGCCCTGGACTTAGAGGCATGACAGAGCTAATGTCAAGGAAGCCTAAAATAACAAGAGGACAACTGAATCCTAGTGGGAGGGATGGGTGAGCACATGGTCAGGAAACCTTTATGGAAGAGGTAAGGATTATCAGGTAGGCGCTCTTTTGAACCCCATTTCACACATGAGAAACATTAATGTTAAAGGTTGTAACTTGCCTAAGGCTGCGTAGCTGCTAAGAGAGCTAGATTTACGTTATGAGCATCTGCATTCCAAAACACCATCTTTTTCTCATTGACAAGTAGGCAATCTCTTCCCTTTTAAATATCCAAAAAGTCTTGGGACCAGCAGTTAGCATAATGGCTATGTCACTGGGCTCCCATGTAGTTGACCGCGGTTCAAGTCCCAGACTCTGTGGCTTAAATCACACCGGGCGTATGTGCATGCCTAAGATCCCAAGAGGAGAATGGAGGAGAAGGGATTGTGGTATGGCCATCCCCCATGGGGGGGGGGGTAATTTCTCACTTTCTGTCTCTCTGGCAAGCACGCACGCCCTAGAGCAAAAACCTCTCCAAAAATAGAAAAAAAATATATCCAAAAAGTCTCTTGGGTAAGTGGTGTTTCCTCCCCTGAAAGCTAGGGATATCTGTGAGTACTGTCAGGCTTTGAGAAGGTCTTTAACATGCTCTATCCCAGTCGCAGCTGTTTCTGGAGACCTCCTCTCTCTCACGATTGTCCTTTCCCTAAAGGTAGCTACAGGAGGCAGCATCCATGGCTTTCACACCAGGTAAGGCACCAGACTTCCCATGCTTACACTTCCACTGCTGCTGTCAATTGCCCATCTGACTGCTCCTTAGAAAAGCTAGAGGTATGCAGCCCAGGCATGTTGACTTCAGAGCAGATCCTTTGAGCTTTGATCCTGGGGAATCCTAGAACTTTACATGGAAGCTCCATTCCCTTGGGTGCCTGGACTTTCCAGATAGAATAAAATTTACACAGGAGGAAACCTGTACCAAAAAGAATGGCATGCATCGTATATCTTAGAAACACTTAAAATAGGTGAAATTTGCCACAGTTCATGCCAGAGAATTATGTTTGGATTCAGAGAGACCAGTGTGAATCTCAGCTTTATGATTTTCTGGCTTGCTTACTTTAACCCGTCACAGCCTGTTTCTTAAACCACTGAAGGGCATTTTGATACTCATATTTTTCAGGTTCTTAGGTAAATGAATACCACGTGCACGTAATAAAGCAGACTATCAATAAATAAAAATCATGGCCTCGTGTGATGACATGACAGAATATCCTCTTTGCTGTATCACTACGCTCCATTTTATCCTGCAGGGGAAACTGAAGCTTCATACTGTTAAGTAACATGTCACGATGACACAGCCATCCATTGTTGGCAGTGAGGTAGGCACTCAGAGGTGCTTTTCACCACAGTATGCAGAAGAATACCACGATGGAAAATACCTTCCACTGAACTCAGTGGCCTTACCTAAGAGGTCAATTCGCAACATCATCAAAGAAGAAGACCACAGCAAACTATAGCTCTGGATAAAAGTATTCTTTTTGACCAGACCTGATGACGTGAAAGTACACGCTAGAGGGACGTGAAGGCCTTGATTTCCAATGCAAACTCCACCTCAGCCTTGATTTTCTTTTCTATAAAATGGACAGCATAACTGCCTTACCCACCAAGAGTTAATGAGGAAACAGTTAAATAGGATACAGGGCTTAACACTGTTCCTGTCACATAGACTGTACTTGACAGATATTTAATGTCATAACTTCATCCCTTTCCTTCTGACTCTAGGGAAAGTCAAACGCACATCTCTTTAAACAAAGGTTAAATTTCTACTAGGAAAAAGATTTTCTGATTGTTTTTAGTTCGCTTTGATGGCTGGAGGTTAATGGTCGTGTCAGCTTTTAACACATAGTGAAGTGCCCCAGAATTTAGTGTTTTCTACAATTGTTTTTTGTTATTGTTGTTCACAATTGTGCAGGTCAAAATTTAGCGGACTTGTCCAAGAAGTTCTTTTGCTGTTCCCGGCCAGACTTACCTGTGCACCTGTGGCTAGTGTCCTCTCAGCTACTGCAGCTCTGCTGGTAGCCAAATGGCCTAAGATGGCCTCACCCATATGTTGGGCAATGAGCTCACCAAGAGCTGAGGTAAGAACTGGATAAATGGGCCATGACTCTCATGGTCTGGTTATCCTGCACTTCTTCACGTTGCTGTCAGAGCGTTTCATGAGCAAAAAGAGAAAGAAACCCCATTGTGCAAGTACTTTCAAATTCTCTGCGTTTTCCACATTTGCTATTGTCTCACTGGACAAAGTAAGTTATAAGACCAAGCCTTGTGACAACTTACGAGGGGATACAGGTTGGTATGAAAAAGTGCAGATGCTACTATAAAAGTCTACTATTACAGTGATTATGAATTACACAAAGATACAGTGTGTCTTCCAAAAGTTCATGACAACGCATATTTTGAAAACATTATGTGTGGATTTCAAAGCATGTTTTGTACCAAAATAAACTCGGACTTTAATTTTATTTTTCCCTGAACTTTAAAAGTCTCCTTATACTTAAAATATGGATAATCCAGATAATAGAATCCTATTCCCTTCAAAATGACATTAATTCTTCTTTATAAAAGTCATAGCTGTTGTTGTCCTATAACCCTAACAGGTGAATATAAAAAATATTTTATGAAATCATGATAAAAAAAAAAAACACAAACAAACATTATGGGGCCAACCCGTGATGTGCTGGTGAAGGCAGCTAGATCTCACATGGTTGACTGGGCAGTTTGAGTATTTCACCCAGCAGCCTGAAAAATATGCCAGGCGTGTATGTGTGTGTGCCCAAAATCCCAAGAGGAGAATGGATGGGAAGGAACTGTGGCATGGTCATACACCCTGGGGGTTGCTTTCTCACTTCCCTCCACCCCTTTGTCTTTCCAGAGAGTACACATACCCTGTAGCAGATCAAATAAGATAAATAAAAAACTGAAAAGTGATAAAATGCCTAATATGAAAATTTGTTCGGTATTGTTTGAAACCCATACATTGTGGATCTCCGTATCCAGAAACGTGCTGTGACTTGGCTCATAGGATCCCTGCCAATACTACCTCCCATACTAGAATGTTACTGTTCCTCTTGCTTACAGTAAATTATGGCCCCAGCAGAGGCACACTGCATAGGCACAGATTGATGTGTAAGGGATGGAACAGCCTGGAAACGGCACCTCTGCTGAGACAAGGAAATAGTACCTGGCAACTGTGAATTAGATTTCAATGTGGCTGGTCCTGGTTGGACCATGCCTTGGACCATGCCTGACCCCCCGACACCAGTCAATCTCCTAAGCTTGCTTAACTGCCGCTTGTTTTATTCAAATTATATCTCAAAGCTCTGAGAAGTCTGATCCTTTTCTACTACAAAGTCCTAAACATATCTTTATTGATCTTTTGTTATTTTATTTTTTGCATGGTGGTGGATATTGCCGATCTGAATGTCATCGATTTCCATTTTGTTTCCTACATGATTACTGCTGGCGTGCTTGAAAGCAACTGCTATTTTATTAATTAATGTTCACTTTAACATTTACTCTTTATTGTGTTGCATGTCTAGGATGTGCACCGTCGCCACAGAGAGGGAAAGTGAGAATCAGCCCCTGTGAGGATGGCCATGCACAATCCCTTCTCCTCCATTCTCCTCTTGGGACTCTGGGTACACAAGCACACGGCCCCTGGTGTGATTTTCAAGCTGTCGGGTCCAGGACTCCAGCTGTGATCGGCCATGTGGAAATCCAGAGCCTTAACCACCATGCTACTTGCTGGCCCCACAACTGCTATCTTAAATACCGATATTTCATCCTTTCACTCACAGGAATTTATTTTTACACTTTTCCTTACATGTTTCCCAAGGACATATTCATATCATCTGCAAATGGCAGAAACTTTGTTTACCAATACGAAAAAATCTTGTTCGCTTTATGAACTCAAATCAATGCAAAAGGAACTTGTAAGACAATATTTAATGATAGGGTGTCCAGAAAGTTTATAAAAATGCATATGATGAGAAAACTATGTATAGATTTAATATTTTTGTACCCAAATGAACTTGTACTTTAATTTCATATTTCCTCAAAATGAACTCCGCTCATACTGGTGATAAGAGGCCTGCTTGTCTTGATCCTGATCACAAAGAAATGTTTCCTCGCTGTTTAACATCATTTGTGTATTTATGAGGAATGGAGCCAGCCAAATATGTTTTCTTACTTTGATGAATTTTTTTCAAGTGCTCCGTACATGGTTAAAATATGGTCATCAGTGGCAGTAGAGTCTCTGTTAGCAGCATCCTCCATCTTATCGTTTTCTTCCTGTACAACCCATGCATGTTTGTCACATTACACTCTATTGTTGCAGATATCAATTGCCCTTGGGAATAGGATCATTTCTTACGAGTTATTCTGGATATAAATGAAGTCAAACAGACCCCAGGAAACTGAACAAAACTGTCATTGGAACAAAACTGTCATATGTTTCACCACTACCTACCATTTACATCTCAGAGTCCACTTGCCCTGAATGAAGGGATTCTTCCTTTGGAAAAGCAGGCTTTCATGGGACCAGCAGTTAGCGTAATGGCTATGTCACTGACTCCCGTGGTTCGCGTCCCGGACCGGGTGGCTTAAAACTCACGCCGGGCGCGTGTGCGTGCGTGCCCAAGATCCCGAGAGGAGAAAGGAGGAGAAGGGATTGCGGCGTGGCCATCCCCCCTGGGGGGTGATTTCTCACTTTCTGTCTCTATGTCTCTCTCTGGCTGGCTGGCGAGCGCACGCGCCCTATAGCAAAAACCTCTAAAAAAAAAAAAAAGAGAGAAAAGCAGGCTTTCATGATCCCCCTTGGCTGATACCAAGAGTGTCGATCAGAGAGAGGGACAAAGATATTTAAGTTGCAATAGGACAAACGTTAGGGGACATCAGAGGTCTTTGCTATATGGCCACTAGGAGATCAAGCACTAGAAGTAAAAGAGAGAGGGAAGGGTCGAAGTTGTTCAGTTTTGGGGTGTGGGGTGGCATTTCCTGGCTAGGAAGACAGAGTGACCAGAGAGGTGGGAGAGCAACAAGTGGCTTCGCTAGAGTCGCACAAGAGGCGTTTTAACATGGGAATATCAACTACAAAGGGATTTCCAGTGCATGTTTTCCCCAGCCCCAAGCAATGCTCATCAATGGAAAAGACAGTGAAGGGTGTAAGTGTGGAGGGTGGGAGAGCCGTGGGGTGGTTCCCCAGTCCTTAGGTGTCCATGAATCAAAACACAAAAGGACCAAGGAAGTAGGCTGCAAGTCTGGTGATGAGGAGAATGAGGAAAAGAGGTTAGGTAAAATGTAATCAGGGGTTTGAGAAAAGGGTCAAATTGTGTAGTGTGCCAAGATGCTCGGCAAGATGGAGTACCTGTTGAAGAAACAAAGCTGCATGCTGTGACTCAGCAAGGACGAGGTACTATTTTGCCAAGAATCCCGTTGGTCATGTTAACAGCATCATGACGTTCCTGCCATCAAGCCAGTAATGTCCATGGTGGGGGATGAGGAAGACGATGTCCTGGGCTGGGTCATGTGTAAAAGGATTGCGCGTACGTTTCGTGCGACGTGGTGGGAGTGGGGCGAAGGGGCGAACCGTGAAAGCCACACGTGGAGATGAGCTTGGCCAAAGTCACAATGCACTGAATTTCACTCTGTGGGAAGAAGATTCCCAGCCCCTGAGGTGCGGGGCGCCTGCGCAGTCCTCCCTAGGCGCCTTGCACGGCGGGAGCCTGGAGACCCCCGCCCCCGCCCCTCGCCCTAAACTGTGAACGCGCACGCGCGCGGGGCCGGGGGCGCGCACGCGAGTGCGCCTCACCTCAGGCAACCCCTGCTCAGGCGGCGGAGGGAGGGAGGCAGGGACGAGGTGGACTCTCTGGGGATCCCGCGCTGTCGGGCTCCCTCGCGGCGGCGGCGGCGGCGGCGGCTGCTGCGGGGCCTCCAATCACTCAGGCAGCGAGGCTCTCCAGTCTGCGAGGGGGCCTGGCAGTCGCCCGCCTACCGGACTGGCCAACTGACGCCCCGCCCCCGCCCCCGCCCCCGCCCGCGCCTCAGCTCTCCCTTGCTCCCTGCCCCGCGGACTCAGTCGCCTCTCGCTCTCCGTCAGTGCCCTCTGCCCTTTCTCTTCCCAGCACCTCAGAAGCTTGGCGCCTGGCGGCGGCGGGCTGCGCTCGACCCAAGGCTAGGTCAGCGGCCGTGAGGATGAAGTGCAAGCCGAACCAGACGCGGACCTACGACCCGGAGGGGTTCAAGAAGCGGGCGGCATGCCTGTGCTTCCGCAGCGAGCGGGAGGACGAGGTGCTGTTAGTGAGTAGCAGCCGGTACCCCGACCGCTGGATCGTGCCGGGCGGGGGCATGGAGCCCGAGGAGGAGCCGGGCGGCGCGGCAGTCCGGGAGGTGTACGAAGAGGCGGGAGTCAAGGGGAAGTTGGGCCGGCTCCTGGGCGTGTTCGAACAGAACCAAGATCGCAAGCACAGAACGTACGTGTATGTACTGACTGTCACTGAGCTGCTGGAGGATTGGGAAGATTCGGTTAGCATTGGGAGGAAGCGAGAGTGGTTCAAAGTCGAAGATGCCATCAAGGTTCTCCAGTGCCACAAGCCCGTGCATGCCGAATATTTGGAGAAACTAAAGCTGGGCGGTTCCCCAACCAATGGAAACTCCGTGGCCCGGTCCCTGCCAGATAGCGATCCCTAGTATGTACCGCTGCCGCACGGACTTACGATTGTCGTTCCCTTGGCCCACGCCCTGCCTGGAGCACCTCTCAGGCCATGTGCGGTCTCACGGGGAGGAGGGAGGCTTCTTTTGTTTCCTTGGCAGACCTCTGAATCACGGTTGCAAACTGTCTCAGTTGCCAGGCACTGTGTTCAGACAGTTTGCACGTTTTTCAGATGCTGCGAAAATCGCCCTGGGTTACGCTGGAAAATGTTTCGGTAAGCCCAGCCCCGTGGGAGTCTTTTTTGAAAGGTGCCTTCACTGCTCACTCACCCTGTTCGTGAGGTGGGGTGGGGATATGTGTGAGCGTGAGCGTGAGCATCAGTGAGCTAGCGCGGGCGCGTGGGCCCTGCGACTTTCTCCTTTTTAGACTAAACACATGTTTGTGCGTGAGTGTGCGTGCGCATTTTGGATAGCAGCCTTGTGGTTTGTTTCGTCGAGGAGGCCTTTAAAGTCCTGCAGGCGTGTCTGTGTGTGCATCTTTTATTATTTTTTCGCTTCAGGTTTCCCATTTGCTCTCATCAGAAAGCCCTTTTGGTGGGAGTTGCTTTAAAGAATCAGTTTGGAATTTTTACATATTCGGAAATGTTACATCTTGTGCTCTCTGTGTACTCGGCGGTCTTGTTAGCCTCGGAAATGTCATCTACTTGGCCCTTTTCGCTATTTTTTGGTCCACTTCTATGGAGATCAGTTGATTTTCCGTCATTGTCAGAACTGGAACTTTTTTTATGCTGACCTAAAGTGGCCATTTTCCTTAGAGTTCAACTAGGTTTTACCTTAACAGAATAGGTATTTCTGGGGGAATCTCTAGCCAAGTGCACCTTGCTACACACTCTTCTCATGGCCACTGGCTTCTTAGAGTGAGGTTTAGTGTGCTCTACCTACCACCAACTCCCATTGCCTCTTTCTCCACGCTCTGGAACAATCCTGGTTCTCTCAAGGTACATTCGTTTTTCAAAGAAAGGTATCTCCCATATTTGAATTTCGTGACATTCCAGTTAGACTTCCCTCACTCTAAGTAACCACAGGAATGGAATTTTTTATCGTCATTGCATCCTGAATATTCAGTGGTTACAGACTTCGCAACCTATTAGTACACCTGAAAGATCCTCACTTACTGTGGGACCTGTCAGTAGGCTACTTATGGGGGCAGTATTCCACATAGAAGATTGGTTCAAAATCAGGCTCCAGTGGTTTGAGAATTGTGCTGGGCACCTATGTATGTTGCCCAAAATCCTGACAGGATGAGGAAATGGAGAAGACGGGATTAGTGTGACCACACCTCACTGGGAGGTGCTTGCTATTGTTCTGTGTGGGGAGTCCATGTGCAGTCTAGCAATTAAAATTAAGATTGAGGATAAGGATCTCACGTGACATATTTTTGGGGTAATTAAGAGTTTGTACATTTGCCTTACTATTATACTTGGTTGAAATCAGGTATCTCATCTGAAATACACACTGTAAGTCTCTTTTTAGAACTTCTCTATTCCTCTAGCCATGTCAGTAACTGGGTAGAAAGAAAGCCTTGGGAGCAGAAAGATCATTCCTAATTTTTCGGGCTACCTAGACTATGTCATATATCATATACCTTATTGATAGGTATTTTGAGACACTCAGCTAACTCTTTTAGGTCATGTATGTATTCTGTATTACAGAATTTTGGGTTTTGCCATGTGACATGTTGTTGTTTCTTTAGAAGTTATCTTGTTCCATAGAGGTTGTAGAGAAACCTATTTTTTGAAGAGAGAATGGGTGGGGATTTCTTAATACATATAATGCTTAACATCTTAAAAGTATTGTACAGAGCAATAATACATATATGTGGATAAAATTTATAATTTAAATATTTTTATTATACAAATAAGCTTTTAAACAGAACACATTGATAGAATTGAGTATTACTACTTTTGTAAAGAAAATCTTTAGTGCCACGCTTTTTTGTTATTAGGGAGAGATTTTTTGCCATAGGCACGTGCATTTTCCAGAAAGACAGACAGAGACAGAGAGACAAAAAGTGAGAAATCACCCCCCCAGGGGCATGACCACACCACAGTTCCTTCTCCTTCATTCTCCTCTCAGGATCTTGGGCCCGCATGCACACACATCTAGTGTGAGTTTAAGCCACCATGTCTGTGACTTAAATTCCAGTTGACTACATGGGTGTCCAGTAATGGAACCATTATGCCATCTGCTGGTCCCAGTGCCACTCTCTTGGAATAAGATCTTTGCCATACAAATGTATATCTAGCAACCAGTAGGCAACATGGTGGTTAAGGCACTGACCTGGCTGACAGTGGTTTCAGTACCAGACCTCCTGGCAGCTTACTCATTTTATCTCCCTCTCTTTCTCTGTGTGTGTGTGTGTGTGTGTGTGTGTGTGTCTGGTAAGTGCACATGCCCTATAACAATTTTAAACTGATAATAATAATTAATAAATAATTTTTAAAAAGAGACCTATCTAAATAAAGTACACAGCCAAAATTATTTTTCAAATAAATGAGTAGAAAATGAAGTGTAGAATTTCATATTCTAAATTATGTAGAATTATTTAATGTGATTATCAAAAATTTTTTAGATATAGAAAGACATATCTTTTTTTTTTTAACAAATTGAAAATTCTACAGGATCTTTCCTATTCAGTAATCCAAACTGATTTACTAGTCTCAGTAACCTGAGATTCTTTGAGGTATGAATTGACAGTAGAGAAACTGGATTATTGTTGCATTACTTTTTTCATACATCATACTATCTCCATCCCAAAAGTCATAAATATCTGGGAAGTTTAACTTACACATGGTATTCTTAGAGATAACAGTATACAGTAATGTTTTAAACTTTTGGACCATGTATTTGACAAATGTGTAAAGTACAGTGTTGATGTTAACCAACTCATAAGAGTTGCTAGCTTGTGGGGCTGACAGGCAGCATGGTGGTTAAGGTACTAGACTCCCATATGGCTGACCAGAGTTCAAGTCTCAGACCTCGTGGCTTGCTTTCTCACTCTCCCTCTCTTCTCTCTCTCTCTCTCTCTGTCTCTGGGCAAATTGAATAATAATAATAAAAAAATAAATAAATAGTAAGGAAAATATTTTTAAAAAGAGCTGTTAACTTGTAAATATTTTCTGTGTTTGTAATCAGAAACATTTGGATTGAGTCCTACCTGCTAAGATTTTCCTAGCATCCAGATATCTTCAGTTTATGTAACTCGTAAAATTACTAAGGCTTTCATTTTTAGATTGCAAAAGAATATTTTGTAGTTATCACATTTTAAAGTAAGCATTCAAAGTCACATAGGTATTTCTTGTTAAGTAAACTTCTGAAGCTCAGTCTAGAATAAATGAAAGGCTCCAAATAGCCTTTCATTTTAAAAGATTTTAAAAAGATTTTCATTTGGGGCCAGCAGATGGTGTAGTAGTTAAGGCACTAGCCTCCCACATGGTCAACCACAGTTTGAGTCCCAGACCTGGCAGCTTGAAACTCAGGCCAGGTGTTTGTGCATATGCGATGAAAATCCCAAGAGAAGAGTGGAGGAGAAGGGACTGTAGCTTGACCATCTTCCATGGTGGGTGATTTCTCGCATTCTGTCTCTCTGATGAGTGACACACCCTATAGCATAACTCTCTCTCAAAAACAAAAAAGCTTTTCATTTAAAAATTTCATTGTAAACTGAGTGGTTGTCTATAAACTTCATCCTCCAAAAGTTTGATGCACAGTTGAGATTTTTCTCCTTATGGAGTCATTATATAATACATATACATTATTTATATGATGATTGCAGTAAAAATGTACAGCTGAATTTTTCAGTTCAACCCCTTCCCCCAAAAAAGTACATTGATCAAAGATAATTAAGACTTTCAGACATGAGGTAGAAATTTGTTTCCAGCACATTTTAAAAGTTATTTATTTAATTTTATTTATTAGTAGTATTTTTATTTGCCATAGGGCACACACACTCACCAGAAAGAGGTTCAAGATTTGAACTGCGGTTGCCCATGTAGGAGTCCAGTCCTTAACCACCATGTCATCTGCTGGCCCCAGCACATTTTTTAAAAGGCTAAATTTTTTCCTCCACTGTACAAGTACCTATTCTTATCCTAAAAAAGAAATTTGAATAAGATAAGTTGGAGTAAAGGTAATTTTGGTATGCATGGCAGAGTTTACTATTAATGTGTAATGTGTCATATTTTCTAAAAAAACCTATGTTTGTTGATCAGGTCACTGCTAAAAGAAGTAACTGAAAGGGGTGAGGTGTGGCTATAAATATTTTTAATTCCTTTGTATGATTTCATTTGAGAGAACTGTTGTGTAGATGTCAACATTTTTTAATTTGGAAACAGTAAACCAGAAGTATGTGTGTATAGGAGCAGGAACAGGCAGCTTGTAAAGTCAAAGCAACATCAGAGGGCCCTTCTAGGATAAATGGTTTAAGGGCCTCTGAAGTTGGAGTTCCTTCTTTTACTTCCCTTTAAGCAGAGTGCAGTTGTAAGAAAAAGCAATTTCTCCCTTAATAGTTGTTAACTGGAAAAAGGGAGGTGAAAATGCTGCTTTAGAGCATACAGTACTAACAGCTGGCCAGAGTTTTCTTTTTCAGAGTTCCTTTTGCAGAAACACAGACAAAACAAGTATTTTCAGCATCATTCCAGTATTGTCATCATTTTTCTGAATAATTGTTGGTATATTAGAATATGAACCTTTGAGGACTACGACCCAGTCTGAATCCTCCCATATCCTCAAGGCCTAGAACAATGACTGAAATTTTGAGGCATTTGTCATTGACCCAAGATTGGGAATTGTCAACGACCAGTATATTCCTAATTTCTCAGCTTCATAATATACCTGGGACATCATTATTCCCTCAGGCACTCAACTGACGTCACAGTGGAACTGCACTGGATAATTCACTGAAGGCTTTTCCAATACAGGGTAGTTGATGAACCATAGTAGATCCTCAAATATTTGTTGACTAGAAGAACTGATGAACCAATAAAATCCTATTAATAAGATTTTTTTTTAGGTGAATGGCATAAATGTTGTTCAGATTTACTTTGAAAGACTCAAGTATGTGAACCCAATGATGAATGGAATTGTGACGCACAGGTGAGATCTTTCACACTTCCAAGGACACAGCTTATCTTATGCTTTTAGATACTTCTTCTCTATTCCAGTGATTATCCTCCAGGTCATTGCACTACCACTGTAACTGTACAAAATTCTAATTTGGTACTTGTGGCCTTTTTTGTGCTTTAATGATTATGTATCTGTATTTTTTCCCACCAGATTATATGACCACGAGTGCAAGGAACTTGTTTCCTTAGTCTTTTTTAATACCTAACATACAAAACATTGCTTGAAATATTGTAGATATCACTAAAGTTCGTTTAACTAATTAATATTTTGTAATGACAGTGAAAGGTAAAACATTCATTTTCTAATCTGTCTAGCATTTATAAGGCTTTTGTATATCAGGTGTCACACAGCTGTTTCAAGGCAGCTGTGAGATATTAGAAAGCAAAAATTCTTTCATATGTCATCTCAACTGTTGTATGTCTCCTGATGGCATTATATTATACCACCCATAAGATATATTTGCCAAAATTTTGAATCTAAATTTGACCATCTCTCTAGACATAATTCATAATGTATAGAAAATACAGGGGGCAGAGAAACACATTACACCACAGAGATGAGATCAACAAAATCCAGACAACAGGAAACTCTACAAGACAAAAGACCCGGTTTCTTCAGTAAATAGATTGCAAGAATTGAAAGAGATGGAAGATGAGTCTATAGGTTAAAAGAGACTTAAGGGACACATTAGCCAATTGTGTGGACCTGTAAAATGAATATTTTAATGAGACAATTGAGATGACTTGAAGATGGACTGGGTAGTTAATATTAGTCGAGATAATAATATTCTGATTATATTGGAAACGAGTTCTTGTCTACATTCTCAAGTATTTATGGTTGAAATGATCTGATGTCTGGGAGTTCCTTTAAAATAATGAGACTGTATCTTAAGTGCATTGGAGTTATTAATGAAACAAGATTGGCCTTGATAATTGTTGAAGCTGGGTGATGGTTAAATGATTCTTTATATATGTTCATCTCTACTTTTATATGTTTGACATTTTTCTAAATAAAAACTTAATAAAAACAGTTATTGAAGGTCTTATTAAGGATAACATACAGAAAAGGGAAGAAAATTTTCAGATTGTTTTAAAAAATATTGGCTCTAGGAACCAACAGATAGCATAATGGTTACATCACTGGATTCCCACATATTCGACCATGGTTCTAGTCCTAGACCCTTAAAACTCATACTGGACACATGTGCGTGCATGCCTAAAGTCCCTAGAGGACAATGGAGGAGAAGGGATTGTGGCATGGCCATCCTCCTTGAGGGGTGGTTTCTCGCTTTCTGTCTCTTGCTTTCTGTTTCTCTCTGTTTCTCCGGTGAGTGCACACAACCTATAGCAAAAATCTCTCTTAGAGAAAAAAGTTGGCTCTGGAGTACCACTTCTGACCCAAGAAATAAAATGCCCACAAAAGAGAGGTGAGGCCTGCCTTGGTGGTACAGTGGAAATGCAACACTCTGCGATTCTGAAGCCATGTGGGAAGATCTTAGGATTGCATCTTGAGGCCTCCCTGTACACTTAGAGTATACACTTGTACCTGTGATCCCAGCTGGCTGAGGCTGGGTATAGATCACGGTCTGAAGACACTCTTGGGGATGGCTGTGTCTCTCTTGCTCTCTAAAGAAGTGCATTTTAAAAAGAGAGAAGGGAAACATACCTTGGAGTGGCTAGTGCTTTCCTTGGTATAGACCTATGTTAGGAGGGTCTGTCTCTATTTGTTTAAGAGAAATTGTTGCTATAGGGTGCATGTGCTTGCCTGAGAGATAGAGAAAGAATGACAACAAGTAAGAAATCACCCCCCAGGGGGCCTGGCCATGCCACAATCCTTTCTCCTCCATTCTCCTCTTGGGATTTTGGGCATGCATACACTTGCGCCCAGCATGAGTTTTAAGCTGTCCAGTCTGGGACTCGAACTTTAGTCAACTACGTGGGAGTTCAGCAACATAACCATTATGCCATTTGCTGGTCTTGGGAGGGTTTTTAATTTTTGTCCATTGAAATACAAAAAGTTAAGTCCTTATTTATACCTACTAGAAAATGAGAATGGATTCTTGCATGCTGTTGAGCAGGGTGTTTAGCAACACCTACAACCCATTTCATATTAATGTGGAAAATCAAAAGGATGGAAACAAGGAGCAAATTTATGAAATTGTATAAAAATCAACATAATACCATTTTAATCACTTTTTTTAGGGGAATAGTAGGTATATATTTGTTAGTTACACATTAATTATGGTTAAAGTTCTGTTCATAGGTAGGTGTAACAGCAAAGCAAACAGGAAAAATTCCTCACTGTTGAACCATTTTGCATTT
Organism: Tupaia tana; assembly: GCA_026018925.1. Lineage (NCBI taxonomy): Eukaryota > Metazoa > Chordata > Mammalia > Scandentia > Tupaiidae > Tupaia > Tupaia tana. The sequence continues at coordinate 118,013,009 of JAKSZU010000009.1, forward strand.
CACAGACTATAGATATTCCTTCAGTTCTGCACTGTACTTAGAATTCTGTAAAAGCTAAAGCCATCTAGGTCAGAGTTACTAAAGTTGTGTGTACATCAGCAGACAGGGAGTCTGTCCTGACTTTTGTGAATCAAAAAAAAAAAAAGAACAAATTAAAAAAAGCAGCATTTGAGGACCCTCCCATGAAAGACAAATTCCTAAGTGAAAAACTGTGAGGCTGAAGCTGCCTCTTCTACTGCTTTCTAAATGAATTCTAATCTTAAGAGCAAGCAATTCCCCAGTTACAACTGAGAAAAAGAGAGAAGTGAAAGATTTACCTTAGACCCCTTTTACCAGGAGGGCGGAGCATTCACTTCCAAGGTTCCCCTGTCAGAAAGCACCATGTTATTTATTTATATAATATATAAAAATAAAATATATAATATATATATTATATAATTTATATTTTATATAATATATTATATATAACATTATATAATATATTATATATTGTATAATACATATTTTATTGTATATTATATTTAACATTATATATAAATGTAATATATATTATATATGATATCTATTATATAATTATATATTATGTATCAATAAATAATAAATAATATTTATACATTAGTATATTATATAATATATAATATTATATAATATACTATATAATTGTATATTTATATATTAATATATTATATAATTATAATGTAATATATTATATATTATATGATATATTATATATATATGTATATATATATATAGATCCACTAGTTTTTTCCTGGAAGTTGTTTCCTAAATTGAGTCTACTCTATTTTAGTATGTATATTGTTTAAAGTTGAGAGGCAAACAGAGCCAGGGCAATTATACATGGTGGCAGTATCATGATTTGGAATCCAAAAGGTCACGGCTCAAAACTGGCTTGATCAGAGGCTGGATGTTGGCAGGGATAGAATGTAATGCGCATGGCAAGGTTCCTGGTTCACATCCAGAGACCTTCCTGAGTACACTGGATCCATGGCTGACTGAGGCTGGGAGTAGATTATGGCATCAAGACCCTGTTGGGTATGCTGTCTCACTCTGTCTTTTCTTTCTTCTCTGTGACTCTCTAATGGAACCAGCAAACTTAAAAAAGAACAACTGGCTTGACTGGAAGCTATATGTCCTCTACCAAATTACTTTTCTTTTTTTTTTTTTTTCTTTTTTTTTTTCATTTTTTTTTTTTTTTGGAGAGGTTTTCACTATAGGGCGCGTGCACTCGCCAGACAGACAGAGAGAGACATAGAGACAGAAAGCGAGAAATCACCCCCCAGGGGGATGGTCACGCCGCAATCCCTTCTCCTCCATTCTCCCATTCTCCTCTCGGGATCTTGGGCACACACGCACATGCGCCCAGTATGAGTTTTAAGCCACTGGGTCCAGGACGCAAACCATGGTCGACTATGTGGGAGTCCAGCGACATAGCCATTATGCTAACTGCTGGTTCCCCCAAGTTACTTTTCTTATCTTTAGTTTTTTTTTGCCTAGAAATTGGGGATAATCATAGCCCCTACCTTTGTAAACCACTGCTTTTGAGAAGCCCTTTATGATTTCTTCATGTAAGGTGTACTCTTGTGTTCCCAGGTGCCCTATTGCTTTATTATGTCATAGTTCTTAACAAAATTATATTTATTACCCAAAAGTCTCTGCCTTTTAAAGACTCTGGGACTGAGACTGGTTGTCCTTATGTCCCCTGAGTCTGGCACAGATCCTGGTACATGGCACCCCAGAAGTGCTCATGACATGTTTATTATATAAATGATCATCACACCTTCTACTTGTTGAAAACATGTTATTTTGCCAGGTATTTGTTTACTGGAAAATATGAAAAATGAGCATAAGACTGTAGTCTATGCTCAAGTTTCTCTTTACTAGGAAGAGTATTTTGTCTATATATTTATAATTATCCTTGTATCTTTCAGTACCAATATATTCCTAGAGTCTTAGCTTCATTTCTTTTCTCTTTTGGAGAGGTTTTTGCTATAGGGCGCGTGCACCTGCCAGAAAGACAGAGAAACAGAGAGACAGAAAGTGAGAAATCACCCCCCAGGGGGGATGGTCATGCCGCAATCCCTTCTCCATTCTCCTCTTGGGATCTTGGGCATGCATGTACACACAGCCGGTTTGAGTTTAAGACACTGGGTCCGGGACTCGAACTGTGGTCGACTACATGGGAGTCCAGCAACATAGCCATTACGCCAATTGCTGGTCCCCTAGAGTCTTCGCTTCAAAAAGTACTATGTAATATTCCCTCAAGTTTGACACTGGCCCCTCAGTTCCATTTGATAATTCACTGAAGGCTTCCCAAATACAAATGATTGAAGGACATGGTAAACTCTCAGGACTTATTCAGTGTAAGAACTATTGAATGAATATATGTATGCTAATTATATTATTTGCGTTAATGGGTAAAAACATAGCAATAAGGATTATATGGTAACAAGCCCATACATGGAAGACAAGTCCAAACCTGACCGATTTGACTAGTGAAGATCAAAGGAGCCATTTTTAGATTTAGAATAGTTTAGTACTTGCATAAACAGTATGAAAAGAATGAGTCAAAGGGGCCAACTCCCTGAGTCCTTGGTCCCATATATCCTAAATGATGACAAAGAAACAAAAAGGGTAGATGACTGCAGCACAAGTTGTGGGATACTCTATTACTGAGGAGAAAAATATACACTGCAGCTGTGTTTTTGCATTATGCAGCTCTATTCTGAAGAGGGCAGGACAGAAAGTCACATACCTTATCATAAACTGGTAGATGATGACAAACTGGTTCATGATAGCTGTTCTGAGAGGATCATAAGCTGTTTAACCAAGATGATTTAGTTGCAGTTCAAACATACACACACATACGAGGGTTCCAGGTCAGTAGGGAAAAGTCATTTCTCTAAAACTCCCACCTGTCTTTCACATATTCATATAAGAATTCTTTTTATAGCACAGGTCACCTGTTGTAGCCACTGTGGAGATAGAGAATTAACCCACACACAAAATTTGGTTCAGATATTGAGACTAATGATACTGCATACACATCAACAGGTTATTCAAAGGTTTATTACTCATATAAAGATGCTTCTTTGGGAAATCAGGGGACAGACTTCCAAAGCTGGGGAAATGTCTTGAGAGAGCAAAGAAAGACTGGCTTGGAATTTTTATGTGGTTAGGTGATGGGGTTGGGATGACATTTTCAGTGTGCAACTGGGAGCTTGCATGGTTTAAAACTCTCTCCAACCTATCCAAACGTAGGACTTAAGGGGAAAAAAGAGGTGAGGCTTGAATACTGTCAACATCAACAAAATAGACTATTATAGTATAGCTCTGATATTTGACAAATATACCATGCTTCTTAAATTGAATTTGAATAAGATTAAATAAGCTATATGATACTCTATGAAGTCTGTAGCCTGAGACATGAAAGGAAGATGAAAATTGTATCAAGTGTCTTATTCTAGAGCCCAGCATTGTGTGTTCTGAGAAGTGAAATCAATGCCTAGTCACAATCAACAACCTCTGGAACTCTAATGAGTGTCTTGATGAAGCCTTGTATTGTAGCTTTAATGTATGTAGAGGCATATGAAGTATTGATTTATATTTTTGTATCTGATGCAAGAAATTTCTAGAATTCTTTATGCCTAAAGGGACAACCTTAAATAAAGGAATTTATGTTACTGCCATTAGCCAAACCAGACAGATCAATGGCCATGACTTAAGGGTCTAAAAATTTGAAGAGAAGAGGCAGTTGTTTGCTTGGGGCATCCAGTGCTAAAATGACAGCCTAAAATTCAACCAGTTTTGCTGATCCTTGGATCCAGTCCTTTATCAGAGAGATCCGGGTTAAGGGATGAAAATTAACAACAATCCACCGAGTTCCATCATATGTGATTACCACAATGTATCAGTAAGTGTACAAACTCCCATTGTTCTTCATTTAGTTGAAGGTTCCCAGGTAAAGAGGTTCCCAGGTAGCCTAACATTCTGGGAAAGGGAATGACCTCATCTAGCACCATGGTGTCTAGCAAAGGACTGAGAACAAAGGAGGCCATTCCATCATATGCTGGAGGGTCCAGGATTAGCTCCATCCTGTAGCAAAGAGGCTTTGGCAGCTGTGTTGAGTTTGTAGGGTGCTTCTTCCAAGACCCAAGGCATAATTAGGTGGAAACAGAAGATCATGAGCTGAAGGATCATAAGAACCATGATTTCCAGGAGTCTGTGGTATATTGTCAGCAATGACCACTCTAACAATATGTAGCATGGGGCTTAGAAGAGCAGTTTCTTGCATCATAAAGCCATGGACAACTTATGACCATCCATAATGGGTGGTCCAAGGACTCCAAGAAGCATGAGAGGAAGTTGCTAAAGCCTTTACAGTGCCTCTAGAGGAATTGGGGTGGAAGAGACAGCAATAGGTGTGCCTATAGTATTAAAATTTGAAAAAAATTCTAGATTTCTTTTCTGGGAGGATGCTCCAATCAAGGTGAGCCTATTTGTAAGTAAGGGCATAAGTGGAACGAAGTTAAATTTGTAAGTGAAGAATGTGTTGTCTCCAGTACCTCCCAAATGTCTCAAAGATGTTGGGCTCATTTTAACATTGAGTGTACTAAAAAATTCAACTGCTTCATGAAAGTTTCAGGGATGGAGCAGCTCTCCATCAGTTTACCAGATAATTTTCAGGAGTTTAAACAAAGTGGTGAGGCCTTACACTGTGGGCAATGGTCCATCCCTTTTCTTTTTTAATTTACTAGAGGGCTTGTGAGCTCTTAAGAGAGGGAGAAAGGAGAAGAGAAAGTGAGAAAGTACTCCCCATGGGGTGAGAGTCATGCCACTATCCTTTCTCCACTTCTCTCTTCTGGATTTTGGGCACACATGCATCCAGAATGTTTTTTAGCTACCAGGTCTAAGACTCCAACCATGCATTCATTCATGTGGGATTCAGCTGCCTTAACCACCAGGCCATTGGCTGGCCCAGTGAGCTCCTTTTGTATATTTGTATCCATGTCCTACATGAATTTTTCTAAGGAATACCCTTAGAAAAGGTTGTCATTAGGGCTCCTGGAGAAACTTAGATGCAGTTAAGTTCTTGCCTGCAAAAATTATGTGGGATAGCAGAGGTACTGCGAGATCCTTTGGGTAGCTAGGTAAACGTATATCATTTCCCTTTGTAGGGAAAGGAACACTGAGGCTGACAGGCTGTTGAGATAGGCTGTGAAGAATGTATTGACCAAGTCTATAATAGCAAAACATTTATCAGTGGCTAATTGAATGGAATCAATAATTTTCATAATCTTGGGGCCAGCAGTTAGCGTAATGGCTATGCCACTTGACTCCCACGTAGTCGACCACAGTTCGTGTCCCGGACCCAGTGGCTTAAACTCACGCCAGGCGTGTGTGCGTGCGTGCCCAAGATCCCGAGAGGAGAATGGAGGAGAAGGGATTGCGGCATGGCCATCCCCTCTGGGGGGTGATTTCTCGCTTTCTGTCTCTCTGTCTCTCTCTGTCTGTCTGGCGAGCGCACATGCCCTATAGTAAAAAAAAAAAAAAAAAAAAAAAAAAAAAAACCTCTACAAAAAAAATAAAATAATTTTCATAATCTTTTTTTTTCTTTTTTTTTTGAGAGATTTTCGCTATAGGGCACGTGCGCTCGCCAGACAGACAGAGAGAGACATTAGAGACAGAAAGTGAGAAATCACCCTCCAGGGGGGATGGTCACGCCGCAATCCCTTCTCCTCCATTCTCCTCTTGGGATCTTGGGCATGCACGCACACGCGCCCGGTGTGAGTTTTAAGCCACCGGGTCCAGGACGCGAACCGCGGTCGACTACGTGGGAGTCCAGCGACATAGCCATTACACTAACTGCTGGTTCCCAATTTTCATAATCTTAATAATGGGGGCCTTAATGAGTGGGACCAGGGTATTAAGGCTGTGATAATCCATCAAGAAGTCTCATTAAGTCAAAAACCTCTCCAGAAAAAGAAAAAAAAAAGTCTCATTAAGTCTTTACAAGTTTAAGAACAGGTCAAAAATAGACTGTTAAATGGAGAAACAATGGGAATAATCATCTACCTTCTTCTCTAAATAGGTCTTATATACCTGGTCTCAATCCTTGAAGGTACTGTTTTAATTTACATTGGGCTGTATTAACTATATACATTTGGGAAGATGTTGTCCATGGGGTCCCATCTCTTCAAGTCAGAGCATCCATGTCCACTATTGGATATTTTAGAGCCATGGGTGCTATAACAATGAGGAATTTAGTCAAGATGATAATTATGATGATTATGGTAAGGCATTCATGTTTGTCCTCTATTTTATATTTGATAACTACCCTAACATTCTATGAGTTATTATGTGTATTAGGGTTCTCCAGAAAAACAGAACCAAGGGAGAATATGCATACATACATACATATGTATGTATATATATATATATATATATATATATATATATATTCATAAGGAATTGGGGTTCATGAGATTATGGAGGCAGGCGAGTTTAAAATTTGCAGTGTGGGTTGACTGTCTGGAGACCTAAGAGTCAATGATGCAGTTCCAATCCCTGTCACAACTGTCCTCAGAGATGTCCCAGCATGGGATTGTAATGATACAGGTGTCCACTTTCAGATGGTGCCTGCATATCATGTATAACCACCTGTAAACCAGGTCGGAGTTTTCTCTTCTTCTGTCAACTGATCGTAGGGGGGTTCTCCAGGAGGCTATAGGTGCAGGCTGGGAAAGCAAAGGTAGTATTTCAGGTGTAGGAACCATGGACATTTGAAATACTTCTTCACTTCACTTGCTTGTGTCTTATGGACTTGGTCTTGTCTATACCACTTCATTTAATAATGGAGTCTTGCTTTCCATGCTGAACATTATGGCTTGTTAGATCAGGTAACAGTCATTTCATGAATGGCAGCTCAGGTTACAATAGTAACTTGGTGGCCCATAGTTAAGTGTTTGGTCTCTACTAAGGCTCAGTAGCAGGCTAAGAGCTGTTTCTCAAAGGGAGAATTTCCAGAAAACATGACAGGGATTTGCTCTAAAATCTTAAAGATGTGCCTGGCAATTTACCTATAGAAGTCTGCCAGTACTCCAAACAGCATTCCTGTCTGCCACTGACCCAAATCACCATTAGATCTGCTGGACTGTATGGCTGTAGTAGCAGAGCAGCTTGGAGAGCAGTCTAGATCTATTTTTTTTTTTTTTTTGGAAAGATTTTCGCTATAGGGCACGTGCGCTCGCCAGACAGACAGAGAGAGACATAGATACAGAAAGCGAGAAATCACCCCCCAGGGGGGATGGTCACGCCGCAATCCCTTCTCATATGTTGGGGCTGGCAGGTGGCATGGTGGTTGAGGGTGCTGGACTCCCACATGGTCAACGACAGTTTGAGTCCTGGATCTGGAGGCTTGCTTTCTCACTTTCCCTCTCTCTGTCCCTGTCTGGTCAAATTAAAACAAATAAAGTTAAATAAAATAATTCTTTAAAAAAGTAACCAATATGTTTTATGGTCTGAATGTGTCTTCCCAAAATTGATGTGTTGGAAACTTAATCCCCAATGCATCAGTGTAAGGAGGTGGACCTTTGGGAGGTTCTTAGTTCATGAATGGATTAGTATAATCCACTATATAAAGGGCTTGCAGGAATGGGTTCTCTCTCTTGCTTTTCTGTCATGTGAAGACACAGAATTCACTCCTCTTTGGACCTTCCACCTATCACCATTTGAAGATATACTAATAAGGCTACACCAGATGCCTGTGATTTGATCTTGAACTTCACAGCATCCAGAACTGTGAGAGAATACATTTCTATTCTTTATAATTTTCCCAATCTTGAGTATTCTGTTATACCAGCACAGAAACTAAGAAATAAATTGGTACCAGAGGAGTCAGGTGTTGCTGTTAACAAATACCTAACAATGTGAAAGTGGCTTTGGAACTGCTAATAAGTAGAGACTATAACAGTTTTGAAGTGAATGCAAAAAAGTCCTTAATGGCATGAAGAGTATTAAGGATGATTCTAGTGAGGGCTCAGAAGAGGAAAGTTGTAAAGAAAGTCTGATTCTTTTTTTTTTTTTTTTTTTTTTTTTTTTGGAGAGGATTTTGCTATAGGGCGCGTGCACTCGCCAGAAGACAGAGAGATAGAAAGCGAGAAATCACCCCCCAGGGGGGATGGCCATGCCGCAGTCCCTTCTCCTCCATTCTCCTCTCGGGATCTTGGGCACTCACGCACACGCTCCCGGCGTGAGTTTTAAGCCACCGGGTCCAGGACGCAAACTGCGGTCGACTACATGGGAGTCCAGCGACATAGCCATTACGCTAACTGCTGATTCCAAGAAAGTCTGATTCTTATTAGAGATTACTTAAGTAGTTGTGAACAGAATGTTGGTAAAAATAGCAATAAATAAGGCTATTCCAATGAGTTCTCAGAATAAGGAACAAGGTGTAAATGAGAGGTATTAGAAGGTCATCCTTGTTTTAAAATGGCAAAGTACTTGACTGAATTATATCCATGTGCTAGGACTTGTGGAAGGCAGAACTTAAAAGTGATGAACTAGTATGTCTGATAGAAAAAATATATAAGCAGCAAAGTGTTCAAGGTGTTGTATGACTTTTGTTGGCTACTTACAGTGAAATAAAAGGAGAAAATTTATTTGAAGATGGAATTAATAATTAAAAGGGAATTAGAATGAGAAGTTTTGAAATACTCTTAGCCTGATTATGTAAAGAGTAAAAAAGTGTTTGGGAGAGAATATCAAAGGTGTGTTCAAATGACCATTTCATAAAGAAATTAATATGGATAGAAGGAAGCCAGGTTTTACTGTCAACAAAATGGGAGAATGAGTTCAAAGGCATTTCAGAGATCTTTTAGGCAAAATAGGACCTTGAAGACAAGGTTTCTAGAGGGGCATCCATAGGACCTCAGTATTCACTGTCCTATGCTGCCTCAGAACTCTGCTCCCTGTTTTCCAGTACATTATGCTACAGCTGCCCTCAGTCATGGCTCAAGGGGGTTCAGGTGCTTTTCAGCTCATCACTCCAGAGGTATGAGCCATAAACCTTGGTAGCATCTGTGTAATGTTAATTCTGTAGGCATGCAGAATGCAGGAGCTGTGAGGCCATGGAATTCTCCACCTAAATTTCAAAGGACATCCTAGATAGCTTGTGGGCCTGGGCAGAGACGTGTAGGGATAGCAATATTGTAGAGAGGCCCCAGTAAAGCAATGTCTAGTGGAGCCATGGGAGTGGGACAGTCATGAGACTCCAGAACAGTAGGGCCACCAGCATGCAACTCTAGCGTGAGAAAGCTGCAGGCATGAGACATAACCCATGAGAACTACTGGGTGAACTGAGTCCAGCAAAGCCATTCATAGGGGGTGCTTGAGGTCTTGGAGACCCAACCCCACCCCAGTGTATCCAGGAGGCTTGACACAGAGGCAAAGGAGATTATTCTGGCAGTTTTTTTTAAGATTTAGTATTGTTCCCCCCTGGGGGGGGTGTGATTTCTCGCTTTCTGTCTCTCTGTCTGGCAAGCACACACACCCTATAGCAAAAACCTCTCCAAAAAAAAAAAGATTTAGTATTGTTTTCCTCTTGGGTTTTGAGTTGAGATCAGTTATCCCTTTATTCTTACCTATTTCTCCCTATCAGTATAAGAATGTTTATTCTATGGCTGTTCTATTGTCACATTTTGAAGTAAATAATTTATTTAATTTCACAGGCTTACAGCTAGAGGAAATTTGTCTCAGGATGACCATGCCTTGAGTCTAACCCATATTTGATTTAGATACAAATCTGGACTTTGCCATTTTGAGTTGACTTTGGAACAAGTTTAGCTTTTTGCTACTATTTGAATGGAATTAAAGTATTTGCATATTAGGAGGGCATGAATCTGGAGGACCAGGGGCAGAATTCTATGGTTTGAATGTGTCCCCCAAAGCCTATTTTTAAAAAGTTAATCCCCAATGTAATAGTATTGAGAAGAGGAAACTTAAAGAAGCAATCAGGTGACAAAGACTCTGCATTCACAAATGAATTAATGTCTTTATTGCATGAGTGGATTTATCATGAAAGTGAGTTTGTTATAAAAGTGAGTTTAGCCTTCTTTTGCTCTCTCTCTTACAATTTGATGCCTTCTACCATGTTATGACTCAGCAAGAAGACTTACCAAGTGTGGCACCTTGATCTTAGACTTCCCAGCCTCTGAAACCATAAGCCAAATAAATTTATTTTGCTTATAAATGACCCAATTTGTGGTATTCTATTATGGTATAGCAAAACAGACAAACAAACAAAAACAAAACAAAAAAATAAACAAACCAAAAGGACTAAGTCATTTATCTTAAAAGGGATACCATGACATTCCCCTCACCACTAGATCTCTAGCAATTTCACGGAGTAGAAGGTCCCTGAATTTTTATCAGATTTATTTCCTACCCCCAGCATATAAATGTCTTATCAATATGTCTAGAATGGTGGGGCCAGCAGATGGCAAAGTGGTTACATCTTTGGACTCCTACATGGCCAACCACAGTTCGAATCCTGGACCCGGTGGTTTGAGACATGCTGATTACATGTGTGTGCATGCTCAAGATCCCAGGAGGAAAATGGAGGAGAAGGGATTGTGGCATGGCCATCCACCCTGGGGAATGATTGCTAACCTCCCCTCTCACTGTCTCTCTCTCACCAGCAAGCACATGTGCCCTAAGGCAAAAGCCTCTTAAGAAAAAAAGAAATAATATGTCTATAATGGTTTCCACTTCTCACCCACCTGGTTCAATCAGCAAAATGTCACCAATGAAATGGAACAATGTGATATCTTGTGGAAGAGAAAGGTGATCAAGATCCCTGCAAGCCAAATTATGACATAGGGCAAGATAGTCAATATGATCCTGAAGATGTATTGATGGCTTTGTCAGCTGAAATCAAACCACTTCTGGTGGACCCATGGACAGATATGGTTAAAGGCATTTACCGGGTCAATAGCTACATACAAGGTACCAGGAGATAGAAGATAGGTTAATTTAATCAAGCAATAAAACCACATCTGGCACAGCAAGTGCAATTGGAATCATCAGTTTGTTAAGCTTATCATTATTCACTGGCATTCTCTAAGATCCACCTACCAAATAGGATGGATTGAATAGTTGAATGAGTATGTGAGTATTGCCACCCCTTGCATCCTTCAAGTCATGGATAGCAGCACTAGTCTCAGCAATTCCTACAGAAATGTAATATTACTTCTGGTTTACTATTTCCTAGGTAGGGGAAAGTCTAGTGGCTTCCACTTGGACTTCCCACTATAATTAGCCTTTGCTACACAGTTCAAGGAGCCAAGATGAAGATTCTACCAGTTGCTGAGTATATCTATCAAAATTACATATTCCTGAAATGGAAAAATAACCATAGGACAGGTTCAGGGACCCACTTGGCACACTGTGAGGTAAGCCTAAACTAAAACTCCATGGATCACCTAACCTCCATATACTCCTAATGTGACTGGTGGACCACAGTAACATTATAGGCCTCCTGGAATTAGTGTTAGAGCCAGTATTCAGTAGTCTCTAAAAGGTCTGGTTACTGATTTCTTTTTTTTTTCTCCAATACATAATTAGCTTGTGCTAGTGGTATACTTTCAATATTATGGCTGGTATCCTGGAGACCCAGAAGAGCTAATAATGCAGATTAATTCCAAAGGCATCCTGTTGGAGTCCCTCAGTCTTGGCAAGGCAGGTCTTTCTGTTCTATCTGGGTATTCAACTGACTGAATGAGATCCACCCACATAGTAGAAGACAATCTGCTTGCTAAAAGCTCATCAATTTAAATATTGTCATCCAAATAAATCTTCCAAGTTGATATATAAAATTAGTCATTATATTATATATAAATTTAGTGTGATCCCCAGGTATAACTAATTTGAGCCTCAGTATTAAGTCCATGAAATTTTGCCAGTTTGCGTTGCAGCAGATGTTCAAGTTTAAACCAGCACCTATGTTTTAGAAGTACAAAAGCCAATCAGTGCCTCTTTATCTTTCATGTATGAATTCATTTAATAAATGTTGAATTTCCGATTGGGTCAAATTCTGGATCTTTGTTTCTGTTTTTTTTTTTTTTTTCCCTCTCCTTATATCCTATATCTAATTTTCATCTCTCCCACTTCCCTATATCCCTCTTCCTCCCACAGTTATTGCATATACTACTTAAAAAGAGTTCTTTCTAGCCTTATAAGTTTCTTTTTATAGAGAGCCTCAAATGGGTATTGTAAGGATTAGAGGCTTCACACACGCCAATGTTTGCTTTATAGCATTTAAAGACCCTGGCTCTAAATTGGGTTTGTATCTACACTTTGATATGCCATGGGGGTTTCATGAGTGTTTCCCTTATTACCATCAAATTAAGAATCTTTTTTGGTGACAGATGCATAGACAGCAGGAAAAGGGGCATTTTGTAGGGCACTAGTGAGCCATCTGTCTTTAGGGTTGTGGACTTCAGCAATTCAAATCTTCATATAAAAGAACTGTTCTTCCACATAGTGATCATCCTCCACATGAGTGACTATCTGATTGGTCTATATTGCACAGGGTCTAGATTTTCTTCTGGTGCTCTACAGGAAGGTGGGGGTAGTATTGCTGTCTTGTTGAGATACACAGCAACTGATCACTGAATAAGGGTCATTCTCCTGAATCTAGGGTCAGTCAAAACTTATGCTACATCATTCATTCTAAGACACATGGATGGATCTGGGCCAAGAAAAATAACCCAGGGCTACTTTAAGAAGGACCTCAATCCCATACTCCAGTTTCTAAACCCCAATTACTCAAATTTCCAATTTATATTGTTTTAATCTATTATATAACAGAAACTTGATAGAGCTTAATGAATGTAGCACAAAGAAGCACAGCTCAAAAGGAAGCCAACTAGAAAGTAGCAGCTCAGTCTACTTTCTATCAGTTGAGCCAGTTAGCAAGCCAAAACAACAGAGAAAAAGACTCTGTAGGTGATGGTGATCATTTAGACTACCCTTCTCATAATACCAATAGGTGTGTTCACAGGATTGACCCATACATATAATTAGGTTCAGATGTTGAGAATGATAATTCATATACACACCAACAGAGTATTTAAAGTTTTATTACTTATATTATGAGGCTCTTGAAGGAGAGCAGGGGAGGCTTCCCAAGCATGTCTGAAAATGCCTTAAGAGAGCAAGGAAGGAGACTGGCTTTTAACTTTTATTGTGGTTATGGGGTAGGGCCGGGGTGAGGGTTCTCATGCATGGGCAGGAGTATGGGCAGGTTTGAAGCTTCTGCCAGCATCAAAGGAGGATGTACTCAGGTTTTTTATCAGCTTGTCCAGAAATGCACAAAAGAGGAAATGGGAGGGTTAAGGCTTAAAAGCTGTCAACATTCAAAAATAATTAAAAGTGGAGTCAGACTATTTATTATCCTAGCCCATCAGGTATCCCTGTTAACTGTACTGTTAAAGAGTTTGTATCAAATCTGTTCTGTCAGGCAACAATGGACATGTGCAACCATGACTATAACTCCTAGAAGGAGAATTACCCTGAATGGTGGGAAGAAAATAGGAAGATGGGCCTCAGCCACTTGTAGTCAAACCAGTTAAATATGTAAAAGAGCCCAGCAATAACAAGATAAAACTAAAAGGAATCATATCCATGTCCAGTACATTAATCTTGTTTGCTTCAAGTGAGACTGTTTCTTTCAAGATTCAGCAGGTGCTGAGACATTTCTGAGAGTTCTTAGATTAAGATTCTTCATTGGCCAGCAGTTAAATTGTGGAAGGTAGCAAGAGTCTCTGTTAAATTTGCCAGATGCCCTATAGACAAAATCTGAGAGACAGAGACAGAGAGATAGATATCATTGGTCTCTCTCCCCACTCCTGCTCATTCAGGGTCAAAGGTGTTTTCTTCCCACCATTCAGGGTCATTCTCTTTCTACAACCACATGATTAGTATGGATGGTTTCTTTACCAATCACTGGTTTTCCAATCCTCCTAAAGTCTTACCATCACCCCTTATCTCTAATTTCATCCTTATGTGGGTCAGAAGATTTTTTCTTCATATTTCTTGTACCATCCTAAATGATCTGTCATTCCCTGACACGTGGACCATGCCAAGACAAAACTAGGGTTGTCACTTCATATTTATGATCATTGTTAACAATATCCACAATTGCCGAAATCCAAAAAACATAACCAGGTAGCAAAAGAAGCATCAGATTGAGATCAGCAGTTGGTGTAATGGCTATGTTGCTGGACTCCCATGTAGTCAACCACGGTTTGAGTCCCAGACCCAGTGGCTTAAACTCACACCAGGCGCATGTGCATGCATGCCCAGGGTCCTGAGAGGAGAATGGAGGGCAAGGGATTGTGGTGTGGCCATCCCGCCTGGGGGGGTGATTTCTTCCTTTCTATCTTTCTGTCTCTCTGGTGAGCACATGTGCCTTATAGCAAAAACCTCTCAAAAAAAAAAAAAAAAAAAAAGATGCATCAGGTTAGTCTCCCACCTCCACATCTTCTTGCTTCTTGCACATTCTAGTGGCCTGATTTCCCAGGAATAGGTGTGTGTGTGTGTGGGGGGGGTGAGAACGATAGAATTAAAAGAGTGAACTATGGTTAGAATGTTCTTACAGTCACTCTGGGTCTCCTTTTCTACTCCTCAACCTTGTAATTAAACATTTTATCTAAATAACAGGTACCTTTCTGAGGAATTATCATATTGAGAGTCCAAACTGCCTCTTTTTAATGTGTGCCCCACTGGGAAGCTGAGCCTTGGTTAACCAGTTATCATTTTTCATTTTTTCCTTTAAGAGTCGATTATATCATTCAGTGGTATCTATTACTTGGGAATGATACAGGGCATAAAAGTCTAGAGAACGAGCCCAATCACAGAGGTGCAGGTGGTGGGGTGCTTCTACATGATGTTGGACCCATGTGGGAGGGCCTGGGATTTTAAACCCGGTTGGTGTGAGTATGTAAGGCATGCCCACAGGTGTCCCCTTGATCCTGACTGGCTGGAAGGCTACTTATGGGGAGGCTTGCAGCATGATAAAACCCTGTCAAGGTCCCTGTGTATCTCTCTCTGCCTCTTCCCCTGTCTTTTCCTCATGAGAGAAAAAAATAAATGAACTTTAATGAAAAAAAAAAAAGTCCAGAGAATGTCTATATGATTGTCCACTGG
This sequence comes from Tupaia tana, assembly GCA_026018925.1. Taxonomy (NCBI): domain Eukaryota; kingdom Metazoa; phylum Chordata; class Mammalia; order Scandentia; family Tupaiidae; genus Tupaia; species Tupaia tana. The sequence continues at coordinate 118,028,234 of JAKSZU010000009.1, forward strand.
TGAATGTTTTTTGCTATCAAGGCAGTATCAATGTATCAATGTCTAATCATATCTTTGGAGAATTTAAATATGCAACATAGTCTAAGAGTTGTTGAATAATATAGCCCCTATTTGCTAAGCAAATGGGGATGACAATGCCATACCTTCGATAGTTGTCTACAGAAGTCAATGTCCAGCAATACCCTCAAGAAGAGGGTAGAGGGGGTCGGGGTTATATAGTCTCTTTTCCAGGATTGTCTAGGTCTGGTATCTCTGGCTATCTGCCCCAAAACTCCCTTTGCCTCTTGTGGTATAGGTCTCAGTCTGAAGACATCTGCTAGGCTTCTAGCTTTCTAACCTGAAATCACTAGGTCTTGTTTTAAGGGCCCAGTTGTGAATTATAGATAGATTACCATACCCTGTATGATGCTATATCCAGGTGGATGCTACATACAGGTGTCTTTCTATGGATAGTACAGATTTGATCAGCTTGCTACTTCCATTGACGCTCATCCTTCCAGGGTCCTTTCTCATGGGGATTCATGTGAGTCATGAACAGAGATTGTGCATAATTTATGGCCATAATGTTTGTCTCCAGAGAGGCTGTGACTTAATCATCCAGTTGTCTTACTGTCAGTCACTGTACTACCAACCTCTTGATTCCTGCCCATGGGTGAGTGAAAATGTAACAGGATACAATTTTAGAGGGTATTTTTCAAGGCAAACACCATGGGAATATACCATTGAACAAAGGTCTCTTCTCCATGCATAGCTGTACAGTTTTCCTTTGGGGCTGCACAGCAGCAGTTGCCCAGTACATACCACTGGCCTTGAACTTAGCTGATTCATTTGTGAACCAGGTCCAGGCATCTCAAGAACCTCATTGTACAGAGTTCCGGGCACCAGGCGGACTGAGGCTGCAGGCCCGACCTTTCCGAATCTCCACGCATCCCCACCGTTTCTCCTCCTTGGACCCCAGGTTGGTTGTCTGGGACTTTAAGGCGAACTCCCACCCCACCCCACCCGCAATCCGGATCGAGCCGGCCAGCAGTTCCGGGCACCAGGCGGACTGAGGCTGCAGGCCCGACCTTTCCGAATCTCCACGCATCCCCACCGTTTCTCCTCCTTGGACCCCAGGTTGGTTGTCTGGGACTTTAAGGCGAACTCCCACCCCACCCCACCCGCAATCCGGATCGAGCCGGCCAGCAGTTCCGGGCACCAGGCGGACTGAGGCTGCAGGCCCGACCTTTCCGAATCTCCACGCATCCCCACCGTTTCTCCTCCTTGGACCCCAGGTTGGTTGTCTGGGACTTTAAGGCGAACTCCCACCCCACCCCACCCGCAATCCGGATCGAGCCGGCCAGCAGTTCCGGGCACCAGGCGGACTGAGGCTGCAGGCCCGACCTTTCCGAATCTCCACGCATCCCCACCGTTTCTCCTCCTTGGACCCCAGGTTGGTTGTCTGGGACTTTAAGGCGAACTCCCACCCCACCCCACCCGCAATCCGGATCGAGCCGGCCAGCAGTTCCGGGCACCAGGCGGACTGAGGCTGCAGGCCCGACCTTTCCGAATCTCCACGCATCCCCACCGTTTCTCCTCCTTGGACCCCAGGTTGGTTGTCTGGGACTTTAAGGCGAACTCCCACCCCACCCCACCCGCAATCCGGATCGAGCCGGCCAGCAGTTCCGGGCACCAGGCGGACTGAGGCTGCAGGCCCGACCTTTCTGAATCTCCACGCATCCCCACCGTTTCTCCTCCTTGGACCCCAGGTTGGTTGTCTGGGACTTTAAGGCGAACTCCCACCCCACCCCACCCGCAATCCGGATCGAGCCGGCCAGCAGTTCCGGGCACCAGGCGGACTGAGGCTGCAGGCCCGACCTTTCCGAATCTCCACGCATCCCCACCGTTTCTCCTCCTTGGACCCCAGGTTGGTTGTCTGGGACTTTAAGGCGAACTCCCACCCCACCCCACCCGCAATCCGGATCGAGCCGGCCAGCAGTTCCGGGCACCAGGCGGACTGAGGCTGCAGGCCCGACCTTTCCGAATCTCCACGCATCCCCACCGTTTCTCCTCCTTGGACCCCAGGTTGGTTGTCTGGGACTTTAAGGCGAACTCCCACCCCACCCCACCCGCAATCCGGATCGAGCCGGCCAGCAGTTCCGGGCACCAGGCAGACTGAGGCTGCAGGCCCGACCTTTCCGAATCTCCACGCATCCCCACCGTTTCTCCTCCTTGGACCCCAGGTTGGTTGTCTGGGACTTTAAGGCGAACTCCCACCCCACCCCACCCGCAATCCGGATCGAGCCGGCCAGCAGTTCCGGGCACCAGGCGGACTCAGGCTCCAGACCTGACCAACCTGGTCCTGTCACTCATCTTCTGACACTTTCCCACTAGCCTTTGGACTCTGAATTCTGGTGATTTGAATAGCGCGCGGCGCGCCGCGCGATTTCCTTTTTTCAGTTTGTTTTTCTTTGCTCTTGGGGTGTTGCTTATTCAGTCAATTGTAGGCTCACCTGTCCTTAGAGACAGTGAGGACTTTGGGCCATCCAGGGTAGTGGCAACAGTTAATGGTAATTGTGAGCAACAGGTAGGCCAACCATAAGGGAAATCATCAATTTTCTAAGCCTGTACAACTATTAACAATCAGTTAGGAAGAAACATATAGAATACCTAATGACTAAGAACAATCGCAGAGGCTCCAGAAATATGAGCAACCAACAAAAGGCCTCTCCCTCAAGGGAAATCATCAAGCCTACATCACCCACAGTCAATACAATGGACGTCGTGGACATGTCTGATAAGGAATTCAGATTATTTGTAGTGACCAAACTAACTGAGATGGAAGAGAAAAGAGACAAGGAGCTCCAGGAGATGAGGAAGTCCTTCAATGACTTGAAAGAAGAAATGGATACCTTAAACAAGAACCAGATGGAACTTCTAGGAATGAAGAATGTGATACAGGAAATCAAAACCTCCCTTGAAAGTATTAAAAGTAGGTTAGACCAGGCAGAAGATCGAATATCTAACGTAGAAGACAAAACATCTGACCTAGAAAAAAGCATCAAGAAGATTGAGAAAACAACCATGAAAAATGAGGATAATATACGAGGAATACTGGATACTATCAAGCGCCCCAACATCCGGATAATAGGTATTCCAGAAGAGGAAGAAAATAATAAGGGCCTAGATAATTTATTCCATGAGATCCTGGAAGAAAACTTTCCAAATCTAGAAAGGCACTCAAATATCCAGACCCAGGAAATACATAGGACCCTGGGTAGAATCAACCCAAGAAGATCCTCTCCAAGGCACATTATAGCCAGACTGGCAAAAACAACAGACAAAGACAAGATACTAAAGTTGGCAAGAGGGAAACGCCAGGTTACTTACAAAGGTCACCCCATCAGGCTAACATCGGATCTTTCGGCGGAAACAATGCAAGAAAGGAAAGAATGGGGAAGCATAGTAAAAGTGTTGAGTGAAAAACAATTTCAACCAAGAATATTATACCCGGCAAAATTATCTTTCATATGGGAAAAAAAGATAAAAACATTCTCGAATAAACAAAATTTGAAGGAATTTACCAACTCCAGACCAGCTCTTCAAGAGGTTCTGAAGGGAGTATTATACCAGGAAAACTAAAAAATCAGAGACAGTTATACGAGAACAAAGAGCAACCAAGAAAATGGCTCACTTAACGATAGGATCAGGTACGGAAATATCGATAATTACATTGAATGTCAATGGATTAAATTCTCCAGTAAAGAGACATAGACTGGCTGACTGGATAAGAAAACAGAAACCCTCTATCTGTTGCCTACAAGAAACTCACCTTATGGATAAAGACATACATAGACTAAAAGTCAAGGGCTGGAAAAAGATACTCCATGCAAATGGAAATCAAAAAAAGGCTGGAGTAGCGATATTGATCTCAGACAAAATAGATTTCAAGACAAAGACTGTAAGAAGAGACAAAGAAGGGCATTATATAATAGTAAATGGGGTAATCCAGCAAGAAGACATAACCCTTATAAATATCTATGCACCCAACTCAGGTGCGCCTAAATATGTGAAGGAAAGACTGTTGGAGCTAAAAGGAGAGATAGGGAGAAATACTATAATTGTTGGAGATCTCAACACCCCATTATCTCCTATAGACAGGTCTTCTAGACAGAAAATAAATAGAGAGATACAGGACTTAAATGATACTATGAATGGAATGGGCTTGACAGATATCTATAGAACTTTCCACCCTACATCCACAACATATACATTTTTCTCACCCCGACATGGAACCTTTTCAAAGATAGATCATATATTAGGACACAAATCAAGCCTTTATAGATTCAAAGGCATAGAAACTGTACCCAGCATCTTCTCTGACCATGATGGAATTAAACTCAAGATTAATTTCAAGACACAACCCCGAAAATACATGAACACATGGAAACTGAACAACCTACTTCTGAATGACTTCTTCACTACTGAAGAAATTAAGGCTGAAATAAAAAAATTTATGGAAACTAATGATAATGAGTACACAAGTGTCCAGAATCTATGGGACACAGCAAAAGCAGTCATAAGAGGAAAATTCATAGCAATTAGTGCACATAAGAAAAGGACAGAAAGATGGCAACTAGATAACTTATCATCATGCCTCAGAGAATTGGAAAAACAACAACAAACTAATCCCCAAAATGCCAGGCGAAAAGAAATAATAAAGGTTCGAGCAGAAATAAATGAAATAGAAAATAAACGAACCATACAGAAAATAAATGAAAGCAAAAGCTGGTTCTTTGAAAAGATTAACAAGATCGACACACCATTGGCTAGACTGATTAAGAAGAAGAAAGAAAGAAACCAGATTAATCAAATATGTGATGAAACAGGCAATATTACCACAGACATAGCAGAAATACAAAATATCATTAGAGGATACTATGAGCAACTTTACGCCAACAAACAAGATAACCTGGAGGAGATGGACAAATTCCTGGATGCATATAATCTACCAAGATTGGATCAGGAAGACATAGAGAACCTGAATAGACCTATAACAAGCCAGGAGATTGAATCAGTAATAAATAACCTCCCAACAAAGAAAAGCCCAGGCCCAGATGGCTTCACTTGTGAATTCTACAAAACTTTTAAGGAAGAGTTAACCCCTATCCTACTAAAATTATTTCTAAAGATTCAAAAGGAAGGAAACCTTCCAAATTCATTTTATGAAGCTTCCATCATCCTCATCCCCAAAACAGATAAGGATATGACAAAAAAGGAAAACTACAGACCAATATCATTGATGAATATAGATGCGAAAATTCTCAACAAAATACTCGCAAATCGTATCCAACAACATATAACAAAGATCATTCATCACGATCAGGTAGGCTTTATACCAGGGATGCAAGGATGGTTCAATATACGCAAGACCATAAATGTAATAAACCACATTAACAGAAAGAAAGATAAAAACCATATGATCATCTCAATTGATGCGGAGAAAGCATTTGATAAAATACAGCATCCTTTTATGATTAAGACTCTCAGTAAGATTGGTATAGAAGGGTCATTTCTCAACACAATAAAAGCCATCTATGAAAAACCTACAGCTAACATTATACTGAATGGGGAAAAGCTGAAAGCTTTTCCTCTGAAAACAGGTACTAGGCAGGGCTGCCCACTTTCTCCACTGCTCTTTAATATAGTACTGGAAGTCTTAGCTATTGCAATCAGAGAAGAGAACAATATTAAAGGCATTCGAATAGGCAAAGAAGAATTGAAAATATCTTTATTTGCAGATGACATGATGGTATACTTAGAAGACCCAAAGGTATCCATGAAAAAACTGCTTGAAGTAATAAGTGAATACAGTAAAGTGGCAGGATACAAAATCAATATCCAAAAATCTATAGCATTTCTATTTATGAACAACAAGTTGAACGAAGCAGAGCTGAAGAAAGGAATCCCTTTCACCGTAGCCACAAGGTGTATAAGATACCTAGGGATAAACCTAACTAAGAAAGTCAAAGATCTTTATAAAGAAAACTACGAAAATCTTAAAAGAGACATTGAAAGTGACATAAAAAAGTGGAAGGATATCCCATGCTCCTGGATTGGAAGAATTAACATAATCAAAATGGCAATTCTACCCAAATTAATCTACATGTTTAATGCAATTCCAATCGAAATACCAGAGATATTCTTCAGAGATCTAGAAAGGGCAATCATAGAATTTGTCTGGAACCATAAAAGACCTCGTATTGCAAAAGCAATCCTGCGCAAGAAGAGTGGAGTAGGAGGCATATCACTCCCTGATCCCAAGATATACTATAAAGCTGTGGTCATCAAAACAGCATGGTATTGGCATAAAAACAGATATGTGGACCAATGGAAGAGAATAGAGACCCCAGAAATAACCCCCAAAGCTTACAGCCAACTGATCTTTGACAAAGGATATCAGTCAATCCATTGGGAAAAGGAAAACATCTTTAGTAAATGGTGCTGGAAAAACTGGGTATCCACCTGCAGAAAGATGAAACTGAACCCCCATCTTTCACCACTAACAACAGTCAACTCAAAATGGATCAAAGATCTTAACCTAAAACCTCAAACAATAAAACTACTGGTGGAAAATGCTGGGGAAACTCTGGGGGACATTGGAGTAGGCAAAGACTTCTTAAATAAGACTCCCAAGGCACAGGCAATAATCCCTAAAATAGACAAGTGGGACTATATTAGACTAAGAAGTTTCTGCACAGCAAAGGACACAGTAACAAGTGTGAACCGACAACCCTCAGAATGGGAAAATATTTTTGTTAAATATGCCTCAGACAAGGGACTGATAACCAGAATACATAGGGAACTCAAGTGCCTTATGCGAAAAAAAATGATTAACCCAATTAAAAGGTGGGAAAATGAGCTGAACAAAAGTCTCTCTAAGGAAGACATACGAATAGCCAAAAAGCATATGAGGAAATGCTCAACATCCCTCATCATAAGGGAGATGCAGATAGAAACTACAATGAGATACCACCTAACCCCTGTCAGAATGGCAAAGATTAAGAATATGAAAAGTGATAAGTGTTGGCGGGGATGTGGTGAAAAGGGAACCCTCCTACACTGTTGGTGGGAATGTAAACTAGTTCAACCACTGTGGAGAACAATATGGAGGTTCCTCAAAGATCTACAAATAGAACTACCATTCGATCCAGTAATCCCACTTCTGGGTATTTACCCAAAAGACAGGAGAACGCTCAGTCAGAAAAGTGCTTGCACATCAATGTTTATTGCAGCATTATTCACAATTGCCAAGACATGGAACCAACCTAAATGTCCACAAACTGATGAATGGATTGGAAAAGTGTGGTATATATACTCTATGGAATACTTCTCAGCCATAAAAAATAACAAGGCCCTGGAATTTGATAGAAAGTGGTCAGATACGGAGGATATATTGCTGAGTGAAGTAAGCCAGGCTATGAAAGAAAGATATTGTATGTATCCACTCAATATATACCGACTATCAGCATTCTATGATAGTGAAAAAAAAATTGGAGGACATAAAAGCAGTGAAGGTACTTAATGAGAATAAGACAGTGTGGAATGGGGGAAGTGAAGAGAAGAGGATAGAGAAAGATAACAAATGAACAATAGAGAGGCAGGACATTAGTGAGAAACAGATATGGCTTATTAACTGTTGATGTTGACATGTATAGTATTCTCAACTGGATTTGTCTGAGAAGTATTTCATGATGGGCAAAGTATTTGTACAAGCAACATGAGAAATAGCGATGGACTGTCTTAAAAAATAATTAGAATAATAATAATGATTTGGGAAAACATAGAAAAGATATTGAATGTTGAAGCGGGGAGATTAATATCTCTGTACTGACTGACATGCACGGCATTCCCTTTTGAAAAAGTAATGTAATACAATGTAAAGTTATATGTAATTCAATGTAATATAAAGAAGAATATGATGATAAAAAAAAAGTGAAAAAAAAAAAAAAGAATGCTTTCTGGGCTCTTAAAAAAAAAAAAAAAAAAAAAAAAAAAAAAAAAAAAGAACCTCATTGTACTAAAATCCCCAAAAAGTCCAAGGTTCTGGCATGGATCACACATCTGGAACAGCCTTATCAATATTAAACATGACCAGCCAATATTTAATATAACTGTGAGATTCAATAATGCCTAGTTCAATTATTTCCTGGAAATACCACTTTCACTTAATAATAGATACTTATTGTATACTATTGTTTGAATGTTTCTGTCCCTCTAAAATTCATATTTGAACATAATTCCCAAAGCAACAATATTGGGAAGTGTGACTTTTAGGAGGTGACCAAATGATTAGAATTGGATTAGGTGCCATTTTATAAGGGCTTTCAAGAGAGAGCTCACTCTTTTTTGCCCCTTCTGATTTCTACTATGTAAGGACACAACATTCTTTCCCTCCAGACAACCAAACCTGCTGCATCTTGATTTTGTACTTTCCAGCCTCCAGGACTGTGGGAAAATAAATTTTTTTAATGCCAAAGAGTATGTGTACTCATCAAGGGGAGAGAGAGAGAGAGAGAGAGAAGAGAGAGAGAGATAGAGAGAGAAATCCCCCCTCCTCTAATGGGGTGTAATCACACTGGAGATACTAAGGAAAAGGAATTTCCTTAATATCTCCATCCCATGAGGATTTGGGGCACATGCCCACATGTGCCCAGTGTGTTTTTCAAACCCTCCAGGCTAGGATTCAAACCATAGTCAGCATCATGGGATCTGGCTCCTCATGCATAGAGATTAACTTCTCCACTACAGGACTGGTCCTAAGTTTTTATTCTTTTTTTTGTTTTAATATTTTTTTAGAGAGAGATTTTTACTATAGGGTGTGTGTGCTTGCTGGAGAAACAGAAAGCGAGAAATTACCCCTCAGGGGGATGGCCATGCTGCAATCCCTTCTCCTCCATTCTCCTGTTGGGATTTTGGGCACTCACACATGTGTGCCTCGTGTGAGTTTTAAGCTGCTAGGTCTGACACTCGAACCACAGTCAACTACATGGGAGTCCAGTGATGTAACCATTATACTATCTGCTGGTCCCAAGTGTCTGTTTTTTAAGTGACCCAATCTGTGGTAATTTTCAAATAGCAGCACAAAGCGGGTTAAGTCAGTGGGCAGCATTCAATTTGTTGATGTTCTCATTCAGAACCATCCTATGGTAAGGATGTCAGGGTGTCGTAATACCTCTTGCTAGACTCCTGAAATACTCAGACAAGAAGCCATTTTAAATCTGAGATGTGCCCTGGCGTATTCAGGGAAGCTATGCTCTAAACTCCATCTTCTGGACTCTTGAAATATTCAGATAAGAAGCCATTTTAAATCTGAGGTGTGTCCTGGCATTTTCAGGAAAGTTATGCTCTAAAGTCCATCTTCTAGACTCCCGAAATATTCAGAGAAGGTAAGACGACCTCTGTCCTCTGCCTCTGTCTATCTGTTTGTCTCGTGCTCTCTCCCTCTTTAAATTTTGTATTTTAAACCACTTCTCACCTTGGGCCTTTTCTTTTTTTTTCTTTTTTTGGAGAGGTTTTTGCTACAGGGTGTGTTTGTTCGCCAGAAAGACAGAGAGAAAGAGAGATAGAAAGCAAGAAATCACCCCCGGAGGGATGGCCATGATGCAATCCCTTCTCCTCCATTCTCCTCTCGGGATCTTGGGCATGCACGCACGCACATACGCCCAGTGTGAGTTTAAGCCACTGGGTCCAGGACTCGAGCCATGGTCGACTACATGGGAGTTCAGCAACATAGCCATTACACTAACTGCTGGTCCTGGGCCTTTTGTTTCTCTTGCTAATTTCAGAAACCATTTTAAGTCTGAGGTGTATCCTGACGTGTTCATGTGGCACACTAACATGCCACATGGTTTTCATTTTTTACCTTAAAAATTTTTTGGTCTCTTTTTCGGTCATTTTTGTCTAGTTTTTCTTCTTCTTTTCTTTTCCTTTGTTTTGTTTGTTTGTTTGTTTGTTTGTTTTTTACCTTACTTTCCTACTCTGCTCTTTACTCTTTGCACACTGAGTGCCTAGATAGGCCTAAGTGCATTGTAGCCAAGCATCTGAATACCTTTAGAGTCATTGAAATCCTCAATGCTTATTGAACCCTCTGCCTTAAAAAAGGAAACTTATTTTTATAAATCTGAACTCATAATCTCTTTCTGTGGATACCGCATTGCGAAGCACAAATAGAGGAGAGATTTTGTCACAGAATGACCAAAAACCACCACAGAGGCACAAAAAAATATGAGAATCCAAGAAAAGATCTCTCCCCTAAGGGAAAAGAACTATCCTTCATCATCCACGTACAGTACAGTAGAACTTGTAGAAATGTCCAATAGAGAAATCAGAATAGTCATAGTGAAAAAACTAAACAAGATGCAAGATCTGAGAGATATTTAACTCCAGAAGATGCAGAAGAAAAGAGACACCGAGTTCCAGGAGATGAGGAAATTCTTGTACAATCTAAAAGAGGAAATACACACCATAAAAAAGTCAAATGGAGCTATTAGAGATAAAGGCTGCAATTCAGGAAATCAAAACCTCCCTCAAAAGTATTAAAAGCTGATTAGTCCATGCAGAAGATCAAATCTTTGATGTCTAAGGCAAAACATCTGATCTAGAATAAAATACCAAAAATACTGATGACAAAACCTCCCAAAAATGAGAATACTGTATGAGAAATACTAGACACTATTAAGTGCCCAAACATCTGGATAATTCGTATCCCAGAGAGAAGGTGAAGAAACTATTAAGGGCATTGATAATGTACTCCATGAAATCCTGGAAGAAAACTTTCCAAATTTAGAGAGGCATACAAATATCTAGCCCAAGAAATGCAAAGAACCCAAAATAAAATCAAACCAAAAAGATCTTCTCCAAGGCATATTACAGCCAGATTGGCCAAATCCAGATACAAAGACAAGATACTAAAATGGGCAAGAGAAAAATGTCACGTTACTTATAAAGGTTGTCCCATCAGGCTAACATCAGATCTCTCATCAGAAACAATACAAGCAAGGAAACAATAGGAAAATATATTCAAAATGTTAAGTGAAAAACAGTTTCAACCAAGAATACTATACCCAGCAAGATTATCTTTCATATGTAAAGGATAAAAACATTCTCAGATAAACAAGACCTGAAAGAATTTACCAATACAAGACCCACTTTCCAGAAGTTCTGAAAGGAGTCCTCTACTCAGAAAACTAAAGACGCACATACAGAAATAAGAGAACAAAAAGCAACCAAGAAAATTACCAACTTAATGCTAGGGACAAGAAATATCAGTAGTTAACTTCCAGGATTGAATGTTAACTTCCAGGATTTAAATGGAAAGATCAGACCCCAGTAACACTACAAATTCAACCCAAGAGAGATTGAACATAATACTGAACTGGTGAAATAGAATTTTATGACTTCTGAGTAAAACATTACTGATTTTTAAACTATGCTTTGTTTTCCCAATTTAAGGATTGTGCATTCTTTCCTTTCTTCTTTATTTTATTTATTTTGTTTTTTTTTATATATACATTCATTTGTTTAGCTTACAAAGTGAACATTTTAATATGTGAGCATTTCTCCCCAGTCCAGTTGATCAAAATATCTTCAATAGATAACACCACACCTCCCCGTCCCGTCAATACTCTGCCTCTGTATCCCTCTTCCAAATGAAATTCCCTAGTCCCCACTCCTCCACACACACTACTTCTGGCATTTACACCCATCTCTTGTGTTTGTATATCTTTTAGTCAATCAGTTTCAGTTGTAGAGTGCAGACACTCAGTATATATTAAGTGGGGACATACAATATCTGTCCTACATAGCCTGGCTTGCTTCATTCAGCAGTAAATATTCCATATTCTTCCACTTTCTATCAAAAGCCAGGGTATTGTTGGTTTTTATGGCTGAATAGTATTCCATAGAGTATATGTGCCACAGTTTTTTTTTTTTTGTAGAGTTTACTTGTAATTTTAATAAAAGTTCTTTGAAAAGGGCAAACAATCAGATTTTACAGATGACCAGAGATATCTTTTCTTTTTTTATTTTTATTATCATCATAATCTTCTTTATATTACATTGGATTAGATATAATTTTACAGTGTATTACTTTGCTTTTTCAAAAGGGAATGCCATGCATGTCAGTCAATACAGAGACATTAATCTCCCCAGTTCATCATTCAGTATCTTTTCTATGTTTTTCCCAATCATTATTATTATTATTCTAATTATTTTTTAAAACTGTCAATCACTATTTCTCATTTTCCTTGTAAAAAGACTTTACCCATCATGAAATACTTCTCAGACCAATCCAGTTGAGAATACTATACATGTCATCATCACAGGTAATAAACCATATCTGTTTCTCACTAACATCCTGCCTTTCTATTTGTTCTCTTGCTATCTTTCTCTATCCTCTTCTCTTCACCAACCCCCCATTCCACACTGTCCTATTCTCGTTAAGTACCATCACTGCTTATATGTCCTCCAATTTTTCGCTCTCTACCATAGAGTGTGGATAGTCAGTATATATTGAGTGGATACATACAATATCTTTCTTTCATAGCCTGGCTTACTTCACTCAGCAATAGATCCTCCATATTTGACCACTTTCTATCAAATGCCAGGATCTTGTTATTTTTTATGGCTAAGTAGTATTCCATAGAGTATATATATACCACACTTTTCCAATCCATTCATCAGTCTATGGGCATTTAGGTTGGTTCCATGTCTTGGCAATTGTGAATAATGCTGCAATAAACATTGATGTGCAAGCACTATTCTGACTGAGCGTTCTCCTGTCTTTCAGGTAAATACCCAGAAGTGGGATTGCTGGATCAAATGTTAGTTCTATTTGTAGATCTTTGAGGAATCTCCATATTTTTCTCCACAGTGGTTGAACTAGTTTACATTCCCACCAACAGTGTAGGAGGGTTCCCTTTTCACCACATCGCTGCCAACACTTATCACTTTTATATTCTTAATCTTTGCCATTCTGACAGGGGTTAGGTGGTATATCATTGTGGTTTTTATCATCATTTCCCTTATGATGAGGGATGTTGAGCATTTCCCCATATGCTTTTTGGCTGTTCGTATGTCTTCCTTAGAGAGATTTTTGTTCAGCTAATTTTCCCATCTTTTAATTGGGCTAATCATTTTTTTTCACATAAGGCACTTGAGTTCCCTGTATATTCTGGTTATCAGTCCCTTGTCTGAGGCATATTTAACAAAAATATTTTCCCATTCTGAGGGTTGTCGGTTCACTCTTGTTACTGTGTCCTTTGTTGTGCAGAAACTTCTTAGTCGAATATAGTCCCACTTGTCTATTTTAGGGATTATTGCCTGTGCTTTGGGAGTTTTATTTAAGAAGTCTTTGCCTACTCCAATGTCTCCCATCTATTAAAGAGGTTATCCTTTTTCCAATGGATTGACTGATATCCTTTGTCAAAGATGAGTTGGCTATAAGCTTTGGGGGTTAATTCTGGGGTCTCTGTTCTATTCCATTGGTATACATGTCTGTTTTTCTGCCAATACCATGCTGTTTTGATGACCATAGCTTTATAGTATATCTTGGGATCAGGGAGTGATATGCCTCCTACTCCATTCTTCTTGCACCGGATTGCTTTTGCAATACGAGGTCTTTTATGATTCCAGACAAATTCTATGATTGTCTTTTCTAGATCTGTGAAGAATATTTCTGGTATTTTGATTGTAATTGCATTAAACATGTAGATTAATTTGGGTAGAATTGCCATTTTGATCATGTTGATTCTTCCAATCCAGGAGCATGGGATATCCTTCCACTTTTTATGTCACTTTCAATATCTTTTTTAAGATTTTCATAGTTTTCTTTATAAAGGTCTTTGACTTTCTTAGTTAGGTTTATCCCTATTTATCTTATACATCTTGTGGCTACGGTGAAAGGAATTCCTTTCTTCAGCTCTGCTTCGTTCAACTAGTTGTTCACAAATAGAAATGCTATAAATTTTTGGATATTGATTTTCTATCCTGCCACTTTACTGCATTCAGTTATTACTTCAAGAAGTTTTTTCATGGATACCTCTGGGTCTTCTAAGTATACCATCATGTCATCTTCAAAAAAAAAGATATTTTTAACACTTCTTTGCCTATTCAAATGCCTTTAATATTGTTCTCTTCTTTGATTTCAATAGCTAAGACATCCAGTACTATATTAAAGAGCAGTGGAGAAAGTGGGCAGCCGTGGCTAGTACCTGTTTTCAGAGGAAAAGCTTTCAGCTTTTCCCCAATCAGTATAATGTTAGCTGTAGGATTTTCAGAGATTGCTTTTATTGTGGTCAGAAATGACCCTTCTATACCAATCTTACTGAGAGTCTTAATCATAAAAGGATGTTGTATTTTATCAAATGCTTTCTCCGCATCAATTGAGATGATCATATGGTTTTTATCTTTCTTTCTGTTAATGTGGTGTATTACATTTATGGTCTTGCGTATATTGAACCACCCTTGCATCCCTGGTATGAAACCTACGTGGTCGTGATGAATTATCTTTGTTATATGTTGTTGGATCTGATTTGTGAGTATCTTGTTAAGAATTTTTGCATCTGTATTCATCAATGATATTGGTCTGTAGTTTTCCTTTTTTGTCATGTCCTTATCTGTTTTTGGGATGAGGATGATGGAGGCTTCATAAAATTAATTTGGAAGGTTTCCTTCCTTTTGAATATTTAGAAATAATTTTAGTAGGATATGGGTTAACTCTTCCTTAAAAGTTTTGTAGAATTCACAAGTGAAGCCATCTGGACCTGTGCTTTTCTTTGTTAGGAGGTTATTTCTTACTGATTCAATCTCCTGGCTTGTTATGGGTCTATTCAGGTTCTCTATGGCCTCCTGATCCGATCTTGGTAGATTATATGCATCCAGGAATTTGTCCATCTCCTCCAGATTATCTTGTTTGTTGGCTTATAGTCGCTCATAGTATCCTCTAATGATATTTTGTATTTCTACTATGTCCGTAGTAATATTGCCTGGTTCATCACATATTTGTTTAATCTGGTTTCTTTCTTTCTTCTTCTTGATCAGTCTAGCCAATGGTGTGTCGATCTTGTTAATCTTTTCAAAGAACAAGCTTTAGCTTTCATTTATTTTCTGTATGGTTCGTTTATTTTCTATTTCATTTGTTTATGCTTGAACCTTTATTATTTCATTTCACCTGGCATTTTTTGGGTTTGTTTGTTGTTGTTTTTCCAATTCTCTGAGGCATGATGATAAGTTATCTATTTGCCATCTTTCCATCCTTTTCTTATGCGCACTAATTGCTATGAATATCCCTCATATGACTGCTTTTGCTGTGTCCCATAGATTCTGGACACTTGTGTACTCATTATCATTTGTTTCCATAAATTTTTTGATTTCAGCTTTAATTTCTTCAGTAGTGAAGAAGTCACTCAGAAGTAGGTTGTTCAGTTTCCATGTGATCATGTATTTTTGAGGTTGATTCTTTTTTTTTTTAATTTAATTTTTTTTTATTTATTTATTTTATTTTTACATTTTTCCACAAACATTTACTTTACATAGCAAAAAATTTTAGCTCATACTCCATAATTCTTGACAGTTTACAAACAACTTTCAAGATCTCAAAATACTGAATTTTAAAGATAATGTTCAAAATATGTCTTATAATTTTGTATAATTTTAAAACTCTATAACAACAGAAGCAGAATGGTTTCAAAAATATATATATATACATATATATATATACAAATATATATATGTGTATATATATATATATATATATATACACATTTAGAGTGCAGACACTCGGTATATATTAAGTGGGGACATACAATGTCTCTCCTTCATAGCATGGCTTGCTTCACTCAACAGTAAATCTTCCATATTCATCCACTTCCTTTCAAAAGTCAGGGATTTGTTGTTTTTTATGGATGAATAGTATTCCATTGAGTATATGTACCACAGTTTTTCTAACCATTCATCAGTTCGTGGGCATTTAGGTTGTTTCCATGACTTAGCAATCGTGAAAAGTGCCACAATAAACATCGATGTGCAAGCACTTTTTTGATTAAGTATTCTTCTGTCCTTCGGGTAGATACCAAGGAGTGGGATTGCTGGATCATATGGTAGTTCTATTTGTAGATTTTGGAGGAATCTCCAAATTGTTCTCCACAGTGGTTGTACCAATTTACAGTCCCACCAGCAGTGTAAGAGAGTTCCCTTTTCACCACACCCCCTCCAGCACTTATCATTTTTTGTTTTGTTAAACTTAGACATTATGACTGGGGTTAGGTGATATCTCACTGTTGTTTTGATCTGCATTTCTCTTTCAGTGAGGGATGTTGAGCATTTTTTCATATGCCTTTTAGCTATTCGTATGTCATCTTTAGAAAGTGGTTTTCTCAACTCATTCTCCCATCTTTTAATAGGATTGATTGTCTTTTTCCGGAACAGCCGCTTGAGTTCCTTGTGGATTCTGGTTATCAGTCCCTTGTCTGATGCATAGTTTACAAAAATATTTCCCCATTCTTAGGGCTGTCTGTTCACACTAATCACTGTGTCTTTTGCCATGCAGAAACTTCTTAGTCGGATGTAATCCCACTTGTCTATTTTAGGAATAATAGACTGTGCATTGGGAGTCTTATTTAAGAAGTTTTTCCCCACCCCAATGTCTCCCAGAGTTTCCCCGGTGTTTTCCAGGAGCAGTTTTATAGTTTGAGGTCTTAAGTTTAGATCTTTGATCCACCTTGACTTTATTTTTGTCAGAGGTGAGAGGTAGGGGTTCAGATTCATCTTTCTGCAAGTGGAGATCCAGTTTTGCCAGCACCATTTGCTGAAGAGGTTATCCTTTTCCCACAGGATTGACTGGTGCCCCTTGTCAAAAAACAGTTGGCTGTATGTTTGAGCATTCATTTCTGGGGACTCAATTCTGTTCCATTGGTCCACCTGTCTGTTCCTGTGCCAGTACCATGCTGTTTTGATTACCACAGCTTTGTAGTATATTTTTGGGTCAGGGAGTGAGATGCCGCCCACTCTATTCTTCTTGTGCAAAACTGCTTTGGCAATATGGGGTCTTTTATGATTCCAGACAAACGTTATGATTGTCTTTCCTAGATCTGTGAAGAATGTGTCTGGTACTTTGATTGGCATTGCATTAAATAGGTAGATTAATTTGGGTAAAATTGCCATTTTGATTATATTAATTCTTCCAATCCAGGAACATGGGATGTCCTTCCACTTTTTTGTGTCATTTTCAATTTCTTTTTTTATCTTCTCATAGTTTTCCTTGTGGAGGTCTTTAACTTCTTTAGTTAGATTTATCCCTAAATATCTTATACTTTTTGTGGCTATGGTAAATGGAACAACTTTTTTCAGTTCCATCTCAGTCTGTCTGTTGTTCGTATACAGAAATGCTATAGATTTCTGGATATTAATTTTATATCCTGCAACGTTACTGTATTCATGTATTACTTCCAGAAATTTTTTTATGGAAACCATTGGGTCTTCTATGTGTACAATCATGTCATCTACAAATAGAGCGAGTTTCACCTCTTCTTTTCCTATTTGAATGCCTTTTATTTTTTCCTCTTTTCTGATTGCAATGGCCAAGACTTCTAGTACTATATTGAAGAGGAGTAGAGAAAGTGGACATCCTTGTCTTGTACCCGTTTTTAGTGGAAAAGCTTTCAGCTTTTCTCCATTGAGGATGATGTTCGCTATGGGTTTTTCATAGATAGCTTTTATTGTGTTGAGAAATGGGCCTTCTATGCCCATTTTGCTGAGAGTCTTGATCATGAATGGATGTTGTATCTTATCAAATGCTTTTTCTGAATCAATTGATATGACCATATGGTTTTTATCTTTCTTCCTATTAATATGGTGTATTACATTTCTGGTTTTGCGTATGTTGAACCAACCTTGCATTCCTGGGATAAAGCCTACCTGATCATGATGTATAATCTTTTTGATAAGTTGTTGTATACGATTTGCTAGTACCTTGTTGAGAATCTTCGCTTCTATATTCATCAGGGATATTGGTCTATAGTTTTCCTTCCTTGTCCTGTCCTTATCAGTTTTAAGGATAAGGGTGATAGAGGCTTCGTAGAATGAATTAGGGAGAGATTCACCCTTCTGGATATTTAGAAATAACTTGAGCAGAATGGGGGTTAACTCTTCTTTGAAAGTTTTGTAGAATTCAGAGGTGAATCCATCAGGGCCAGGGCTTTTCTTTGTTGGGAGGTTATTTATAACTGATTTGATCTCCTGGCTTGTTATGGACCTATTCAGACTTTCTATATCCTCCTGGCTCAATCTAGGTAGATTATACCTGTCCAGAAATTTGTCCATCTCATCCAAATTATCTTGTTTCTTGGCATACAGATGTTCATAGTATCCCCTAATAATGTTTTTTATTTCTACTATGTCTGTTGTTATTTTGCCTGCTTCATTGCAGATCTGATTCACCTGGTTCTTTTCTCTCTTCTTCTTAATAAGTCTCGCTAGTGGTGTATCAATTTTGTTTATCTTTTCAAAGAACCAGCTTTTACTTTCATTTATTTTCTGTATAGTTCGTTTATTTTCTATTTCATTTATTTCTGCTCGTATCTTTATTATTTCCTTTCTCCTGGAGTTTTTTGGATCTTTTTGCTGTTGCTTTTCCAATTCTGTGAGGCATGATGTTAGGTGATCCATTTGCCTTCTTTCCATGCTCCTCTTATGTGCACTAATTGCTATGAACTTCCCTCTTATGACTGCTTTATCAGTGTCCCAAAGATTATGGAAACTCGTGTCCTCATTGTCATTGGCTTCCATGAACCTTTTGATTTCAGTCTTTATTTCTTCAGTAGTTATGGAGTCATTCAGGAGTAGGTTATTAAGTTTCCATGTATTTGAGTATTTTTGAGGATTTCTCTTGAAATTAAACTCAAATTTAATTCCATCATGGTCAGTGAAGATGCTGGGTATAGTTTCTATGCTTTTGAATCTGTAGAGGCTTGCTTTGTGCCCAATGATGTGGTCAATCTTCGAGAATGTTCCATGTGACGGCGAGAAAAAAGTGTATCTCGACGTTTTGGGATGGAAAGTTCTATAGATGTCTGTTAAGTCCATTGGATTTATGATATCATTTAGATCTTTTATCTCTTTACCTATTTTTTGTCTAGATGATCTATCCAGGGGGGATAGTGCAGTGTTGAGGTCTCCAACAATTAGTGTGTTGCAGTCTATCTCCCTTTTTAGATCTAGCAGTCTTTCCTTTATATATTTGGGTGCTCCTGTGTTGGGCACATAGATATTAATAAGCGTTATATCTTCTTGATCGATTGATCCTTTTACTACAATATAATGCCCTTCTTTGTCTCTTCGAACAGTTTTTGTTTTAAAGCCTATTTTGTCAGAGATCAGTATTGCGACTCCAGCTCTTTTTTGGTTCCCATTTGCATGGAAAATCTTTTTCCAACCCTTCACTTTCAGTCTATGTATATCTTTATCCATGAAGTGGGTTTCCTGTAGGCAACAGATAGAGGGTTTTTGTTTTTTAACCCATTCAGCCAGTCTGTGTCTCTTGATTGGAGAGTTATTCCATTAACATTCAATGTTATTATTGATGTTAATGGATCTGTCCCGGCATTGAAGTTGGCCATTGTCTTAGTTGCCTTTTACTCTTTTGTTTCTGGCTGTTACTTCTTTAGTTTTCCTGGAACAGTACTTTCTTCAGGGTTTCATGGAGAGCTGGCCTGGTGCTGGCAAATTCTTTCAGGTTTTGTTTGTCTGAGAAGATTTTAATCTTTTTTTCCCATATGAAGGATAATCTTGCAGGATACAATAGTCTTGGTTGAAATTGTTTCTCTCTTAGCACTTTCGATACATCTTCCCATTTTTTCCTTGCTTGCATTGTTTCCGTTGAGAAGTCCGGTGTTAGCCTGATGGGGTGACCTTTGTAAGTCACTTGTCGTTTCTCTCTTGCTAGTTTTAGTATCTTATCTCTATCTGTGGTCTTAGCCAGTCTGGCTATGATATGCCTTGGGGAAGATCTTCTTGGGTTGATTCTATTTGGTGTCCTTTGTATTTCTTGGGTCTGGATGTTGGAGTGCCTCTCTATGCTTGGGAAATTTTCTTCCAAGATTTCATGGAATATGTTTTCCATGCTCTTATTAGTTTCTTCACCTTCTGGGATACCAATTATGCGGACGTTAGGACGTCTAATGGAATCTAGTAATTCTCGTATATTATCTTCTTGTTTTTTTTTTTTGTTATTTTCTCTATCTTTTTGGTGGTTTTCTCTAGGTCAGAAGTTTTATCTTCTACATCAGAGATTCGACCTTCAGCATGGTCTAATCGACTTTTAATACTTTCAAGAGAGTTTTTTATTTCCTGTATTTCAGACTTCACCTCTAATAGTTCAGTATTATTCTTCCTCAGAATTTCTTCCTTCATATCGTTGAAGGACTTTCTCATCTCCTGTAATTCATTGTCTCTTTTCTGTTCCAGCTCATAGTACTTGTTCAACATGAATGTTCTAAACTCTATCTCGGATATTTTGGTAACGTCCTCAATTTTTTCAGGAACAGGAAGGGAGTTACTGTGTTCCTTTGATGGAGACATATTTCCTGCTTCATTCAGGCCTGAGGTTCTTGTACTTCTACCCATTGGGAGATGTGTTCCCTTTGAAAAACCTTTTATGAGAAGGTTTCTTCTAATAGAAGCAAGTGTGTTTCCTTTCTGATATGGAATGGAGACAGCCAAAGTCTATCTTCAATTGTGTTTAGTAATGTAAACCAAGAAAAAGTATTCACTTCAGGTGTCCAAAGAAATGTATCTCCTTCTCCACAGGTGTTTCAGGGAAATGGAGGATTCTAGAGAGTCTTAAAATGCTAGAATGTTTCAGAATTGTAATTCTAGACCTATCTGGACAGTCAGGGATGGTGCAGATAAAGGAAGTGAGGATTGAGAAACTGGGAAGAAAATAATATGTAGAATAAAGAAAAAGTCGCACGCCGTGATTTCGCCAGGGGTCGAAATATGGGAGTGTGGTGTGGATGAACTGAGGGTGTTCCTGTGTGTTGACCAGAAGAGAGAAATTTACAATTGAAAGATGTGGGTAACAGGACAGAGAAAGAAAAAAAAAAAGGAAAAAAAATGTACCTGGCTGAAAGAGGGGGGTCTGGCCTGGGGGTCCCGGGGCTGGAACTACTGGGGGGCAGTCCTCCCTCAAAGATCCTGGCCCAGGGGTCGAAAGATGGGAGTGTGGTGTGGATGAACTGAGGGCGTTCCTGTGTGTTGATCAGAAGAGAGAAATTTACAATTGAAAGATGTGGGTAAAAGGACAGAGAAAGAAAAAAAAAGGAAAAAAAATGTACCTGACTGAAAGAGAGGGGTCTGGCCTGGGCGTCCTGGGGCTGGAACTACTGGGGGGCAGTCCTCCCTCGAAGATCCTGGCACAGGGGTCGAAAGATGGGAGTGTGGTGTGGATGAACTGAGGGCATTCCTGTGTGTTGATCAGAAGAGAGAAATTTACAATTGAAAGATGTGGGTAACAGGACAGAGAAAGAAAAAAAAAAAGGAAAAAAAATGTACCTGGCTGAAAGAGGGGGGTCTGGCCTGGGGTTACCGGGGCTGGTACTACTGGGGGGCAGTCGTTCCTCGAAGATCCTGGCCCAGGGGTCAAAAGATGGGAGTGTGGTGTGGATGAACTGAGGGCGTTCCTGTGTGTTGATCAGAAGAGAGAAATTTACAATTGAAAGATGTGGGTAACAGGACAGAGAAAGAAAAAAATAACGAAAAAAAATGTACCTGGCTGAAAGAGGTGGGATTGGCCTGGGGGTCCCCGGGCTGGAACTACTGGGGGGCAGTCTTCCCTCAAAGATCCTGGCCCAGGGGTCGAAAGATGGGAGTGATGTGTGGATGAACTGAGGGCCTTCCTGTTTGTTGATCAGAAGAGTGAAATTTACAATTGAAAGATGTGGGTAACAGGAGAGAGAACGAAAAAAAAAAGGAAAAAAAATGTACCTGGCTGAAAGAGGGGGGTCTGGCCTGGGGGTTCCCGGGGCTGGAACGACTGGGGGGCAGTCCTCCCTCGAAGATCCTGGCCCAGGGGTCGAAAGATCGGAGTGTGTTGTGAATGAACTGAGGGTGTTCCTGTGTGTTGATCACAAGAGAGAAATTTACAATTGAAAGATGTGGGTAACAGGATAGAGTAAGAAAAAAAAAAAAGGAAAAAAAATGTACCTGGCTGAAAGAGGGGGGACTGGCCTGGGGGTCCCGGGGTTGGAACTACTGGGGGGCAGTCCTCCCTCCAAGATCTGGCCCAGGGGTCGAAAGATGTTAGTGTGGTGTGGATGAACTGAGGGCGTTCCTGTGTGTTGATCAGAAGAGAGAAATTTACAATGGAAAGATGTGGGTAACAGGACAGAGAAAGAAAAAAAAAAGGAAAAAATATGTACCTGGCTGAAAGAGGGGGGTCTGGCCTGGGGGTCCCGGGGCTGGAACTACTGGGGGGGCAGTCCTCCCTCGAAGATTCTGGCCATGGGGTCGAAATATGGGAGTGTGGTGTGGATGAACTGAGGGCATTCCTGTGTGTTGATCAGAAGAGAGAAATTTACAATGGAAAGATGTGGGTAACAGGACAGAGAAAGAAAAAAAAAAGGAAAAAAAGTGAACCTGGCTGAAAGAGGGGGGTCTGGACTGGGGGTCCCGGGGCTGGAACTATTGGGGGGCAGTCCTCCCTCAAAGATCCTGGCCCAGGGGTCGAAAGATGGGAGTGTGGTGTGGATCAACTGAGGGCATTCCTGTGTGTTGATCAGAAGAGAGAAATTTACAATTGAAAGATGTGGGTAACAGGACAGAGAAAGAAAAAAAAAAAAAGGAAAAAAAGTGAACCTGGCTGAAAGAGGGGGGTCTGGCCTGGGAGTCCCGGGGCTAGAACTACTGGGGGGCAGTCTTCCCTCGAAGATTCTGGCCCAGGGGTCGAAAGATGGGAGTGTGGTGTGGATGAACTGAGGGCATTCCTGTGTGTTGATCAGAAGAGAGAAATTTACAATTGAAAGATGTGGGTAACAGGACAGAGAAAGAAAAAAATAACGAAAAAAAATGTACCTGGCTGAAAGAGGGGGGTCTGGCCTGGGGGTCCCGGGGCTGGAACTACTGGGAGGCAGTCCTCCCTCAAAGATCCTGGCCCAGGGGTCGAAAGATGGGAGTGAGGTGTGGATGAACTGAGGGCGTTCCTGTCTGTTGATCAGAAGAGAGAAATTTACAATTGAAAGATGTGGGTAACAGGACAGAGAAAGAAAAGAAAAAAGTAAAAAAAATGTACCTGGCTGAAAGAGGGGGGTCTGGCCTGGGGGTCCCGGGTCTGGAACTACTGGGGGGCAGTCCTCCCTCGAAGATCCTGGCCCAGGGGTCAAATGATGGTAGTGTGGTGTGGATGAACTGAGGGCGTTCCTGTGTGTTGATCAGAAGAGAGAAATTTACAATTGAAAGATGTGGGTAACAGGACAGAGAAAGAAAAAAAAAAGAGGAAAAAAAATGTACCTGGCTGAAAGAGGGGGGTCTGGCCTGGGGGTCCCGGGGCTGGAACTACTGGGGGGCAGTCCTCCCTTGAAGATCCTGGCCCAGGGGTCGAAAGATGGGAGTGTGGTGTGGATGAACTGAGGGCGTTCCTGTGTGTTGATCAGAAGAGAGAAATTTACAATTGAAAGATGTGGGTAAGGGGACAGAGAAAGAAAAAAATAAGGAAAATAAATGTACCTGGCTGAAAGAGGGGTGTCTGGCCTGGGGGTCCCGGGGCTGAAACTACTGTGGGGCAGTCCTCCCTCGAAGATCCTGGCCCAGGGGTCAAAAGATGGGAGTGTGGTGTGGATGAACTGAGGGCGTTCCTGGCTGAAAGAGGGGGTTCTGGCCTGGGGGTCCCGGGGCTGGAACTACTGGGGGTCAGTCCTCCCTCGAAGATCCCGGCCCAGGGTTCGAAAGATGGGAGTGTGGTGTCGATGAACTGAGGGCGTTCCTGGCTGAAAGAGGGGGATATGGCCTAGGGGTCCCGGGCTTGAACTTCTTGGGGGCAGTCCTCCCTCGAAGATCCTGGCCCAGGGTTTTTTTTTTTGGAGACCTTTTTGCTATAGGGTGTGTGTGCCCGCCAGGCAGACAGAGAGAGACAGAGAAATAGAAATCGAGAAATCACCGTCCAGAGGGGATGGCCATGCTGCAATCCCTTCTCCTCCATTCTCCTCTCAGGATCTTGGGCACGCACGCACACGTACCCAGATTGAGTTTTAAGCCACCGGGTTCGGGACTCAAACCGCGGTCCACTACGTGGGAGACCAGCGACATAGCCATTACACTAACAGCTATTACTACACTAATCCCTATTTTCGGGGTTGCTTCTTGAAATTAATCTTGAGTTTAATTCCATCATGGTCAGAGAAGATGCTGGATACAGTTTCTATGCCTTTTAATCTGTAGAGGCTTGATTTGTGTCCTAACGTATGATCAATCTTTGAAAAGGTTCCATGTCAGGGTGAGAAAAATGTATATGTTGTGGATGTAGGGTGGAAAGTTCTATAGATATCTGTCAAGCCCATTCGATTTATAGTATCATTTAAGTTCTGTATCTCCCTATTTATTTTCTGTCTATATTATCTGTCTAAATGAGATAATGGGGTGTTGAGATCTCCAACAATTATAGTATTTCTCCCTATCTCTCCTTTTAGCTCCAGCAGTCTTTCCTTCACATATTTAGGTGCACCTGTGTTGGGTGCATAGATATTTATAAGGGTTATGTCTTCTTGCTGGATTACCCCATTTACTATTACATAGTGCCCTTCTTTGTCTCTTCTTACAATCTTTGTCTTGAAGTCTATTTTGTCTGAGGTCAATATCACTACTCCAGCCCTTTTTTCATTTCCATTTGCATGGAATATCTTTTTCCAGCCCTTTACTTTTAGTCTGTATATGTCTTTATCCATAAGGTGAGTTTCTTTTAAGCAACAGATAGGGAGTTTCTGTTTTCTTATCCATTCAGCCAGTCTATGTCTCTCTTTTTTTTAACTTAAATCATTTTTATTTATTTATTTATTCTTATATATTGTCAGAGAGAGTGTGCATTTGCAAGAGATACAGATAGATACATTGGGAGACAGAAGGAGAAAGCACTCCTCAATCGAGTGTGATCACATCACAATCCCTCTCCATTTGAGACACCCAAACACATGTGCCTTGAATGTTTTTTATTTTTAATTTATTTCTTTTTGTATATACATTCAATCGCATTGTTTAGCTTGCCATGTGAGCATTTCAATATGTGAACATTTCTCCCCAGTCCCGTTGATCAAAATATCTTCAACCGATAACACCACACTTCCCCATCCTGTCAATGCTCTACCTCTGTATCCCTTCTCCAAATGTCCTTCATTAGGCCCCACTCCTCCACATACACCTCATCTGAAACTCACACCCATCTCTTGTGTTTGTTCAACTGTTAGTCAATCAGTTTCAGACATAGAATGCAGACAAACGGTATATGTTAAGTGGGGACATACAATGTCTCTCCTTCATAGCCTGGCTTACCTCACTCAGCAGTAAATTTTCCATATTTTTCCACTTTCTGTCAAAAG
This sequence comes from Tupaia tana, assembly GCA_026018925.1. Lineage (NCBI taxonomy): Eukaryota > Metazoa > Chordata > Mammalia > Scandentia > Tupaiidae > Tupaia > Tupaia tana. The sequence continues at coordinate 118,053,853 of JAKSZU010000009.1, forward strand.
TCAGGGTTTTGTTGGTTTTTATGGCTGAGTAGTATTCCATAGAGTATATATGCCACAGTTTTTCAATCCATTCCTCCATACAGGGGCATTTGGGTTGGTTCCATGACTTTGCAATCGTGAATAGTGCCACAATAAACATTGATGTGCAAGCACTTCTCCAGTGAAGAATTCTTCTGTCCTTTGGGTAGATACCAAGGAATGGGATTGCTGGATTGTATGGTAGATCTATTTGTAGATTTTTGAGGAATCTCCAAATTATTCTCCACAGTGGTTGGACCAATTTACATTCCCACCAGCAGTGTAAAAGAGTTCCCCTTTCACCACACCCCTGCCAACACTTATCATTTTTTGTTTTTTTAATCTTAGACATTTTTACTGGGGTTAGGTGGTACCTCATTGTTGTTTTGATCTGCATTTCCCTTACGATGAGGGATGTTGATCATTTTTTCATATGCCTTTTGGCTATTCGTATGTCATCTTTAGAGAGTGTTTTATTCAACTCCTTCTCCCATTTTTTTAATAGAGTTGATCATCTTTTTTCCAAACAGCTTCTTTAGTTCCTTGTGTATTCTGGTTATCAGTCCCTTATCTGATGCAAAATTTACAAAAATATTTTCCCATTCTGAGGGCTGTCGATTCACACTAATTACTATGTCTTTTGCCATACAGAAACTTCTTAGCCTGATGTAATCCCACTTGTCTATTTTGGGGATGATCAACTGTGCTTTGTGAATAGAGAGAGTTTCACCTCTTCTTTTCCTATTTGAATGCCTTTTATTTTTTCCTCTTTTCTGGTTGCATTGGCAAGGACTTCCAGTACTATATTAAAAAGGAGTGGAGAAAGTGGGCATCCTTGTCTTGTTCACATGTTTAGTGGGAAAGCTTTCAGCTTTTCTCCATTCAGGATGATGCTCACTATGACTTTTCAATAGATGGCTTTTATTGTGTTGAGAAATGGCCTTTCTATACCAATTTTGCTGAGAGTCTTGATAATGAAGGGATGTTGTATCTTATCAAATGCTTTTTCTGCATCACCTGATATGACCATATGGTTTTATCTTTATTCTTGTTAATATGATGTATTACATTTATGGTTTTGCATATGTTGAACCAACCTTGCATTCCTCGAATAAAGCCTACCTGATCATGGTGTATTATCTTTTTCATAAGTTGTTGGATACGGTTTGCTAGAATCTTATTGAGAATCTTTTCGTCTCTATTCATCAGAGATACTGTTCTATAGTTTTCCTTCCTTGTCCTGTCCTTGCCTGTTTTGAGGATAAGGGTAACAAGGGCTTCATAGAATGAATTAGGGAGATATTCACCCTTTTGGATCTTTAGAAATAACTTGAGCAGAATGGGAGTTAACTCTTCTTTGAAAGTTTTGTAGAATTCAGAGGTGAATCCATCAGGGCCAGGGCGTTTCTTTGTTGGGAGGTTATTTATTACTGATTCAATCTCCTGGCTTATTATGGGCCTATTCAGACTTTCTATTTCTTCCTGGCTCATTCTTGGTAGATTATATTTGTCAAGGAATTTGTCCATCTCATCCAGATTGTCTTGTTTCTTAGAATACAGATGTTCAAAGTATCCTCTAATGATGTTTTGAATTTCTAATATGTCTGTTGTTATATTACCAGCTTCATTGCATATTTGATTCACCTGGCTTCTTTCTCTCTTCTTCTTAATAAGTCTCGCTAGGGGTGTATCGATTTTGTTTGTCCTTTCTAAGAACCAGCTTTTACTTTCATTAATTTTCTGTATAGTGTGTTTATTTTCTATTTCATTTATTTCTGCTCGGTTCTTTAGTATTTCCTTTCCCCTGGAGTTTTTTGGATTCTTTTACTCTTCCTTTTCCAATTCTCTGAGGCATGATGTTAGATGATCCATTAGCCTTCTTTCCGTCTTCCTCTTATGTGTGCTAATTGCTATGAACTTCTTATGACTGCTTTAGCAGTGTCCCAAAGATTATGGAAACTCATGTTCTCATTGTCATTGGCTTCCATGAATCTTTTGATTTCAGCCTTTATTTCTTTGGTAGTAGTGGAGTCATTCAGGAGTAGGTTATTGATTTTCCATGTATTTGGGTATTTTTTAGGGTTTCTCTTGAAATTAAAATCAAGTTTAATTTCATCATGGTCAGCGAAGTTGCTAGATATAGGTTCTATGCCTCTGAATCTGTAGAGGCTTGCTTTGTGTCCTATGATGTGGTCAATCTTCAAAAAGATTCCATGTCGGGAACCAGCAGTTAGCGTAATGGCTATGTCGCTGGACTCCCACGTGGTCGACCGTGGTTTGTGTGCTGGACCCGGTGACTTAGAACTCACGCCGGGCATGTGTGCGTGCGTGCCCAAGATCCCGAGAGGAGAATGGAGGAGAAGGGATTGCGGCGTGACCATTCCCCCTGGGGGGTGATTTCTCGCTTTCTGTCTCTCTGTCTCTCTCTGTCTGTCTGGCGAGCGCACGTGCCCTATAGCGAAAACCTTTCAAAAAAAAAAAAGATTCCATGTCGATGTGAGAAAAAACAAGTATTTTGTGGCTTTTGGATGGAAAGTTCTATAGATGTATGTTAAGTCCATTTGACTTATAGTATCATTTAGATCCTTGATCTCTTTACCTATTTTTTGCCTAGATGATCTGTCCAGAGAGGATAGTGCAGTGTTGAGATCTCCATCAATTAGTGTGTTGCAGTCTATCTCCCCTTTTATATCTCACAGTCTTTCCTTTACATATTTGGGTGCTCCTGTGTTAGGTGCATAGATATTTATAAGCATTATATGTTCTTGATCTATAAAGCCTTTTCCTATGATATAGTGCCCTTCTTTGTCTCTTCAAACAGTTTTTTGTTTTAAAGCCTATTTTGTCAGAAATTAGTATCATAACTCCAGCTCTTTTTTGGTTCCCATTTTCATGGAAAACCTTTTTCCAACCCTTCACTTTCGGTCTATGAATGTCTTTCTCCATGAGGTGGGTTTTTTGTAGGCAATAGATAGAGGGTTTCTGTTGTTTTATCAATTCAGCCAGTCTATTTCTGTTGATTGGAGAATTTAATCCATTAACATTCAATGTTTTTATCGATGTTACAGGATCTGTACCGACGTTTACGTTGGCCATTGTCTTAGTTGCCTTTTACTTCTTTGTTTCTGGCTGTTAATTCTTTAGTTTTCTTGGAACAGAATTCTCTTCAGGGTTTCTTGAAGAGGTGGTCTGGTGCAGGCAAATTTTTTCAGGTTTTGTTTGTCTAAGAAGATTTTAATCTTTTTTTCCCATATGAAGGATAATCTTGCAGGATATAATAGTCTTGTTTGAAATTGTTTCTCTCTTAAAACTTTCAATACATCTTCCCATTCTTTCCTTGCTTGCATTGTTTCCGTTGAGAGGTCTGATGTTAGCCTGATGGGTTGGCCTTTGTAAGTCACTTCTTGTTTCTCTCTTGCCAGTTTTAGTAACATGTCTTTATCTTTGGTCTTGGACAGCCTGGCTAAGATGTGCCCTGGGGAAGATATTCTGGGGTTGATTCTATTTGGTGTCCTTTGTATTTTGTGGTTCTGGATGGTTGAGTGCCTCTGTAGATTTGGGAAATTTTCTTCCAGAATTTCATGGAATAGATTTTCCATGCTGTTATTAGTTTCTTCACCTTCTGGGATGCCAATTATTCTGATGTTTGGGTGTCTAATGGAGTCTTGTATTTCTCGTATATTATCGTTGTGGTTTTTTTTTTTTTTTGTTATTTTCTCGATCTCTTTGGTGTTTTTTTCTAGGTCAGAGGCTTTATCTTCTACATCAGAGATTTGGTCTTCAGCATGGTCTAACCGACTTTTAATACTTTCAAGAGAGTTTTTGATTTCCTGTATTACAGACTTTATCTCTAATAGTTCCACCTGATTCTTTCTCAGAGTGTCCGTTTCTTCTTTCATGTCCTGGAAGGACTTCCTAATCTCCTGTAGTTCGTTGTCTATTTTCTGTTTCAACTCATAGAATTTGGTAACCATGAATGTTCGAAATTCTTTGTCTGACATTTTGGTAACGTCCTCCATATTTATGAGAGGTGTAGGTGAGTTACCTTTTTCCTTTGGTGGAGACATATTTCCTTGTTTATTCAGACCTGATTCTCTTTTCCTACTTCTATCCATTGGAAGATGTAGTCCAAGAAGTGAGACGAGGGGTCAGAGGTGTCCCTGCCTCAGTGTCCCTGTCTGACCAGAGGCCTGGAGCTGATTCTGTCACCTGCTGCTGGGGAAAGGCCAGACTAGGGGGTGGGTTCTTGGACTGGGGGACCTGGAGTGAGGCAAGGGGCAGAGGTGTCCCTGCTTCAGTGTCCCTGGCTAACCAGAGGTCTTGAGCTAGTTCTGTCACCTGGTGCTGGGGAAAGGACAGGCTAGGGGGTGGGATCTTGGTCTGGGGAGCCTGGAAGTGAGGCAAAGGGGCAGAGGTGTCCCTGCCTCAGTGTCCCTGGCTGACCAGAGGCCTGGAACTGGTTCTGTCTCCTTCTGCTGGGGAAAGGCCAGTATAGGGCATGGGGTTTTGGTCTGGGGGGCCTGGAAGTGAGGCGAGGGGGCAGAGGTGTCCCTGCCTCAGTGTCACTGGCTGACCAGAAGCCTGGAGCTTGTTCTGTCACCTGCTGCTGGGGAAAGGACAGTCTGGAGGAGCGATTAGGCTTTCTTTTGAGCTGTTAATAGGTTCAGCAATTTGTTAAATTATTTTTTCTTCTTGTTTGTTTGGTTCCTTAAATAGAAACATAAACTTTTTTTCCTTCCTGACCTCTCTGGAATCGGAAAATGTTTGAAAACATTCTTATTTTATTACAGAAGGGTTATTTGCATAAGTTCAATGATACCTGTTGCATTGAATCAAAAATTGGAAATACTAATTATCGGACAGCAGTTTGACTGGAATGTCATATCTGAAGATTGATCAGAAAACTATATTACTAAGGAAGATCTCAAGTAAGCCAACAGAAGCTCTTGGCAAGATGGCCTGGCACCATAAACAGTTTTGTCTAGCAGAGAGGATTAGAGAAGCAATATGAAAGAATTTGTACCATAAAATAACATGGATTCTTCCAGTCCAGCATTGCAATCAGTAGAGATTGCAAAAAAGCAGCCACAACCAGAGGTTATATTGAGGAAGACTTTGAAGAAAGAAAAAGAGACTGATCCCTGGTAGCAGATGATATATCACAGAATACTTGGTAGGCAGGGCTGCATTGAGAAGGTTTACGTGTGGCTCATGTGCTGGGCATTTGCTTTTTTTTTTTTTTTTTTTTGGAGAGGTTTTTCGCTAGAGGGCGCGTGCGCTCACCAGACAGACAGAGAGAGACATAGAGACAGAAAGCGAGAAATCACCTCCCAGGAGGGATGGTCACGCCGCAATCCCTTCTCCTCCATTCTCCTCTCGGGATCTTGGGCATGCACGCACACGCGCCCGGCATGAGTTTTAAGCCACCTGGTCCGGGACGCAAACCGCAGTCGACTACATGGGAGTCCAGCGACATAGCCATTACGCTAACTGCTGGTTCCCCTGGGCATTTGCTTTTTAACAGTTTGAGTAGCTGACATGTAAATATTTTCTTAAAAATATTTAAAACCATACTGTCTCTGTTGTTACAGAGTCACAAACAAAATTATAACAAATATTTTTAACATTATCTTTAAAATTTAGTTTTTTGAAATTTTGAAAGTTGTTTATTAACTGTCAAGAACTATGGCGTATTAGCAAAAAATTTTTGATATGTAAACTTAATGTTTGTGGGAAAATGTAAAAATTAAATAAATAAATGATAAAAAATACGTATATAACCTTGGAATAAAAAAAAATACCTGATATTACTTTATGAGTCTCTCAGAGTCCACTGGCACCCAATAACAACCAGTAATAATCTCTCAAATAGAGCATACCAGATGGTCATATCAGGCAAATGCTGTGGCTAAAACCCCAGGGAGCACCACTGACTGATGACCACATCTTTTTGTCACAAACTCTAATCTGCATAATTGTCAATTATTGACACTTCTAGCTCAAAAGGCTCCTTAGGGCTGACTAGCCTGTGTGGAAGACAGCTTGCTAGTTAGTGTCTAGGGCCTGTTGTTAGTCAAGGATCCATTCAGAGATGACTACCTTTTGAGTGTTCCCATGTAAGAGTTTGCACAGGATCCTCATGTGGAGTATGAAGTACTTCAAATACTGAACAAGTCTATCAAATGTGTGCCTCCTTTTGGTTTGCTGAAAGTTTTAAGGTTATTAGCTTTTCTTTATCAGATTGAGGGATTATTCTCTAGGCATCAACATATAGGGTTTCTAAGAACATTACTTGGTTGCTGATCACTGATTCTTCTAGCCTGGTGACTCATATATTGATCCATCTATCTAAAGCAGTGTGTGCGCTGTCCTTATCCCTTCCAAGCAGAAAAATGTCATCCATGTAATAGTACACACCTCTGGTGAGGTTTCAGTCATTTCCAGGTCTCAGCCTATCCTCCAGTGAGAAATTATGGGAGAATATGGATTGCCTTATTGCAACACAATAAACATATATTTTAATCTGAGCTAAACAGGCAACTGGTTTTGCCATCTAGATACTGTGGGAATATTCATCATTGCACATCAGGATCCTTCAGTCTTCACAATGGACTCCATTATCATTGCAATACTTGGAACCTCAAGAATGAAGGAGGCAGCACTGAGTCTATGGTAGTCCACAGTAGGTGTTAAATAACACTGACTTTTTTTCACTAGACACAAGGATAATATAGTTTTATATAGTTTCTTTAAGCACCTATTCCTCTACTAGTCTTCGATTAGTACAGTGATCTCTGTTTCCTGCCCTGGTATCATTTTTAAAGTTTTATTTATGAGGGCCAGCTGGTGGCATGGTGGTTAAGTGCTGGATCCCCACATGGCCAGCCATGGTTTGAGTTCCAGATTCAGTGGCTTGAAAAATCATGCAGTACACAGGTGCATATGTGCCCAAAATACCAAGAGGAAATTGAAGAAGAGATTGTGGCATGTCCATTGCCTCTGGGGAGGTAATTTCCCACTTTTCCTCTTTCTGTCTCTTTCTGGCATGTGCATGCACCCTATGGAAAAAACCTAAAAAATAAAATAAATAAAAATAAAATTTTATTTATGGGCCAGCAGGTGGCATGGTGCTTAAGGCAACTGGATCCCACTTGTCTGACTGTGTGGCTCGAGTCCTGAACCCAGTGTCTTGGAAAACATGCCAGGCACATGTGTATACATCCCCCAAATTCTGAGAGAATGGAAAAGAAGGGATTGTGGCATGGCCATCCTCCCCGGGGGTACTTTCTCATGTTCCTCTCTCTCTCACATTTCCCTCTCTCTCTCTATATATATATATCTGTCTTTGTCTCTCCTCAGTGAGCACAAATGTCCTATTGCAAAGTGTTTTAAAATTTTTATTTATTACTTATTTCCTCCATGTCAGAAAAAAACAGTGTGTTTGCATGAGTGTGCATCCCCCAGCAAAGCCTGGTCATGCCATAATCCATTTCTCTCCAATTCTCTATCCCATCAGGATTGTAGGCACATTTATGCACATACCTAATGTTTTTCAAGCTGATAGATACTGGTACTAAAACCTTATCAGCCCTGTTGTATCCAGTTTCCTCTGCACAGTGCCTAACTGCTATACTGCAGGGCATGTTCCTCCCAAGTCAATGTCATCAGCTTATGTCCCTGTGGCTAGGCTGGTTTGGAGTATTAGGTTAGTCTTTAGGCAACCAAGTAATTTCCATTCCTTTCATTCATCAAAACTGGCATGGTTCACTCATCTGCTAGTCTGAGGAGCCAAACCACTAGTCTTATTGGGATTTTCTTAAACCTATCTCTAATTTTCCTCATTTCCAGCTCACTATCAGAGTGGACCTCAGCACATCTATGAGAATGTAATGACCTTTGATTCTGAAGATATATTTTATCTGTGGTTATGGCCACTGATCAGAAGGAAACAGTTTGCTTTCCCAATGGCACAGAAAGGTGAGCAACTTTCCACTATGTAATACTTTTTAGCTGTCTGGTGTCCCTATTGCTTATCTCTAATTCTAACTATCAATGTTATTCATTAAGGGTCTCAGGAATTATAGCCAAGGACCACTTGTCCCCCATTACTATCAAACATTTCTTTTTTACTTCTTTTTTTGGAGAGGTTTTTGCTATAGGGTGCATGTACTCGCCAGAAAGACAGAGAGACAGGAAGCGAGAAATGACCCCCCAGGGGGATGGCCACACCACAATCCCTTCTCCTCCATTCTCCTCTCGGGATCTTGGGCACACATGCATAGGCACCCGGGTTTAAGCCACCGGGTCCAGGACTTGAACCGCAGTTGGCCACATGGGAGTCCAGTGACATAGCCATTACACTAACTGCTGGTACCTGCACCATCAAACTTTTCAATAACCAAGTTTACTACTGCCCACTAAGGTTCTATACCTGGTTAGTCAGTCTGTGGGGTCTCAGCCATCTTTGTTCCCAAAATGCGTTACAACCTTCTAGGCCTCCTGGAGGAGGGGTTAAAAAATCAGAATGGAGTCAATCTGTCAGAAATGATTACCAAGTGTCCGCACTCTATGACTGAAACTAATTGACTAAAGGATATAGAAACACAGTATATAGATGTAAATACCAGATATAGTGTGTGTGAAAGAGGAGGGGCTGAGGAAAAACATTTAGAAGAAAAAAAGGGAGGCAAAGCATTAATGGCACAAAGAAATGTAGTATTATCTGTTGAAGATATATTGTAGTTTTATCAAATGTACTAGGGAGAAATGTTCACCTGTTGAAATATCCATTTTGTAAGCCAAATAATAATGTGATTGAATATATAAAAGAAAATGAAATTTAAAAATTAGTTAATTAAAAAAAAAAGAAAGTACACTTAAGAACAAACAAACAAACAAAAAGAATAAAGCTATTTTCTGGAGGAGTCCAACCCGGTGGGGCCCTAGGATCTGTTTGAGCCTTTGGCCTTTGAGCACAGCTTTGGTCGGCTCAGCACGTTGGCAAGGCCGCTGCTGTTACCCCCGCCCCCGACCTATGAGCAAAGCTTGGGTCGGCTCAGCATGTTGGCAAGGCTGCTTGCTGTATGCTCCGGAGACTGCGGTAGCCTTGCTGGGAAGCGACCCCCCTCTGACTCCCTGATATACTACTATAAAAGAATTACATAGCTCTCTCATACATCTTGAGTATGTGAAAAGATTTCCCGAAAGTCCCCCGGCCACTCCTCTTTTCCCTGACCACGTACTGTTAATTACAATGCTTCATCCCTGCGGTCACAATAGAGTTTCTGCTGAAGTTCTAGCTAGGCAGAAATAATCTTCTTGATCTTTGGAAGGCCCTTCAAGATACATTTAACATAAGTTTAAAAATAATCTTTTCTTTACATAAAATAGGATTAGGCCGAAACTGGCCCAGGACACCCCCACCCTCACCAAGTGAAATAGATAAATATATTAGGATTCCTTAAATTAAGTTTTAGATCCCTATAAAACTATATAAGTATCATTTTTTTATTGAGATCCATAAGAACTAATACCTATACTTAAGATTTTCTCTTCTTAGCATCATACTCAGTAATCAAAAGGTGGCTGCCGCCGAGCATCGGCTGATAATTAACTCTGCTTGCTGGAGGTTATTTCCTGAAACGGCATTCCATGAAGTTTCCAAAGACCTGCCTACATCAAACAAACAATTGCTGAACTGTAATAGACCCGCCCTTAATCCAACCCTGAATGGAACCTATGTTCCCTATTGTTAAAACCTTATGAACTAATAATTAGAACACATAGCCCCTCACTCATTTACTTGCATGTATCACATTTTCAATAAAAAGGCACGATAATTCCTAGCAGATGTCATGCTACAGAGAGCTATCTCTGGGGTTGTCCGACTGAGGATGTGCACAAAAATGGCACGGAGACCTTAGTCTTTCCTTCCTGCACTGCCTCCGACGGGATAACCCACCCCCGCCGAGGCTGGGCCCCGGCAATTTTCATTTAAAAAAACAAACAAAACAAACAAAAATGATTAGGGCCAAAGTCCTGTAATGTGGCTTCATTTCCTGTGAAACAAATGGTCAACTTTTGTAGTTGTAGAGTTACAATTTTCATATCAGGAACATAATGTTTTTAAGTTTGTAAAATATAGGAGCTTTTCTTTGACTGCCAGAGGGCTTCAGTGTTGTTCAACTACCTACATTGCTTCAAGAAATTTATTTGGCAAGCAGACCTTGAATATGTGGGAGCTTATCAGCTGCTCCTACACATAGGCAGTCAAGGTCACTGAAAATGAGAACTTTAATTTGTCATCTTTTGTGCTCACTAAGGAGAGACAAAGACATCATCATACAGTGTAAATCTTGCATATCTGAGGAATTTTCTTACACCTTATGAACATTCAAGATTCTAACATGTAATAGATTTCAAATGAACTAAGCATTTTTACAAGAATATATAATCGGACTGAGCCTCACTTGCTAGTTATTTTAGCTTATTTTCCGTTTCCATGGCACATTTTGTCCAGATTCTATTAGGTACTTATTTTTTTAATAGAAATATAGAACAAAAGTTTTAACATAGATACCTCTGGAGATATACAAAGCTGAGAGCTTAGAGAATGAGTGAAAAGGGTGGCACAGAGGGAGTAACTTGTACCAGGAAGTGCATCTTTCCATTTGCTTTTTGTATTTTTTTCTTTTTTTTAAATTTAAAATTATTTATTTACATTCATTCACTATACATCATTATAGCATACAAAATGAGATTTCCCATCCAGAATACACTGTATATTGGCTCAATCAAGCACATCAACATATGTGTTATCAGCAACAAATAATTTTCCATTTCTTGTTTCCTGCATATTTTGCTTTTTTGCCATCCTTGATTCCCTATCTCTCACCCTCTGCCATGTCCCACCCTCTTCCCACACTGTCCCTGGTATCCATGGTTGATTTCTATGCCTTTTCCCCCCATTTTTTTGATTTGCTAATGAACTTAATTAATCTAAATATTTCCAATAGCAAGTGCAGCTGATACATACATATCCATGAACACAAATCTGACTTTAGGCATAAACCTCACTGAGTAGAATGAACATATATTCTAAAGTAGCACCTAGTTGGGGCTATATAGCTTACTGCAGTCATCAAATATGCATTTTTTTCCTGAAAATTTTTTTAATTAATTAATGCACATTCATCCTCTAATCATCGTCTCAGCATACAAAAAGTGGCTTCCTATCCAGAATATAGTGCATAGTGGCTTCATCATGTATGTTATCATCAATAATTTTCCATTTCTAGTTTCATATATATATATTTACCCCTATGACTGCCCCTCTGCCCCTCTGCCCTTTCCCACCCTCTTCTCATACTATCTCTGGTATCTACAGTTGTATTCCATGCTTTTTGTATTTTTAAGTGACTGTTCACTGGACCTCTACAAATGCAGTTTTAATTGATGTTTTAGAAAGCATCAATTGAGCAGCTGGTTTCAAAGTTACTTCTAGCCACTTCACTGCCAAATCTTAGCATGGAACACTGCTGGATTCCTGAAATTCCTAACCCATAACAGGGCCCATACAACCACTGTGGAGGAACACTTACTACTCCTCTCTCAACCACCTCTTAGGCAAGGGCTGCAGTACCAGATCCCTGATAGACTTATTCTTCCTAATGTAGTTAATGTAATCCCTCACTGGGAGGTCTCTGCTCCTTATTTTGCCCACCACATAGATGAGAACATGTTCTACCAGATGCCAGGAAACCTGTCTTTCCCCTAATCTGGCCCATGCAGCCCCATGTTTTCTGAAAGGTCATTGTAAATTTACTAGTCCCTTATTGGGCACTATATTTGTGAAGCCCACAAAAAATAACAAACAAGGCAAAGCCAAGGCTTGACTGGTCAAAATACAATGAGCTTCTTTTTGTGCATTTAGATTTAAGCAGTTTAGCAATTACATAGACAGTAAAAGCCAGCTCCTGGTGATTCTTGTCTCACACACCAGAAAGGATGACACCAAGTGATACAGTGGTAATGTACTGTTCAAGCAATGCTGGATCCATATGGTAGATCACAGGCTCAGTTTCCCAGTCTGCCTTTACCCACCAGACACATATATGCATGCCCATGATCCTGGCTAGCTGGGAAGTCTTAGGGGATGACAAGGATGATGGTATGAGACCCTTTGGGAGGTTCTTCTCTCTCTCTCTAATGAAAGAAAGAAATGAACTTTAACAAAAGGAGAGCATAGGGGCATAGTGGACAGGTGGCATAGTAGTTAAGGTACTGGACTCCCATGTGGTCAACCGTGGTTCATGTCCTAGACCCAGTGGCTTGAAACTTACCAGGCATGTGTGCCCAAAATCTTGAGAGGAGAATGGAGGAAAAAGAAATTGTGTCATGGCCATTCCCCTTGGGGGGTTGATTTCTCACTTTTTGTCTCTCTCTGGTGAGCACACATGCCTTATAGCAAAAAAAAAAAAAAAAAAAATCAAACAAAAGCTACCAAAGAACTACAACACAAGTTATGGGGTTCTTTGTCACTGAGGAGTTAAATCTAGACATTGGCTAAGTGATTTTGTACTTCACAGCTCTATTCTGAGGAATATGACAGAAAACCTCTTACCTCTTCAAAATCAAAAAGGAGATAAGAAAATATCTCAGGGCTGGCAGATTGGCATGGTGGTTGGGGCTGACTCCCAAGTGGCCAACTGTAGTTTGAGTCCTAGATCTGGTATCTTGCTTTCTCACTTTCCCTTTCTGTCTGGTAAGATTAAAAAATAATAAATAATATTTTAAAATATTAATAATTATAAAAAGAAAATATCTCATGACAGCCTCCTAGGAGAGAAGGAAGGTGGGAGATGACATTATGACAGCTTTTTATAGCCTTCATATTCTCTTATATTTTGGAAAGAGCAATAGATACTCTTCTAAGACTCAATTTGCCTGTGGCTAAAGCCTTTGCCTATGTAAACACATACAAGGACATCAGGGCACCATGATAGAGTCATTCTCTTATTGGTAAAAATCAAAGAGTTGAACCCAGCAATCCCTAGAATAATTGATTCTATTTAGAACTTTCACATTTATAATAAGATGTATTTCTTTATTTTTCTATTCTTTCTTTAGCCACTTATTGTCAATCTATTTTGCTGTCTTCTCTTCCTCTTCTTTCCCATCCTACTTACCACTTTACTCTATACAGGCTTCAAATTCAGCACTTATAATCCTTTGTTGTGCTTTTCTGGTTTTGTTTGCTCTTTTGCTAGATTATGAGATATTTTGAAAGGAAGGATCCCATTTCATTGGTCTTTCCATATCCAGTAGAACACAGTGAATGAAATATGGTAGACTTATTTGTTAAATAAAGATAAATTTTGACATTAATACTGATAGGAAAAAGATCTCTCTCAATCCATATTTAATATAGAGTTTTCTTTGAACATGTCCTATTTGTGGCTTTATCATATCAGGTGCTATGTAGATTTTGTGAGGCAACTTTGAGTTATTTAAGGACTAAGAATTGGACTTGTTTCTCTGTGTCTGTCCTTACAGAGACTAGCTCATTTCTCAATGCACAGTATGATAAGTGACATTGTACAGGATGATAAGTGGCATTTCTACCACTTGAGTAACTCATGCCATCTGTATGGATTTGTCTCATTTACACATGACCTCTAACTTAATATATATATATATATATATATATATATATATATATACACATATATACATATATATATATATATATATATATATATATATATATATATTTGGAGAGGTTTTTGATATAGGGCGCGTGTGCTTGCCAGACAGAGAGAGACAGACAGAAAGTGAGAAATCACCCCCCGGGGGATGGCCACACCGCAATCCCTTCTCCTCTATTCTCCTCTCGGGATCTTGGGCACGCACGCACACACACCCAGCATGTTTTAAGCCACCGGGTCCGGGACGCGAACCGCGGTCGACTACATGGGAGTCCAGCAACATAGCCATTATGCTAACTGCTGGTCCCAATATTTTTTAATTAAATCAAGGTAGCTCTAAAAATGAACTCCTGGGAAGTAAACAACATTATTAAATAAAAATAAAATTTAAAGTTAATATATCCACAGCAACCTACAGCCACAGAACTTCCTCATAGAATATACCCTCCAGCCCTATGAATGGACACCTCCAGTGTTTACTCCCCATTTCCAGGGGTTGGTATTCCCAGTCCTAGGACCTCCTTAGAAGGTTCAATGCTCCTAATCTAGGGCCATCATAGAAATTATAAAGAAATGTTCCTAAAGCTAAATAAAAGTACATATAAGCTATCCAGAAAAATTGCACTCTCCTATCTTGATCTCTCAGAATTTTTTCTTCACTTGATGAGGCAGGGCAGATAGAAGACAAGAAAGAAAAATATGAGCTCACTTTGTCTTACTCTCCTTGAAGGTGAAGATATTCAGCTCCATGCCTCTGAGGTTCTAAGGGAGATTGGTCTCATAGTTGTTCCTTTAAAAAAATGCATATGCATATCAAAACTCATCACTCTGGGGCTACCCAGAAACTCATAACTCTGGGGCCAGCCTAGTAGCCTAGTGGTTAGGAGAGTTGGATTCCACATAGCCAACCATGACTTGAATTCTAGCTCAAATGATTTGAAAAACATACTAGGTCCATCTGTGTGACTGCTCAAAATCCCAATAGGTGAGAGAAATTAAGGAATTGAAGTGTGACCATGCCCCACTGGGGGTTGTTTTCTCCCTCTATGTCTCTTTCTGATGAGCACATGTACCTGCTTACATTTCAAAACAAAACAAAAAAATAACTGGCCCAGCCTCAGTGGTGAGGCAATAGGGTGCTTCTGTGCAATACTGGAACCATATGGGAAGGTCTATTGTTTGAATCCTGAACTGACCTGAACTCATCCTGGCAGAGTGGAAGGTGGGGGTTGGGGGAATCTTAGCATGGTGAGACCCTGCTGGGGGGGGGTGGGGTGGGGTGTGTATGTACACCACTCTTTCTCTCTTTCTATCTCTCAGCAAATAAGTAATTACAATTAAAAAAAAAAAACCCTCATTACTATGAACAGAACCTGACAAATTCCAAGCTCGTCCTGCCCCTCTAAACTTCCCCAGAGAAAGACATCAACTAGGGTTTCAAGAATAGATTGTGGCTGGCCCTGTAGCATAGAGCTTAAGTGCTGTGCATAAGCAGCTGGATCCCACATGGCTGACTGTGGTTTGAATCCTAGCTTTAAAAACTGTGGCATGCACATGTTGGGTGCATGTATGTGCATACCTAAAATCCTGATGGGATGAAGAAATGGAGGAAAAAGGATTGTGGGTGTGACCATTAGGGGGTGCTTTCTCTTTCCCTCTCTCTCTCTCCTCTCTCGTGAGCACACATGCCCTGTGGCAATAAAAAAAAATAATATAATGACGGTATCAGAAGTATGGGAGGGGTCTTCAAAAAGTTCCTAGAAAATGCATATTATGAAAAAACTATGCATGAATTTCCAGAAATCCTTTTCACTAAAATAAATTCATAATTGAATTCCATTTTTCCAGAAAGTCTTTTAAGTCTCATCATATATGCATCAGAAGAAAGACAGGTCCAGGACTCTTTTCTAGATTCTAAGACAAAAATGGTCTCTAAAACCCTAGTGTTAATAGGAGGAGGAATAGAAGACTTATAAAAGAAGAAAGCTTAAGGGTATAACATGATTCAGATAATAAAAACTTTTATTTCTTTGTCTTTTTTAAGTATAAAAGTGAGAGGCCATCAGATGGCCAGTGGTTATGTTGCTGGATTCCCACATGGCTGACTGCACATTGAGTCCTGAATCCTGTGGCTTGAAAATCATGCTGGGTGTATATGTATACATGCCCAAGATTCCAGGAGGAAAATGGAGAAGAGATTGCAGTGTGGCATCCCCCCCTGAGGAGGTGATTTCTCACTTTGCCTCTCATTGTCTCTGTCTTTCTCTCTGGTGAGTGCACGTGCCCTATGGCAAAAGCCTCTAAAAACTGAAAGTGGGACTTTAATGACTTTAAAGAACAGAAGCATCTATGTACATATAACATAGACACTTTTCCACACAGAAACATATCACTTCATACATTCAGAGGATAAAAAGCAGATCTGTCTTTATAAACAACTGCCCTTATTTTATATATATACTTTTTAAACAAGATTTTTGCTATAAGGTAGTGTGCTTGCCAGAGACAGAGAAAGACAGAGAGACAGAAACCAAGAAATCACCCCCCGGGGGGATGGCCATGCCACAATCCTTTCTCTTCCATTCTCCTCAGGATTTTAGGCATGCATGATACATGCCCCGCGTGAATTTTAAGCCATCAGGTCCAGGACTCTAACCATGGTTGACTATGTGGGAGTCCAGTGACCTAACCGTAACGTCATCTGCTGATCCTGACTTCGCTATATTTAAAATTTGCAGTTTTACTGTTCAATAAAGTATGGTTCTGGCTAAAAATAGATATACAAGAGAATGCATCTAGTGATTCATAATATACTAAGCAATTAGTATATTATATGATATATGTTTGCTTCCATTTTTCACAGAAAGCTTTAAAAAATATTGTTATCCCTATTTTACAAATGAGGATTTTTCCTTTTTAAGCTGATATGGCTCTCAACCCTCTTTATCCCATCTCCTAAAGTATTACTAAAGCATTATTTTATTTCTTCTTTTTCTTATTGTTATAATTTGACCAGAGAGAGAGAAAGAAAGTGAGAACGCAAGCCAAAATGTCTGGGATTAAAACTGCAGTTGGCCATGTGGTTACTGAGCTGTAACCAATCCAGCTGTCCCTGTAATTCTCTTTCATTTGTCCATAATGCCACCTGACCACACTGTAGTGTGGAGGTCTCTTAATCACTTCTAGTTATGAGGGCTGCTCATTTTACAAATTGTTCCTTATACAAACTGTTTAATTTGTCTGAATTTTTCTTTTAACATATGTGATAGGGAAAATAATCATTACTTAAAATGTCATGGTGTTTTTTGTTTGTTTGTTTGTTGTTTGGTTGGTTTTAATGGGACTATAGGCAGAAGAGGGAACTTTGCTAAAAACTGATCGCTGCTACTACAGTCAATTATGTACTGTCAGAGAGTTGAAGTGATGGGACTTTTCTGTTGTCACTGGACTCCCACATGGCCAACTGTGGTTCAAGTCCCAGATCTGGTGGCTTAAAACTCACAATGGGTGCATTATGTGCATGCCCAAGATTCTGGGAGGAGAATGAAGGAGAAGCAACTGTAGCATGGGCATTCCCTTTGGGGGGAGATTTCTCACTTTCCCTCTCACAGTCTCTGTCTCGCTCTCTGGTAAGTGCACATGCCCTAAGGCAAAAACCTCTTAAAAATAATAAATAATCATTTCATATTCTTTGAAACCATATGCTCTCACATCCATACCTCCATACCCAACACCTAATCCACTGTCCTTCACTTAATCCTGCTTTGATTTTCTTCATAGCACTTGTAATCATAGATACATTGTATTTTTGTTTTTGTTCATTTTCTTCCTATAATGAAATGCTACTGGCTGCAAGAGAGAAGAGGGTATGCCATTTTGGTTCACTGTGATATTCTCATTCAACTAGCTCATAGAATATTATCGATACATGAAAGTGGGATAAATACCTTGACTGCATTAGCAACTATAGACATAGCTTCTAGATGATAAAGTGCCTCTGCCTGAATTCGGAACATCAGCATTGTTCAAAATAAGCATAATGGGAACCCCAGAATTCAGAGAGAAAAATGCTACCATCTTAGCCCACTTTATGTTCCTATAACACAATATCTGAGACTGGGTAATTTACAGAGAACAAGATCTATTTCTTATAGTATCAGAGAATGGGAAGTCCAAGATAAAAGGACCAGTCTCTGATGATGGCCTTCATATTGAATCATCCCATGGTAGAAGGGCATGAAAGGGCAAAATGACAAGAGATCAAAGTCAAAGCCTAGAGCCCTTTTATAAATGGTATTAATCCATTTATGAGGATGGACCCCTCATGATCTTAACATCTCCCGTGAGGCTCCACCTTCCAACACTATTGCAATGGAGATTATGCTTTGCTATCTGGTTGTAAAGATTTGTGTCCTGTCTTGAGATATGGATATATGGATAGGTTCATGCACCTACCATTTGAACAGAATCCTAACCTGTTTCCTGGCTTTAAGCAAAGTTTTTTTTTTTTTTTTTTTTGCTATAGGGCACGTGCACTCACCAGACAGACAGACAGAGAGAAACAGAGAGACAGAAAGCGAGAAATCACCCCCTAGGGGGATGACCACGCCGCAATTCCTTCTCTGTTTTCCTCTTGGGGTCTTGGGCATGCACGCACACGCACGCAGCGTGAGTTTTAAGCCACCGGGTCCGGGACGTGAACCGCGCTCAACTACGTGGGAGTCCAGCGACATAGCCATTACGCTAACTGCTGGTCCCCCAAAACTGGTTTTCTTAGTAGTACCAAGTGAACTTACTATTGAAAGTAGTTAGATTATTTAAGAAATTGTGTGATCAATACAATGTGGGTGGGAAAGGAATGGAAGACATTGTAGACAGCAGAGATAATATGAGAAGATGGTGGGAAAGGACAGAGGGTCAGAAATAGGGGTAAAAAAATTCTAGAAACTAGAAATGGAAAATTTTTTATATTAATATGCATTATTAAGTCACTATGCAGTATATTCTGGATGAGAAACCACATTTTGTATGCTGTGATGATGCTTAGGGAAAGAATGTAAATTAAGTTAAAAAAAAGTTTCAGAAAAAAAAATTTATTCAATGACTGCAGTAAGATATATAGCCCCAGCTAGGTGCTACTTTATAGAATGCCTAAAGTTAGACTTGTGTTCATGGAAATGTATATATCAGCTGTGCTTACTATGAAAATATTTAGATTAATTAAGATCTTTAGTGATTCAATAAAATGTGGGGGAAAAACAACATAGAAAGCATACATAGATACCAGAGACAGTGTGGGAGGAAAGTGGGAGATGGCAGAGGGTGAGAGATAGGGAATCAAGGATGAGGGAAAAAAAAGCAAAACATACAGGAAACAAGATATGGAAAATTATTTGTTGACAATAACATGTATCTTGATTTGCTTGATTGAGCCAATATACAGTGTACTCTGGATGGAAAATCTCATTTTGTATGCTGTAGTGATGTGCAGTGAATGAATGTAAATAAATAAATTTAAATTTTAAAAAAAAAGAACACATGCTTTTGGGGGAGCACATTCAAACCACAGTGGCTAACAAGACTCTGACAAAAGTAGAATGAGATTCTGCCTCTATGACTTAAAAATAAGAGACTATGGAAATAAAACTCTCTGAGCCTTGGATTTAATTTCTGTAAAGTGGGTAAATAATATGAATTCTGCACTGAAAGAGATAGAGTGAGGTGGTGAAAGATAGTAATAATTGACACTCTGGATCCCTCACTGGCATAGTGTCAGTGGAGCACAGTGTGAAGCTGAATTTCTACCTCCATTCAGCAGCAAGAAGGCAGAATTAAGTAGTCGGAGGCAATGCTAGTTGGTACTTCATTTTCTATTTTTCTTCTTAGAGAGAATTTTTGCTATAGGGTGCATGCATTTGCCAGAGAGACACAGAGAGACAGAGAGACAGAAAGTGAGAAATAACCCCCAAAGGGGAATGGCCATGCCATAATCCCTTCTCCTCCATTCTCCTCTCAGGATTTTGGGCATGCATGCACATGTGCCCAGCTTTAGTTTCAAGCTGCCTGGTCCAGGATTGGAACCAGTCAACTATGTGGAAGTCCAGAGACATAACCATTACACCATCTGCTGGTCCCTGGGACTCCATTTTCTAAGGCCTTAACCATTGTCATGTCATCAGGACCCAGCAGAAGATGAATTTCTTCCTCTGCCTGGCAAGAATAGTTGGGAGATGGTGGTGCTAGTCTGTACTCTAATCCCTCCACTCTATGTCAACAGTGCTCAGAATAAGTGCAATTTCCACTCTTACACAAAGGTAATGTGGAAGAATTAAGCAATGAAATCTGGCATTAATTGACATTCATTCCTTCACCCACAGTTATGTCTACAGAGCCAAGCAGGAAACAGAACATCCATCCCTATTCAGCAGCAAGAATGAGGTAGTACAACTGTAGTGGTACTAGTTTTCTTCCGGCTTCCTTCTCTATCACCACCCTCATCTAGCCCTGTATCATAGAAGTCCATGCAGGACTAGAAAAAGAATGGAGCCTTGCCCCCACCAACTCCCATCCAGACCCCCAGTCCAGGATCCACCCAGACCCCTAGGCAGGTAGAAAGTTCCTCCATTTTTTTTTCTACTTCTTTACTGTCCCCCATTATTTTGTAAATTTCTTCCCCTTCCTCTCTCCACAGAATGTGCCTTTGGCTGCAGTAGCCAGCAGCCTAGCACATCTGAAGGCAACTGGTGAAATCACACACCACGCTTGTGCTAATGCGCAGTGCGTGACTTTTTCTTTATTCCCCTCTCTCCTCTTTTCTTTTCTCTTGTGTTGCCTTCTCTTCTTCTTCTTCCATCTTGCCAGAGGGACTACCTAGGCCTAGAATTAGAGATCTGAAATTTTCTAGTCATACAAAGTTATATTGGTTGCTCCCTTATACGGAACCAGCTATGAAAAAGGAGATTTTGCTCTTCAGACACCTGACTATAGTATCTTTTTTGAGACCACATTACTAAAAACAACAGAACAGAGACTTCAGCAGACGTCAATTCCCAACAAAAGGGAAAGACACTCCTAGCCAGTGAAACATTCACCTAACAGGTACTTAAAAGTTAATACATCTTCCAATGGCTAGAAGTAGAAGAAGAGCCTCTGGTATGAATAAACAGGGAAATATATTTCCATCAAAGGTACAGAGTAACTCCCCTCCATCTTCAGTGCTAATGGACGATGTTACGAAAATGTCAGACAAAGAATTTCAAACATTTATGGTGAACAAATTCTTCGAGTTGGAACAGAAAAGAGACAACGCACTACAGGAGATGAGAAAGTCTTTCCATGATATGAAAGAAGAAATGGACACTCTGAGAAAGAATCAGATGGAGCTATTAGAGATAAAGTCTGGAATAGAGAAAATCAAAAACTCACTTGAAAGTATTAAAAGTCGATTAGATCATGCTGAAGATCGAATCTCTGATGTAGAAGATAAAACCTCTGACCTAGAAAGAACCACCATAAAGATAGAGAAAATAAAATAAAAACACAAGGATAATATACGAGAAATACTAGATTCCATACGACGCCCAAATATCAGAATAATTGGCATCCCAAAAGGTGAAGAAACTAATAAGGGCATGGAAAATCTATTCCATGAAATCCTAGAAGAAAATTTCCCGAGTCTAGAGAAGCACTCTAGCATCAAGACCCAAGAAATACAAAGGACCCCAGTCAGAATTAACCCAAGAAGATCTTCCCCAAGGCACATCTTAGCCAGACTATCCAAGACCACAGATAAAAATATGATACTAAAACTGGCAAGAGAGAAATGAGAAGTGACGTACAAAGGTCATCCCATCAGGCTAACACCGGACCTCTCAAAGGAAACAATGCAAGCAAGGAAAGAATGGGAAGATGTATTGAAAGTGCTAAGAGGGACCAGCAGTTAGTGTAATGGCTATGTCGCTGGACTCCCACGTAGTCGACCGCGGTTTGCGTCCCGGACCCGGTGGCTTAAACTCACACCGGGCGCGTGTGCGTGTGTGCCCAAGATCCCGAGAGGAGAATGGAGGAGAAGGGATTGCGGCGTGGCCATCCCCCCTGGGGGGTGATTTCTCGCTTTCTATCTCTCTGTCTCTCTCTGTCTGTCTGGCGAGCGCACGTGCCCTATAGCAAAAACCTCTCCAAAAAAAAAAAAAAAAAGAAAGTGCTAAGAGAGAAACAATTTCAACCAAGATTATTGTATCCTGCAAGATTATCCTTCATATGGGAAAAAAAGATTAAAATCTTCTCAGACAAACAAGACCTGAAAGAATTTGCCAGTACCAGACCAGCTCTTCAAGAAACCCTGAAGAAAGTACTGTTCCAGGAAACTAAAGAGCTAACAGACAGAAACAAAGAAATAAAAGGCTGTTGTCATGATGGCCAACTTAAACGTCAGGACAGATCCAGTTACGTCGATAATAACATTGAATGTGAATGGGTTAAATTCTCTGATCAAGAGACACAGACTGGCCAAATGGATAAAAAAACAGAGACCCTCTATCTGTTGCCTACAGGAAACACACCTCATCGATAAAGACATACATAGACTGAAAGTGAAGGGTTGGAAAAAGGTATTCCATGCAAATGGGAACCAAAAAAGAGCTGGAGTTGCGATACTAATTTCTGAAAAAATAGGCTTTAAAACAAAAACTGTTCAAAGAGACAAAGAAGGGCACTATATTGTAGTAAAAGGATCAATAGATCAAGAAGATATAACTCTTATAAATATCTATGTGCCCAACACAGGAGTACCTAAATATGTGAAGGAAAGACTGATAGATCTAAAAAGGGAGGTAGACTGCAATACACTAATTGTTGGAGACCTCAACACTGCACTATCCCCTCAGGACAGATCATCTAGACAAAAAATAGATAAAGAGATAAAGGATCTGAATGATACCATAAATGAAATGGACTTAACAGACATCTATAGAACTTTCCATCCAAAAACCACGAGATACACTTTTTTCTCACCCCAACATGGAACCCTTTCAAAGATTGACCACATCATAGGGCACAAAGCAAACCTCTACAGATTCAAAGGCATAGAAATTATTTCCAGCATCTTCTCTGACAATGATGGAATTAAACTTGAGTTTAATTTCAAGAGAAATCCTCAAAAATATTCGAATACATGGAAACTAAATAACCTACTACTGAATGACTCCACAGCTACTGATGAAATAAAGTCTGAAATCAAAAGATTCATGGAAGCTAATGACAACGAGGATACGAGTTTCCATAATCTTTGGGACACCGCAAAAGCAGTCATAAGAGGGAAGTTTATAGCCATTAGTGCTCATAAGAGGAAGACCCAAAGAAGGCAAATGGATCACCTAACATCATACCTCAGAGAATTGAAGAAGCAACAGCAAAATAATCGAAAAAACTCCAGGAGAAAGGAAATAATAAAGATCCGAGCAGCAATAAATGAAATAGAAAATAAGCGAACTATACAGAAAATAAATGAAAGTAAAAGCTGGTTCTTTGAAAAGATAAACAAAATTAATACACCACAAGCGAGACTTAAGAAGAAAAGAGAAAGGAACCAGGTGAATCAAATCTGCAATGAAGCAGGAAATATAACAACAGACAAAGTAGAAATACAGAACATCATCAGAGGATACTATGAACAACTATATGCCAAGAAACAAGACAATCTGGATGAGATGGACAAATTCCTGTACACGTATAATCTACCAAGGTTGAGCCAGGAGGATATAGAAAGTTTCAATAGGCCCATAACAAGCCAAGAGATTTAATCAGTAATAAATAACCTTCCAACAAAGAAAAGCCCTGGCCCTGATGGTTTCAGCTCTGAGTTCTATAAAACTTTCAAAGAAGAGTTAACCCCCATTCTGCTCAAGTTATTTCTAAAGATCCAAAAGGGTGAATCTCTCCAGAATTCATTCTATGAAGCCTCTATTACCCTTATCCTCAAAACAGGTAAAGAAAGGACAAGGAAGGAAAACTATAGACCAATATCTCTGATGAATACAGACGCAAAAATTCTCAACAAGATACTAGCAAACCATATCCAACAACTTATAAAAAAGATTATACATCATGATCAGGTAGACTTTATTCCAGGATTGCAAGTTTGGTTCAACATATGCAAACCATAAATGTAATACTCCATATTAACAGGAAAAAAGAAAAAAACCATATGGTCATATCGATTGATGCAGAAAAAGCATTTGATAAGATACAACATCCCTTTATGATCAAGAATCTCAGCAAAATCGGCATACAAGGGTCATTTCTCAACATGATAAAAGCTATCTATGAAAAACCCATCACGAACATTATCTTGAATGGAGAAAAGCTGAAAGCTTTCCCACTAAAAACAGGTACAAGACAAGGATGCCCACTTACTCCACTCCTTTTCAATATAGTACTGGAAGTCCTCGCCAATGCAATCAGAAAAGAGGAAAAAATTAAAGGCATCCAAATAGTAAAAGAAGGGGTGAAACTCTATATATTCACAGATGACATAATTGAGTACATAGAAGACCCAATGATTTCCATGAAAAAATTTCTGGAAGTAATGCATGAATACAGAAAGTTGAAGGATAAAGAATTAATATACAGAAGTATATAGCATTTCTATATACAAACAACAGGCAGACAGAGATAGAACTGAAAAAAGTTATTCCATTTACCATAACCACCAAAAGTATAAGATACTTAGGGATAAATCTAACCAAAGAAGTTAAAGATCTCCACAAGGAAAACTGTGAGAAGCTAAAAAGAGAAATTGAAAATGACACAAAAAAGTGGAAGGACATCCCATGTTCCTGGATTGGAAGAATTAATATAACCAAAATGCCAATTCTACCCAAATTAATCTACCTATTTAATGCAATCCCAATCAAAGTACCAGACACATTCTTCACAGACCTAGAAAAGACAATCATAAAATTTGTCTGGAATCTTAAAAGACCCTGTATTGCCAGAGCAATTCTACAAAAGAAGAGTGGAGTGGGGGACATCTCACTCCCTGACCCAAAAATATACTACAAAGCTGTAGTAATTAAAACAGCATGGTACTGGCACAGGAACAGACATGTGGACTAATGGAACTGAATTGAGTCCACAGGAATAAATTCCCAATTATTCAGTCAACTGATTTTTGACAAGGAGTACCATCCAACCCAGTGGGAAAAGGAAAACCTCTTCAGAAATGGTGCTGGAAAAACTGGATTTCCACCTGCAGAAAGATTAATCTGAACCCCTACCTCTCACCTTTGACAAAAATCAAGTCAAGGTGGATCAAGTATCTAAATCTAAGAACCAAACTATTAAACTGCTTCTAGAAAACACTGGGGAAACTCTGAGAGACATTGGGGTAGGGAAAGACTTCTTACATAAGACCCCCCAAAGCACAGTTGATAATCCCCAAGATAGACAAGTGGGATTACATCGGCCTACGAAGTTTCTGCATGGCAAAAGACACAGTAATTAGTGTGAATCTACAGCTCTCAGAATGGGAAAAATATTTTAGTAAATTATGCATCAGATAAGGAACTGATAACCAGAATACACAGGAACTAAACAAGCTGTTTGGAAAAAGGATGATCAACCCTATTAAAAGATGGGAGAAGGATTTGAAAAAAACCTCTCTAAAGACTACATACGAATAGCCAAAAGGCATATGAAAAAATGCTCAACATCTCTCATAGTAAGGGAAATGCAGATCAAAACAGCAATGAGATGCCACCTAACCCCAGTCAGAATGTCTAAGATTTAAAAAAAAAAAAAATGATAAGTGTTGGCGGGGGTGTGGTGAAAGGGGAACTCTCTTACACTGCTGGTAGGAATGTAAATTGGTCCAACCACTGTGGAGAACAATTTGGAGATTCCTCAAAAGTCTACAAATAGAACTACCATATGATCCATCAATCCCATTCCTTGACATCTACCCAAAGGACAGAAGAATTCTCCATAAGAAAAGTGCTTGCACATCAATGTTTATTGCGGCACTTTTCACGATTGCTAAGACATGGAACCAACCCAAATGCCCTTGTACGGATGAATGGATTGAAAAACTGTGGCACATATATTCTATGGAATACTATTCAGCCATAAAAATGAGCAAAACCCTGACGTTTGACAGAAAGTGGAAGAATATGTAAGATTTACTGCTGAGTGAAGCAAGCCAGGCTATCAAGGAGAGACACTGTATGTCCCCACTTAATATATACCAAGTGTCCACACTCTATAACTGAAGCTGACGGGCTACAGGATGTACAAACACAAGAGATGGGTGTGAATGCCAGATGTGGTATGTGTGGAGGAGTGGGGCCTGGGGAAAAACATTTGGAGGAGGAATACGGAGACAGCATTGTTGAGACTGGAAGGTAGTATTGTTATATTTTGATCAACTGGACCAGGGAGAAATGTTCACATATTGAAATGATCACCTTGTAAGCTAAAAAATGTGATTGAATGTATTTTAAAAATGTAAAAAAAATAAAATAAAATTTAAAAAAAAGAAAAAGAATGGAGGCTGAAAATGTATTTGAGTAGATTATCAATGAGAAATTTTTAAATTTGACAAAAGATGTACATACACAAAATTGAGAATCTGAGAACATTCTAAACAGGATAAAGCCCCCAAAAAATCAACACTGAGATATCATATTAATTTCAGAAATCTAAAAGCAAAAACTTTTGAAAGCAGCTAATGAGAAGTGATTTTATTTATGACGGGAAAACAATTCAATAAACAGCAGACTTCTCTGCTATTAGAAACCATAAATATAGGAAGGAGTAGCATAACATTTTTCCAGTACTAAAAGAAAAAAGCTGTCAACCCAGAATTCTACACCCAGCAAAAATATCCTTCTGAGATACAAGGGAAATTAAGACATTTTCCAATGAATGGGAATTAAGAGATTTTCGTTGCCAGCAAGCCTACACTAACAAAATTGCTAAACTAAGTTCTTCAAAATGAAAATAAATTATAAAGAAACTTGAAAAATCTAGAATTAAAACAAATAATAGAGTTAAAATATGGGTAATTATAGGGCCAACCAGGGATGTGGTGTTTGGATTCCACATGGATCTAACCTGGCTGGATCCCACATAGCTGACTGTGCAATTTAAGACTGGACCCAGTGACTTGAAAACACATGATAGATGTGTTTGCATGTGTACTCAAATCCCAAGGAGATAATGGAGGAGAAGAGATTGCAGCATGGCCATCCTCCCAGGGGGTGATTTCTCGCTTCCCCTTTCTCTCACTTTCTCTCTCTCTCTCTCTCTCTCTCTCTCTCTCTCTCTCTCTCTGTCTCTCTCCATTGAACACACATACCCTGTAGCAAACAAACAACAAAGCTACAGACAACAAAATGGGGTAAATATAATAAAATATCCTCCCCTTTATAAACTTCTAAGTTATATTGAAGCAGAGATGACAGAAAATTTAAACATTATTGGCTCTGCATCTCCATGTATGTATAGGAAATAATATGTGTGAGGGTAAAATTGTCTTCAGTGCATGAAAGCTTTCTAAGCTTTACATAAACTGATAGCACGTTGACACCAGTAGACTGTGCAAATTATATATCTGTAATATGGTACCTGGAGTAACCACACATACACACACACACACACACACACACACACACAGGTATACTCATAATCTTTATAAATAAAATTGTTATTTAAAATGTGCTAAAGTAACCCATAAGAAGGCTAGAAGAATGAAACAGAGTAATGAGAAACAAAACCAACAAAAATAAATAATAAAATGACAGAATTAAGCCCTAATAAATTGTATTAATTTTCTCAGACTGTCATAACAAAACACCACAGATTAAGTGGCTTAAGTAGCAGGCATTTATAATCTCACAATCTATAAATTAGAAGTCCAAGATCAAGGTCTTACCAGAATCAGTTCGTGGTGAAGTCTCTCTTCCTGTCTTGCATATAGCCAGCTTCTTGCTATGACTTCACATGGCCTTTCATCTATGCACGTGTGGGAAGTCATTGTGCTCTCTGATATCTCTTTCCTTTATCATTAGGACATCAATCCTATTGTATTAAGGCTCATTCTTAAGACCTCATTTAACTTTAATTACCTCCCTAAAAATTTTATCTCCAAATACAATCATTTTGGGGTTTAGAGTTTCAACATATGAATTTTGGGGGAAAAAAACCCAATTCAATCCATAATATATCAATAACTTATTTAAATATAAATGCTACAACTACACCAGTTAAAGGATAGAGAAGTCAGAAAAATAAACAAGCAGCCCAACTACATGCTGGCTATAAGAAATCCACCTGAAATAGAATGATGAATGAAGTTGAAAGTAAAAATTTGGAAAGGACATATGCCATTCAAGTATTAACCAAAAGAAAGCAGGAGTGATTATGCTAATATTAGATAAAGTAAACTTAATATTTTTTTTAAAAAAAAACCTATTAGGGCAGCAGGTGACATGGCAGTTAATGTGCTGGATCCCACATGGCCAACTCCATGGTTCAAGTACTGGACCTAGTGGTTTGAAATACCAGTTGGGAATGTATGTGAGCATGCCCAAAATCTCAAGAGGAAAATAGAAAAGTAATTGCAGTGTAGCCATCCTCTCAGGGGATGATTTATCACTTTCCTTCTCTCTTTGTCTCTTTCCAGTGAGTGTGTATGTTCCCTGTGATAAAAAAGAAAAGAAAAAAGAAACAAACAAACAAAACCACTAAAAACAAAGAGAGATATTACATAATAACAAAAGAAATAATCCATCAAATGATATAATAACTCTAAATGTATATGTACAGAAGAGCAGAACTTCAAAATGCATGAAGCAAAAATTGATAGAACTGAAAGCAGAAAAAAAAATTCACAAATACGGTTGGGAGACTTCGACATCACTCTCTCAACAATGTCAGAAGTATTAGACAGGAAATCAGCAGATATAGAATTAATAATAGCACTATAAATCAATAGAATCTAACAGAAATTTGTAGGATATTCTACCCAGCAACATCAGAATATATATACTTTTCAAGAACTCATGGAATAGTCTCCAAGATGTACTATATTCTCAGCTATAAACCTACAAATTTTTAAAACTTAAAATCATATGGAGTTCTCCCTAACCAACAACTTACCACCTTATCAATGGGTATTCAGTAAAATAGAATAGTGATGAATAATAACTGAGTGACTACATGACACCCATTTGATTTAAGGAGTTCTTAGGAAAAACTAAAAACAACAGAGGAGAATAAAATGAGGAGATTAGAAGAAACTGGAGACTTTGTCATCTACAGTTTCAGCAAATATTAATATAGTCCAGCTTCTAGATAAACATAAAACTCACCCTGAAATACTAAATATCACAGTTACCATAACCCAATATATCATGTCCAGCTTTTTATTTTCTTTTTTTCTCTCTCTCTCCCTCTCTTTTACTCTCTCATATACACATTATATGTTAAAATGCAAGGAGCAAAACAATCTGAAGTAAGCATCAGAATCAGACTCAGATATGACAAAAACTTTGCAATTTGGATAGTGAATTTAAAATAACTATGATTAATATGTTAAAGGCTCTAATGAAAAAAGTTGAAAACATACAAAAAAATATGGGTAATGTAAACAGTGAGCTGGAAACTCCAAGAAAGAATTAAAAAGAAATAGAAATAAATCAAACATAAAAATGAAATGAAAAAAAAATTTAAGAATTATTTAATTTTATTTATTCATTCATTTATTTTCATTTGATCAGAGAGAGATGAGAGAGAGAAAGAGAGAGAGAGAGAAAGCAAGCTGCCAGCTCTGGCACTCAAACCACAGTGGACCATGTGGGAGTCCAGTGCCCTTAACCACCATGCCACTTGCTGGCTTGAAGAATGCCTTTAATGGGATCATCAATACACTAAACACAGCCAAGCAAAGAATCAGTGAAACTGAAGATATGTTAATAGAAACTTCTGAAACTAAAAATTAAAGAGAAAAAGGAATGAAAAAAATAAAAGGAACAGAATATCCAAGAATATAGAATAATTCCAAAATGTTTAACAATTTTCTAAAGGGATACCAGAAGTAAAAGAGAGAAAAAGACAAAAAAAAATTTGAAATAATAATGGATGGCAATTTTCCAAAATTATTGATAACACCAAATTAAAGATCCAGGATGTTTAGAGATAGCAAGAAGAGGCATATCATATTCAAACTGAAAAACATAAAGACAAAGGTAAAATTATGAAAGAAGCTAGAGGAAATAAAATGTCATACATATTGAGGATCAAAGATAAGAATTATACTGGACTTCTCATTAGAAGCTATGCAAACAAGAAGAGAGGAGTGAAATATTTAAGTATTAAAAGAAAAAATCTACCTATCTAGAATTTTTTAGTGTAAAAGTTGTCAATATTAAAATGGAGTCATTTGTGTCAACTTGCGTTAAATCCTGACTAAACCAAACCTGAGAAGGTCATAATGAAAAGAATGATCACAAAGACTACTTTTGCAAAGACATCTACTCAAAAACTATCTGTCCAGCTGATAACAACAATGATGCCAACAATGGTACCAATAACAAAGAGCAGTGTCAATTCGGCCTTGTTACTAAACCTAAAACAATGATGTAATCCCATTCCCCACTTGTGGATTTTGCCTTGAAATCATCAGAATACTGAAAGACTTTGTACATATATCTGAGATAACTTGAATACTATGGCATCAGGTCATTGCCCTCAATGCTGGCCCAAATAAACACTTTTGCTTTGCTTACTTTGCCTCAGTTTTGTTTTGTTTAGATCGATAGTATATAGAGAAATTATCTTTCAAAGTGAAGGAGAAAGAAAGACATTTTAAAAAATTGCTATAGGGATCATGTGTTAGCCAGAGAAAGACACAGAGAAAAAGGGAAAGTGCAAAAGCACACCTAATGGTGGATGGCCACAAAACAATCCTTTCTCCCCGAGTCTCTTCTTGGGATTTTGGACATGCACATGTTTGTGTCCAGTTTGTTTCTCAAGCTGTTGGATGAGGATTTGAACTTCATAGTCAGTTAATGGTATCCAGCCGCAGCAACTACCATGCCACAAGTCTGGCCCAATAAAGACATTTTAAGACATACAAAATCTATGGCTGGGACCTAAGGCTCATCACCCCCCTACACTCACCTTTGGACTTCAGGATTGTGTCTTGGGACTTTAAGAGGAAGTTGTGGCACTCCCCATCCCATCCAGACACTGGTTCAAGTGAGCAGCCTTGCCGGACGCCAGGTTGCCTGTGGCTGCAGGCCCAAAAAGCCAGGACCCATGGCTCATCCCGCTCTCCCACTAGCCTTAGGACTTCAGGTTTCTGTCTTGAAACTCTAAGATGAACTTGTGCCCCTCCCTCCCTACCCCATCTGGAGACTGGTTCAAGTGAGCGGTCTTGCCAGACACCACGCAGCCTGTGGCTGCATACCCTAACAGCAGGGACCCGTTTTTCACCATCCCCCAACTTGCCTTTGGATTTCAGGTTTGTGTCTTGGGACTTTACAAGGAACTTGTGCCCCTCCCCACCCCATCTAGAGAAAAGTCCAACTGAGCGGCCTTACTGGTCACTAGGCTGCCTATGGTTGCAGGCCCTAACAGGCCAGGACCCGCGGCTCATTTCCCCCTCCACTTGCCTTTGGACTTTCAGGTTTGTGTGTTGGAACTTTAAGAAAAACTTGGTCCCCTCTCCACCCCATCTGGAGACTGGCTCAAGTGAGCCCAGGCTGACTGTTTCTGCAGGGCCTAAAGTATGGGTCCTTTGGCTCTCCCCTCCCCTCCAGTTCACCTTTGGACTTCGGGTTTGTGTCTTGGGACTTTAAGAGGAACTTGCACCCCTCCCCAGTCCATCTGGAAACCGGTTCAAGACAGCAGCCCTGCTGGATGCCAGGCAGCCTGTAGCTGCAGGCCCTAACATCTGGGACCCATGGCTCACTTCCCCCCACACACCTTTGGATTCCATGTTTGTGTCTTGGGTCTTTAATACAAACTCTTGACCCTCCTCATTCCCATTTGGAGACCTTTTCAAGCAAGTGGCCTTCCCAGACGGCCCTAGTGGCAAGACCTGTGGCTCATCCTTCCCGCCACACACACACTCTCCTTTGGACTTCAGCTTTATGTCTTGGGACTTTAAGATGAACTTAGCACCCCTCTCTACACCATCCAGAGACTGGTTCAAGCAAGAGGCCTTGCTGGACAGCAGGATGCCTGTGGTTGCAGGCCCAAATGGCCAGGAATTGTGGCTCATTCCCACCGCCACTTGTCTTCGGACTTTAGGTTTGTGTCTTGGGACTTTAATTAAACTTGCACCCCTCCCTTCTATATCTGGAGACCAGATCAAGTGAGGGGCCTTGCCAGATGCCATGCTGCCTGTGGCTGCAGGTTCTAATGGTTGGCACCCATGGCTCATCGCTCCCCCTGACACTTGCTTTTGGACTTAAGGTTTGTGTCTTGGAACTTTAAGATGAACTTGTGCCCCTCTCCACCCCATCTAGGGACAAGCTCATGCAAGGGGCCTTGATGGATGCCAGGCTGCCTGTGGCTGCAGGCCATAATGACTGGGAACCATGACTCTTTCGCCCCTCACTTATCTTTGGAATCTCAGGCCTTTGGTGTTTGAATAGTGCGTGGTTCATGTTGCATGCCATGAGGTATTTTCTTCACTTCTGAGATGAAGCTCAACAGTTCATTTGGAAGCACACCCGTTTTTAGAAACAAGGACGACTTTGGGTCACCCTGGATCAGTGTAAACAGTGCAGGGTACTGGTGAGCAACAGGGAGGCAGACTAGAAAAGAGATTGCCAATTTTCTAATCCTGCACTCCTTTGAATGCTCAGAAGTACATTGAATAATTTACGAAGTAACATAGAGGTAACCAGATGACTAGGAATAATCACAGAGACACAAGAAATATGAGCAACTAACAAAGGGGCTCAAGGGAAAATAATGAATTCCACATCACCCACAGACAACACAATGACATGGTGCATGGTGCATGGTGGACATGTTGGATAAACAATTCAGAGTATTTGTCTTGAGATGGAACAAATTGAGATGGAAGAGAAAAATGAGCTCCAGACAATGAGGAAGTTCTTTCATGATTTGAAAGAAGATATAGACACCTTAAAGAAGAATCAAACAGAATTGTTAGGTATGAAGAATGTGATACAGGAAATTAAAACCTCCCTTGAAAGTACTAAAAGTAGATTAGATCACGCAGAAGATTGAATCTCTAATGTAGAAGACAAAACCTCTGACCTAGAAAAAAGTATCAAAAAGATTGAGAAAACAACCAAAACAAATGAAGATAATATACAAGAAATACTGGATACCATCAAGCACCCCAACATCTGGATAATTGGTATCCTGGAAGAGGAAGAATATAATAAGGGCATTGATAATTTATTTCATGAAATCCTGGAAGAAAAATTTCAAGCCTAGTGAGGCATTCAAATACCCAGACCCAAGAAATACATAGGACCATAAATAGAATCAACCCAAGAAGATCCTCTCCAAGGCGCATCAAAGCCAGATTGACCAAAACAACAGATAAACACAATATACTAAAATTGGCAAGAGGGGAATGTCCAGTTACTTACAAAGGTCGCCCATCAGGCTAACATTGGTCCTCTCTTCAGAAACAATGCAGGCAAGGAAAGAATAAGGAAATATAGTCAAGGTATTAAATGAAAAACAATTTCCACCAAGAATACTATACCTGGCAAGAATACCTTTCATATGGGAAAAAAAGATAAAAACATTACTGGATAAACAAAGTCTGAACAAATTTACCACCTCCAGACCAGCTCTTCAAGATGTCCTGATGGGAGTGCTATACCAGGAAAACTAAAAAGTCAGAAGGACTGTTATAAGGAAACAAAAGACACCCAAGAAAATGGCTCACTTAATGATTGGAACAGGTCTGTAAATATCAATGATAACATTGAATGTTAATGTATTAAATTCTCTAATTAAGAGACACAGACTGAAGACTCCCAAAATATTAAGACAAGTAGCCATTTTAAAGCTGAGGTGTGCCCTGGCATGATCAGGAAAGCTATGCTCTAAACCCATTTCCTAGACTCCCAAGATATTCAGACAAGAAGCCAATTTAAAGGTGAGGTGTGCCCTGGTATGCTCAGGAAAGCTATGCTCTAAGCACATCTCCTAGGTTCTCAAAATATTCAGAATATTTATATATTCAAGAAGCCATTTTAAAGCTGAGGTATGTCTTGGTGTGATCAAGAAAGCTATGCTCTAAATCCATCTCCTAGACTCCCAAAATATTCAGACAAGAAGCCATTTTAAAGATGAGATGTGTCCTGGCGTGATCAGGAAAGCTATGCTCTAAACCCATCTCCTAGACTCCCAAAATATTCATACAAGGTAAGACGACCTCCATCTTCTCTCTGTCTCTGGTTGTCTCTCTGTCTGTCTGTCTTTCTCTCTCTCTTTAAATTAAAAGTTTTTTTTTTTTTAATTTTTTCAAGCACTTCTCCTCAGCTTGGGCCTTTTCTTTCACTTGTTAATTTCAGAAGTCGTTTTAAAGCTGAGGTGTGTCCTGGCGTGATCAGGAAAACTATGTACTAAACCCATCTCCTGGACTCCAAAAATATTCTGACAAAGTAGGATGATCTCTGTCTTCTCTCTGTCTCTGGCTGTCTGTCTCTCTGTCTGCCTCTCTCTCTCTCTTTAAATTAATTTTTTTAAAAAAATTTCAAGCACCTCTCCTCAGCTTGGACCTTTTCTTTCACTTGTTAATTTCAGAACCCATTTTAAAGATGAGATGAGTCCTGGTGTGATCAGGAAGGTTATGCTCTAAACTCATCTCCTAGACTTCCAAAATATTCAGACAAGGTAGGACAACCTCCATCTTCTCTCTGCCTGTCTCTCTGTCTGTCTCTCTCTAAATTAATTTTTCTTTTAATTTTTCAAGCACCTCTCCTCAGCTTGGGCCTTTTTTTTCACTTTTTAATTTCAGAAGCCATTTTAAAGCTGAAGTGTGTCCTGATGTGTTTGTGTGCATGCTTGTACACTGCATGGTTTTCATTTTTTACTCTTTTTTGGTAGTACTTTTTTAGTTCTTTTTCCTTTTTACTTATATTTTGTAACCTTACTTTCTTATTCGAAGCTTCACTCTCCCCACACTTAATGTCTAGATAGACCTATGTGCACAGTAGTCAAGCATCTGAATACTTTTAGAGTCATTGAAATCCTCAACACTTATTGAATCTCCTGCTTTAATGAAGAAATTTCTTTTTATAAATCTTAACTCCTAACCTTAGTGTTGATACCACATTGCTAAGCATTGTGGAAGAGAAATTTTGTCACAGAATGACCAGAAACAACCGCAGAGGCACAAAAAAACATGAGAAACCAAGAAAAAAAAAATATCTCTCCCTTAAGGGAAAAGAACAATCCCTCATCATGCACAGACAGTACAGTAGAATTCATGGGAATGTCTGATAGAGACTTCAGAATATTCATATTGACAAAACTAAATGAGATACAAGAGCTGAGAGAGAATGAACTTCAAAAAATGCAAAAGAGGGAACCAGCAGTTAGCGTAATGGCTATGTCGCTGGACTCCCATGTAGTCAACTGCGGTTCGCATCCCGGACCCGGTGGCTTAAAACTCACGCTGGGCGCGTGTGTGTGCGTGCCCAAGATCCCAAGAGGATAATGGAGGAGAAGGGATTGCGGCATGACCATCCCCCCTGGGGGGTGATTTCTCGCTTTCTGTCTCTATGTCTCTCTCTATCTGGCGAGCGCACGCGCCCTATAGCAAAAAACCTCTCAAAAAAAAAAAAAAGATGCAAGAGAAAAGAGACAGCAAGTTCCAGGAGGTGTTGAAGTTCTTTCATAATCTGAAAAGAGGAAATATACACCATAAAAAAAGAATGGAGCTACTGTAGATGAAGGTTGTCATTCAGGAAATCAAAACTTCCCTCAAAAGTATTAAAAACAAATTAGTCCATGCAGAAAATCGAATCTCAGATGCTGAAGGGAAAACTGCTGACCTAGAAAACAACAAGAACAACAACACACACACACACAAAACCTGAGAAAATTACCCTCAAAAATGAGAATGCTATACAAAAAATATTAGACAGCATTAAGCATCCAAACATCTGGATAATCAGTATCCCAGAAGGTGAGGAAACTAATAAGGGCATTGATAATCTATTCCATAAAATCTTGGAAGAAAATTTTCTAAATCTAGAGAGACACTCAAATATCCAGACCCAAGAAATACAAAGGACTGCTAATAGAATCAACCAAAGAAGATCTTCTCCAAGGCACATCATAGCCAGACTGGTCAAATCTACAAACACAAGGTACTAAAACCGGCAAGAGAGAAACATCAGGTTACTTATAAAGGTTATCCCATCAGGCTAACATGAGATCTCTCATCAGAAACAATGTGAGCAAGGAAAGAATGGGAACATATATTCAAAGTGTTAAGTGAAAATCAGTTTCAACCAAGAATACTATACCTGGCAAGATTATCTTTCATATGGAAAGAAAGAATAAGAATATTCTCAGATAAACAAGACCTGAAAGAATTTGCCAGTAGCAGACCTACTCTTCAAGAAGTTTTGAAAGGAGTGCTCGACCAGTAAAACTAAAGGTACATACAGAAATAAGAGAAAAAAAGGTAACCAAGAAAATGACAAATTTAATGCTAGGGACAAGAAATATCAATAACAATGTTGAACGTTAACTTCCAGGATTTAAACAGAAAGATTGGCCCACAGCAACACTGCATATTCAACAGAAGAGGGTTTGAACATAAGACTAAACTGGTGAAATAGAATTTTATGACTTTTGAGTAAAACATTACTGTTTTTTTTTTATCATGCTTTGTTTTCCCAATTTAAACATTTTATTTTCTTATGAGTTGTTGATAGGTTCAGCAATTTGTTAAAATATTTTTCTTGTTTGTTTCTTTACATGGAACCAAGCTTTTCTTCCTTCCTGACCCCTCTGGAATTGGAAAAAATTGGGGAGTATTCTTATTTTGTGGCAGAAGTGTTATTTGCATTAGTTCAATAATGCTTGTTGAATTGATTCAGAAATTGGAAATACTCATTATCGGACAGGGCTTTGACTGGAATGTCAGTTCTAAAGGTGAATCAGAAAACTATGGAACTAAGGTGGATCTCAAGTAAGCCAACAGAAGCTCTTAGAAAGATGGCCTGGTACCATAAATAGTTCTGCCTAGCAGAGAGGATTAGAGAAGATATATGAAAGAATTTATAAAATACAATAACCTGGACTTTTCCAGCCCTGAATTGTAATCAGTAGAGATTGCAAAAGAGCAACCACACCAGAGGATTATTTTGAGAAAGACTTTGAAGGAAGAAAAAGAGACTGATCTTTGCTAGCAGATGGTATATCAAAGAGTATTTGGACAGAGCTAAATTGAGAATGTTTATGTGTGCCTAGTGTGCTGAGCATTTGTTTTTCAACAATTTGAGTAGTTGACATGTAAATAGTTTCTCAAAAATATTTAAAGGCATACTGTTTCTGTTGTTATAGAGTCAAAAACAAATTATACAAAATTATAATAAATATTATGAACATTATCTTTAAAATTCAGTATTTTGAAATTTTGAAAGTTGTTTATTAACTGTCAAGAAGTATGGAGTATGAGCTAAAATTTTGTGATATGTAAAGTAAATGTTTGTGGGAAAATGTAAAAATAAATAAATAAATGAAAAAAGGTGCTTGGCACATAATAAACACTCGGTTAATAAAAAAAGAGAGAGAGACACACACAGACTGGCCAAATTGGGAAAAAAAAACAAAAACAAACAAACAAACAAAGAAACAGAAACCCTCTATTTTTTGCCTACAAGAGAAGCACCTTATGAATAAAGACATACATAGACTAAAAAGGGCTGAAAAAAGGTACTCCATGCAAATGGAAATCAGAAAAGGTTGGAGTTGCAATATTGATTTCAGACAAAATGGACTTTAAGACAAAGAGTGTAAGAAGAGACAAAGAAGGGCATTATATAATAGCAAATGGGTTAATTCAGCAAGAAGACATAACACTAATAAATATCTATGTACCTAACTCAGGAGCACCTAAATACATGAAGGAAAGACTGCCGAAGCTAAAAGGAGAGATAGAGAACAACACTATAATTTGTTGGTGATCTCAAGAACCCATTATATCCTTTAAACAGATCTTCTATACAAAAAAAATAGATACAGGACCTAATCATATTATAAATAGAATGGGCTTGACAGATATCTATAGAACTTTCCACCCTAAGACCACAAAATGTACATTTTTCTCAGCCTAGCATGTTACCTTTTCAGAGAATGACCATATGATAGAACACAAATCAAGCCTTTACAGACTCAAAGTAATAGAAGCTATATCCAGCATCTTTTCTGGCCATGATGGAATTAACCATTATAACCAACAACATATAACAAAGATTATTCATCATGACCAGGTAGGCTTTCTCCCAGGGATGCAAGTGAGGTTCAACATACACAAGATCATAAATATAATACACCATATTAAGAAAGAAAAATAAAAACTGTATGATCATTTCAATTGATGCATAGAAAGCGTTTTATAACATACAACATCCTTTTTCTAATTAAGACTCTCAGTAAGATTGGTATAGAAGGTTAATTTCTCAACATAATAAAATTCGTATATAACAAACCTATAACATTATACTGAATGGAGAAAAGCTAAAAATTTTTCCACTAAAAACTGGTACTAGACAAGGCTGCCCACTTTCTCCACTGCTCTTTAATATAATGCTGGAAGTTTTAGCCAACGCAATCAGAAAAGGGAACAATATAAAGGACATTCAAATAGGTAAAAAAGAGTTGAAAATATCTTTATTCACAGATGACATGATGGTATACTTAGAAGACCCAAAGATTTCCATGAAAAAATCTTCTCAAAGTAATAAATGAATACAGTAAAGTGGCAGGATACAAAATCAACATCCAAAAATCTATAGCATTTTTATATATGAACAACAAGTTCAAGGAAATAGAGCTGAAGAAAGGAATCCCTACCACCATAGCCAGAAAATGTATAAGATACCTAAACGTAAACCTAACTAAGGAAGTAAAAGACATTTACAAGGAAAACTATGAAATTTTTTAAAAAGATATTGAAAATGACATAGATAAGTAAAAGGATATCCCATGTTCCTGGATTCGATGAATGAATATAATCAAAATGACAATTCTCCCCAAATTAATCTACATATTTAACACAGATCCAGTGAAAATACCAGTGACATTCTTTACAGATATAGAAAAGACAATCATAGAATTTGTCTGGAATCATAGAAAAAACCATATTGCGGGACCAGCTATGTTGCTGGACTCCCATGTAGTCGACCGTGGTTCGAGTACCGGACCTGGCGGCTTACACTCACGCAGGGCGCATGTGCGTGCATGCCCAAGATCCCGAAAGAATGGAGGAGAAGGGATTGTGGAGTGGGCATCCCCTCTGGGGGTTGATTTCTCGCTTTCTGTCTCTCTGTCTCTCTCTGTCTGTCTGGTGAACGCATGTGCCCTATAGCAAAAACCTCTTCAAAAAAAAAAAAAAAAAAAAAAAAAAAGACCCCATATTGCCAATGAAATCCTGCACAAGAGTGGAGTGGGTGGCATATCACTCCCTGACTCCAAGATATACTATAAAGCTGTGTTCATCAAAATAGCATGGTATTGGCACAAAAACAGACAGATGGATCAATGGAATAGAATAGAGACCCCAGAAATAAACTCCAAAGGTTACAGTCAACTGATTTTTGATAAAGGATACCAGTCAATTCATTGGGAAAAGGAAAACCTCTTTAGTAAATAGTTCTGGAATAAACTGGGTATCCAACTGCAGAAAGATGAAACTGAATCCCCATCTTTTACCATTAACAAAAGCAACTCAAGATGGATCAAAGATCTAAATTGAAGACTCACACTACAAAACTACTGGTGGAAAATACTGGGGAAACTCTGGGAGACATTGGGGTAAGCAAATACTTTTTTTTTTTTTTACTTTTATCTACATTTATTTTATGCTGAGTTTATTACTATGCCATAAGTTTTTATTTCTTCAGTTTCTTCTGGGATATCCTTTTCTTCTGTGAAACTTCCTCTTTCAGTTTAGGAACAATTTGCTCCTTCTCAGTCAGGATCATCTCGATGTGTCAGGGGGAGCTCATGTATGGGTTAATCCGTCCATGAGCTCTGTATGTATGATGACGCATCTTTGGTGCCTTGTTCACCTGAATGTGTTCAATGACCAGAGAATCTACATCTAACACCTTAAGTTCAGCATTACTCTCTGCATTTTTAAGCATGTGCTGCAAAAATTCAGCACTCTTTTTGGGCCATCGACCTTGTGTCCAGCCCCACTTTTTAACCTGGGCATATCTAACAACTCCACCATTGTAACAGCGGAATAGCACATACTGCTTCTCCTTTAGGTACTTGGTGGCTTTTCGGATATGCATACCCTTGATGACCTGGGCAGTTTCATGAGTGTTCTTAAAGTGAACATAAAGGTTTGAAACTTGACTTGCATGACTTTGTGGAGTTCTCTGGGTCAAGTGAATAGCGAACCATTTTTGAAGATCACCTCAGGCCGCTAACGAAAAGAGGAACAAATACTTCTTAAATAAGACTCCCAAAGCACGGGAAACAATCCCTAAAATAGACAAGTGGGAATATATCAGACTATGAAGGTTCTGCACAGTAAATTGCACAGTAATTAGTGTGAATAGATAACCCTTTGAATCGGAGAAAATTTTTGTAAAATATGCCTCAGATAAGTAACTGATAACCACAATACACAAGGAACTCAAGTGGCTTACTTGAATAAAAAATGATTAATCCAATTAAAAGATGGGAAAATGAGCTGAACAAAAATCTCTCTAAGGAAGGCGTACAAACAGCCAAAAAACATGAGGAAATACTCAACATCCCTCATGATTGGGAGATGCAGATTAAAACCACAATGAGATACCATCTAACCCCTGTCAGAATGGCAAAGATTAATAATATAAAAAGTGATAAGTGTTGTTGGGGATGTGATGAAAAGAAAACTCTTCTACACTGTTGGTGGGAATGTAAACTGGTTCAGCCACTATGTAGAACAACATGTAGGTTCCACAAAGATCTACAAATACAACTACCATTTGATCCAGTAATCCCACTTCTGGGTATCTACCCAAAGGACAGGAGAATGCTCAATTGGAAAAGCGCTTGGACATCAAAGTTTATCACAGCATTATTCACAATCACAAAGTCCAGCAATCCCACTCCTTGGTATATACCCGAAGGACAGAAGAATACTTAATCAAAAAAGTGCTTGCACATCGATGTTTATTGTGGCACTTTTCACAATTGCTAAGTCATAGAAACAACCCAAATGCCCACAAACTGATGAATGGTTAGAAAAACTGTGGCACATATATTCAATGGAATACTATTCATCCATAAAAAACAAAAAAAACCCTGGCTTTTGACAGGAAGTGGATGAATATGGAAAACTTACTGCTGAGTGAAGCAAGCCATGCTATGAAGGAGAGGCATTGTATGTCCCCATTTAATATATACCAAGTGTCTGCACTCTATGAATGAAACTAATTGTCTAAAGGATATAGAAATGCAGTATATAGATGTAAATACCAGATATAGTGTGTGTGAAAGAGGAGGGTCTGAGGAAGGAATTTGGGGGAGGGACAGGGAGGAAAAACATTAATGGCACAAAGAGGTGTGGTATTATCTGTTGAAGATGTTTCGTGGTTTTATCGACGGTTCTGGGGAGAGGTGTTCACCTGTTGAAATATCCATTGTGTAAGACAAATAATAATGTGATTGAATGTATGGAAGAAAATGAAATGAAAAAAAAAGACATGGAACTAACCCAAATGTCCACAAACAGACAAATGGATGGAAAAAGTGTGGCACATATACTCTATGGAACACTATTCAGACATCAAAAAACAATATCCTGGCATTTGATATATAAAGTGATCAGATATGGAGGCTCTATTGCTAGTGAAGCAAACCAGGATATAAAAAGAAAGATATTGTATGTACTCACTTAATATATACCGACTACCTGCACTTTATTGTAGAGATAGAAATATTGGAGGGCATAAAAGCAGTGACAATAGTTAGGGATGCTGAAGACAGTGTGTAACATGGTGGAATAAGGAAAGAGTATAGAGAAGGATAGCAAGAGAACAAATAGAGAGGCATGACATTAGTAGGACACAGAAATGTTTTATTACCTGTTGATGATAACATGTATAGTATTCTCAACTAGACTGATCTGAGAATATTTCATGTTAGGTAAATTCTTTTTACAAGCCAAATGTTATATAGTGATTGAATGTTTAAAAAAATAATGAGAATAATAATAATAATATGAAAAAATGATGAAAAGCTATTTGATGATGATGATGTGGATGGTAATGTCTTTATCTTGACTGATATGCATGGTATTCCAGCTGGAAAAAGAAATGTAATACACTGTAAAGATATATGTGATTCAATGTAATATAAAGAAGATTATGATAATAATAAATAAAATTTTTAAAAAGACAAACAAAATCATAGGAAATTGGTTGACAATAGACCTGTATTATAAAATTGATAAAATAATTTTTTTCACAGAAAATTAAAATTCTATAGATCAGAAATTCAGGTCTAGCTAAAGAAAGGAAGATAATTAGAGAAAGAGTTAGATGAAGTAAAAGAAATATTTTATTTTTCTTAAACTTAAATGATCTAATAGACAACTATTGATTTTATTATTTCATTTGATTTACTAATTTTATTAAGTACATACTAAGAATAAGGCATTGTAGAAACATTATACAAAAATAATTGAAACATTCTTTGATTTGCTTTTTTAGAGAGACATTTTTGCTATAGGGCATGTGCACACCCCAAAAAGACAGAGACAGAGAGACAGAAAGCAAGGAATTACCCCCGGGGTGGGGGGATGGACACACAGCAATCCCTTCTCCATTCTCTTCTTGGGATTTTGGGCACATATTCACATGTACCCACATGAGTTTTAAACCTCCAGGTCTTGGACTTGAACTGTGGTTGATTATGTGGAAGTCCAGTGATGTACCCATTACATCATCATGGTGATTTAGGAAGATGAAATGTTCCTTGTGTATGGCTTTGACCAACACTAAACACAGGATTCAAGGAGTTGGCCTGATCCTTGCATTGGTGAGCCAGAGAGGCAAAGCATTAATGGCACAAAGA
The DNA here is from genome assembly GCA_026018925.1 of Tupaia tana. Lineage (NCBI taxonomy): Eukaryota > Metazoa > Chordata > Mammalia > Scandentia > Tupaiidae > Tupaia > Tupaia tana. Next base: position 118,096,887 of record JAKSZU010000009.1, read on the forward strand.
GTTGTGGTATTATCTGTTGAATATATTTTGTAGTTCTATCAACAGTACTAGGGAGAATGTTCACCTGTTGAAATATCCATTTTGTAAGACAAATACTAATGTGATTTAATATATGGAAGAAAATGAAATAATTTTTTTTAAATAAAAGGAAAAAAAGAATACATTCTTTATTGAATTTTGAGTTTTCATCTCTCCTTTTGGCAGTTGCACAGGGAGTTGTCAGGAATAAATGCGATGCTGAACGTGAATCAAAAACCTCTCATTGAACTCAAAGGCAAAGAGAAATTGTTCCATTAACTGCCATACACAATCAATGAGTTGATTGATAACTGGAGAGAGATCTTTTGGGTCACCATCTAAATGACTCTATCTATGATTAAGGTTATGATCAAAGGAAATCTAGTCTTTTTCTTTTTTCTTTCCTTCTTTTTCTCTTTCTTTCTTTTATTTTTAAGGGTTTTTTTTTTTTTTTTTTTTTTTTTTTTTTTTTTTTTTTTTTTTTTTTTTTTTGCTATAGGGTTCATGTGCTTGCCAGAAAGACGGGGAGAGACAGAAAATAATCACCCTCCCCCCAGGGGGGATGGCCACACCACTTCATTCTCCTCTTGGGATCTTGGGCATACACACACACACACACACACACACACACACACCAGGTGTGAGTTTAAGCCACCAGGTAAACTCCTCACAATGATGTGTACAGTGGCAGATTTGGGAACATGCAGTAGGATAAGAGTCTCAAACTCTGCAGTCTCAAATTCACATCGCTGAGCTGCCAATAATTATTAGGGAGGCTCATTGGGCTTCTGTATTCTCCACTGGGATCAATCAGCATCCAGCCTTGTCCTCCTTCTTCTTTATCCAGTTTGAGGTTGAATGAAAAGCAATATAACTCCTTGTATTTCACTGGCCTTGCAAGGCATATCAGAGAAATACACACATCACGGCAGTCTCTTTCCTGTGGTACAATGAGTGGTATATTCTTTCAGCATATAAGCAGAGGACACCCAGTAGCAGTTTTCTGTTTTTCAGTGTTAGAGATCTGACTGTGAAGAATGTTTCCTTCCTTCTGTTATAAATATGGCATGAGTAGTCACCAAATACAAAGTACTCAGAGCTGCTTTTTCAAGAGACTTGATCCACCAAGTGGACTTTTTTTCTTTTTTTTTTGAGAGGTTTTCACTATATGGCGCGTGCACTTGCCAGACAGACAGAGAGAGACAGAGAGACAGAAAGTGAGAAATCACCTCCCAGGGGGGATTGCTACGCCGCAATCCCTTCTCTTCCATTCTCCTCTAGGGATCTTAGGCACGCACGCACACGCGCCCGGCGGGAATTTTAAGCCACTGGGTCCAGGACATGAACCGCGGTTGACTATGTGGAAGCCCAGCAACATGGCCATTACGCTAACTGCTGGTCCCCAATTGAACATTTTCAACCTTACGCATGCAGTGGTCCACATTTGCAGGATTCTTGGCAGGCTCAATCTGTTTATTAAAAATAGCAATAATACATTGGTTTATTATAGCATATAGATAAGTGAAATAAATGACAGCAGTTTTAGAAGGGATAGAAAGGAGAAATTGGGGATATTCTGTTGTAAAGTACCTGCACTAACTCATGAAGTGGTAGAGATTACTTGAAAGTAGACTTACATTTGTGAAATATATATTGGAGACTCTAGGGAAATAACTAGAAAAAATATAAAAAATAGATATAATTGATATGCTATGAAAGAAAAGAAAACTGAATCGTTGAAAATGTTCAATAAAAATGGAGAGGATTTGGGCTAGCACATTCCCTATGGAAAAAATATTTTAAAAATAAAAATAAGTAAATGAATAATAAATAAAGACAGCTTTGGTCTATCAAGGAATCCAGGTTCAGAGGTTTTGTTATTGCACTTTGAATGTGCCATTTTGTTGCTTTTTATTCTCCAGGAAATCTTACTGGGCTTCTCTCTCTTTTGATTTAATCTGCAATAAGGTACATGGGCTTGCTGGAGAAAGACACAGAGAGAGGAAAGTAAGAAAGCACACCTCAGAGCTAGCATATTGTATTACAGTATGTCACTGGACTTCCACATGGCCGACCGCGGTTCAAGTGTCGGACCCAATAGCTTCAAACTCATGTGTGCATGCATACCTAAGAGCTCAGGAGGAGAATGGAAGAAAAGGGATTGTGATGTGACCATTCCCCCTGGGGAATGCTTGCTTTCTATCTCTCTGTCTCTTTAGTGAGCAAAAAATCTCTCAAAAGAAAAAAAAAGCACCCCTCAAATGGGATGGCCATACCACAATCCTTTCTCCATTCTCCACTAGGGATTTGAGGTATGCATGCACACACACCTGAAGTTCTTCAGGCTAACAGCAATTGAAACTAAATGATAATTTAAATCTACATTAGTGAAGATGAACTGGATGATGGTTAATTTTACCTGTCAAATTGACTGTGACATGGGATACCCAGATTAAACATTATTTCTGGGCATATCTGTGAGAGTTTTCTGGATGAGGTTGGCATTTGCATTGGTAGACTGAGTAAAGAAGATTTCTGTCCCCATTGTGGGTGGGCATCATTCACTCCATTGAGAGCATGAATATAATGAAAAGGTGGAGGATGGGAGAATTCACTCTGTCTGACTGCTAAACTGAGATATCAGTGTTCTTCTCTTGACTGGGACTTACACCATTGGCCCTCCAGTTTTCAGAACTATCCCATCTGGATATTCATCTTGTAGATAGCATATTGTGGGACTTGTTAGCATCTGTAATAACATGAACTAATTCCTTATAATAAATCATACATATCTTCTATTGGCTCTTTTTTTGGAGAACTCTATTATCTGTTGAAGATAATTTTATAGTATTATCAAGTGGATGAGGGAGATATTTTCACATGATGGAATATTCACCTTTTAAGCTAAATAATGTTAATGTATAAAAGAATATGAAATAAAAAAATAAAAATAAAGTGATTCTGAACAAATAGAACATTTAAAATGAGTTTTCTGAATTAGTTCTGGGGCTTCTATAATGTGACTAAATTTAAATATTCTAATGAGTCTATTTCCAATAGTAAAGTGTGCACTGATAGTCCATGGCATGACCGGTCAATAGAAGTATGCAAAACTATTGGTATTACTGGGGAAACTCTGGGAGACATTGGTGTAGGGAAAGACTTCTTAAATAAGACCCTCAACGCACAGTCAATCATCCCCAAAATAGACAAGTGGGATTACATCAGACTAAGAAGTTTCTGCATGGCAAAAGACACAGTAATTAGTGTGAATTGACAGCCCTCAGAATGGGAAAATATTTTTGTAAATTTTGCATCAGATAAGGGACTGATAACCAGAATACACAAGGAACTAAAGAAGCTGTTTGGAAAAAAGATGATCAACCCTATTAAAAATGGGAGAAGGAGTTGAATAAAACACTCTCTAAAGATGACATACGAATAGCCAAAAGGCATATGAAAAAATGCTCAACATCCTTCATCATAAGGGAAATGCAGATCAAAACAAAAATGAGGTACCACCTAACCCCAGTCAGAATGTCTAAGATTAAAAAAAAAATGATAAGTGTAGGCGGGGGGGTGGTGAAAGGGGAACTCTTTTACACTGCTGGTGGGAACGTAAATTGGTCCAACCACTGTGAAGAATAATTTGGAGATTCCTCAAAAATCTACAAATAGATCTACCATATGATCCAGCAATCCCATTCCTTGGTATCTACCCAAAGGACAGAAGAATTCTTCATTGGAAAAGTGCTTGCACATCGATGTTTATTGCAGCACTATTCACGATTGCAAAGTCATGGAACCAACCCAAATGCCCCCGTATGGAGGTATGGATTGAAAAACTGTGGCACATATACTCTATGGAATACTACTCAGCCATAAAAACCAACAAAACCCTGACTTTTGACAGAAAGTGGAAAAATATGGAAGATTTACTGCTGAGTGAGGCAAGCCAGGCTATGAAGGGGAGACATTGTATGTCCCCACTTAACATATACCGAATGTCTGCACTCTATGACTGAAACTGATTGACTAACAGTTGTACAAACACAAGAGATGGGTGTGACTATCAGATGAGCTGTATGTGGAGGAGTGGGGCCTAACGAGGGACATTTGGAGAAGGGATATGGAGGTAGAACATTGACGGGATGGGGAAGCGTGGTGTTATCGGTTGAAGATATTTTGATCAACGGAACTGGGGAGAAATGTTCACATATTGAAATGGTCACATGGCAAGCTAAACAATGCAATTGAATGTATATACAAAAAGAAATAAATTAAATAAAAAAAGAAAAAATGAAAAATGAAAAAAAAGAAATATTCACTTTGTAAGCTAAATAACGTGATTGAATGTATAAATGAAAATGAAATTTAAAAAATAAATAAATAAAAACTATTGGTTTTGGGTATTCCTAATCAACAAGGAATATTAAGGAAGGAGATAAGTGTGTGCATAATACTTTCACACAATTTTTTAAAAATAATGAATAAAAGGGGGTAGGATGGTCTTTCCTAATGTCACTCAATGAAGAGGCAAGAAAAGAATGGGCTCAATGATTTAAATACCCAGCTCAAGCACTGCCTTAATGATGTAAGAGCTTCTATGTATGCCTTGAAGGAGAGCCTTATCTCCTCTGGCCTTGAGATTGAGTTACTGGCAAGCAAGCACAAAATCTCATCATGCAACTGGCTAAATTATAATGCAGGTTGAACTTTCAGCCTTCACAGAGTGTCTACTGTTAAAGTGAGGCCATTGATTGGGAAAGAATGGGATTCTAGGAGTCAGCAGGTGGTACAGAGGTTAAGGCGCTAGACTCCCCTGTGGCCAACCACAGTTTGAGTTCTGGATCTGGTGGCTTTTCTTTCTCTCTCTCTCTCTGTCTCTTTCTAGTGAGCACATGTGACCTGCAGTGAATTAAAAAATAATGATAATGATAAAATTAAATAAATAATTCTTAATAAAAAAATGGGACCCTGTATGTTGGAATAAGGACATACAGGGAGACCCTAATGGAGCTAAGAACTTCGAAGCCCTATATTCTGATGAATCAGCTTTGCCAGGGGAGGTGGCCCCTTATGCCCTCAGCACAAGCTGCCTCCCCACTCCCAATGATAGCAGTCTCTCCACCCTGCATAATATTGGCTTTTCTTTCTTTTCTTAAAATCTTTTTAAGAATTTATTTTACATTCATTCACTGAACATCATCAAAGCATACGAAATGCAATTTACCATCCAGAATACACTGTATAGTGGGTTAATCATATATGTTATAATTTACAAATAATTTTCCATTTCTCATTTCGTGTGTGTGTGTGTGTATTTGTATTTCGTGTGTATGTGTGTGTATACAACACATATATATGTATGTACACACATATATACATACACATATAATATATACATGTATATATACATGTATGTATGTATGTATATATGTGTGTGTGTGTGTGTGTGTGTGTATATATATATATATATATATATTCTCCCCCTATTTCTTAGCTTCTGCCATTTCCTACCCTCTTCCCACACAGTCTCTGGTATCTATAGTTGCTTTCCATTCCTTCACCCCCAACAAACATTTTATTGATTCACAAAATATCTTAATTAATCTAACTACTTTCAATAGCAGGTTCAGCTGATATATGTATATCTATGAATACAAGTCTGACTTTAGTCATGAAACTGTGGGTAGAAAGGATATACTATAAAGTAGCACCTGGCTGAGGCTATATAGCTTACTGTGGTCATTAAAAAGGTTTTTTTTAAATATATTTTTAATTTCAAGAAAGGCAGTTTAGCTTTAATAAATCAAAATAAAAAATGTTAAGAGTAATTTTCTTAAGACTTAAAGGGAGGAAACAGGTTAGGATTCTGTTCAAATAAGTAGGTACATGAACCTATTGGCAGCTCAAGAAAAGGCAAATATTCCCAAATTTGGAAAACAAAGCACAGAAGAAAATCAGTAATGTTTTAGTCAAAAGTCATAAAATTCTATTTCACCAGTTCAGTCTCATGCACTTAATCTATATTTTGTGGTCTGATCTTTCCATTTAAGTTCTGGAATATAATATTCAACTTCAGGTTAGTCCCTACCATTAAGTCAGTCATTTTTTGTTTTTGAACTCTTATTTCTGTGTGTCTGTATTTAGTTTTCCTGACATAGCACTCCATTCAGAACTTCTTGGAGAGCTGGTCTGGTGTCAGTAAATTCTTTCGGTTTTTTAAAAATTAAAATCTAACATTTTTATTACCTTTATTACCTTTGTTATTTTTACCTCCTTTTTATTTTATTTTTTTCTTTTTTACTCTTTTCTAATTATTTTTCTTTATCTTTATTCATTGTCTGCTCTGCCTCTATGCACTAAATTTCTAGACAGGTCCAAGTGAACAGCTTCCACACATCTTAATATGATTAGAATATTCCTCTATTCCCACTGAATATGATGCACAAGGGGTGAAAATGGAATGGAGGAGAGATTGCAACTCACCTCTTCTGTATACCTCGGAATGATCAGATTGAACTTCAAGAATTAGGAAGAAACGCACCATCCATCAAATGACTAGAAATCACTGCAGGGTCGCAAGAAATATGGGAAAGCAAGAAAATGTAATTCTTCCACGTGAAAATAATAATTTCACTTCATCCTCAGACAGTACAATGAAACTCATGGAAATGTCTCATAAAAAATTTAGAATATTTATAATGATAAAGCTAACAGAGATGGAAGAGAAGAGAGACAATGAACTTCAGAAGAGGCAGGAGAATGGAACTGATGAGTTCCAGGAGGTGAGGAAATTCTTGCAAGATCTAAAAGAGGGAATACACACTCTAAAAAGAATCAAATGGACCTGTTAGAGATGATGGCTATAATACAGGAAGTCAAAACCTCCCTTGAAAATACTAAAGTACTAGGTCATACAAAAAAATAAAATCTCAGACATAGAAGATAGAATCGCTGGCCTAGAAAAATCCACCATGAAGATTGAGAAAATTGCTCAAAAACTGAAAATAATATATGAGAAATACAAGATACCATCAAACATCCAGGTAATTGGTTTCCCCAAAGGTGAAAAGACTCATGAGGGCATTGATAATCTATTACATGAAATCCTGGAAGAGAACTTTCCAAACCTAAAGAGGCATTCAAAGATCCAGACCCAAGAAATACAAAGGACCCTAAATAGAATCAATCCAAGAAGATCTTCATCATTATAACCATATTGTCCAAAACCAGAAAGACAAGATACAAAGATTGGCAAGAGAGAAATGTCAGGTTACCTACAAAGGATATCCCATTTGGCTAACAGTGGACCTCTCATCAGAAAAAATGCAAGTTAGGAAAGAATGGGAAAATAAAAACAAAGTGTTGAGGTAAAAGCAATTTCAACCAAGAATACTAAACTCAGCAAGATTATCCTTCATATGGGAAGAAAAACAAGAACATTCTCAGATAAACAAAACCTGAAAGAATTTACCAACACCAGACCAAATCTACAAGAAGTTCTCAAGGGAGTGCTATACCAGGAAAATTAAATACAGACACACAGAAATAAGAGTTCAAAAACTAAGAAAATGGCCAAATTAGTCATAGGGACAAGTCTGGAGCTGAATATTGTTTCCCGGAATTTAATCAGGTAGATCGAACCACAATAGAAGATAAAGTACATGAACTGGTGAAATAGAATTTTATGACTTTTGACTAAAACATTGCTGATTTTCTTCTAGGCTTTGTTTTCCTATTTTAAGGATTTTTGTCCTGCATAGAGCTGTAGATAGGTTCATGTACCTACTATTTGAATGGAATCCTAACCCGTTTCCTTTATGTTTTAAGCAAATTTCCTTAGCATTTCTTTGACTTATTACAGCTAAAACTGTTCTTCCTGAAATGAAAAAATACATTAAAAACGCCCATTTAATGACTGTAGATAAAAGCTAGATAGCATCAGCCTTGTGCTACCTTATAGTCAGCCAGGTGCTACCTTATAGTATATTCTTTTTTTTCATTTTTTTGGTCAGTTTTTATTGATTGATTTATTTATTTTTTAAATTTTATCTATTTATTTATTTGCATTTTTTATACCTTCAATCACATTATTTAGCTTACAAGGTGAACCTTTCAATATGTGAACATTTCTTCCCGGTCCAGTTGATCAAAATATAGTAACACTACCTCCCTGTCCCGACAATGCTCTGTCTCAGTATCCCTCCTCCAAATGTCCTTCCCCAGGCCCCACTCCTCCACACACACCACATCTGGCATACACACCCATCTCTTGTGTTTGTACATCCTTTAGCCTGTCAGTTTCAGTCATAGAGTGCAGACACTCGGTATATATTAAGTGGGGACATACAATGTCTCTCCATAGCCTGGCTTGCTTCACTCAGCAGTAAATCCCTCATTGTAAGGGAAATGCAGATCAAAACGAGATACCACCTAACCCCAATCAGAATGACTAAAATTAAAAAAAAAAAAAAAAAAAGATAAGTGTTGGTGGGGGTGTGGTGAGAGGGGAACTCTCTTACACTGCTGGTGGGAATGTAAATTAGTCCAACCACTGTGGAGAACAATTTGGAGATTCCTCAAAAGTCTACAATAGAACTACCATATGATCCAGCAATCCCACTCCTTGGCATCTACCCAAAGGACAGAAGAATTCTTCATTGGAAAAGTGCTTGCACATTGATGTTTATTGCGGCACTTTTCATGATTGCTAAGACATGGAACCAACCCAAATGCTCCCATATGGATGAATGGATTGAAAAACTGTGGCACATATATTCTATGGAATACTATTCAGCCAAAAAAAAAAGAGCAAAACCCTGGCTTTTGACAGAAAGTGGAAGAATATGGAAGATTTACTTCTGAGTGAAGCAAGGCAGGCTTATAGTATATTCTTTCTACTCAGAGTTTCATTCCTAAAGTCAGACATGTATTCACAGATATGTATATACCAGCTGAACGTATTATTGAAAGTAGTTAGATTATTTAAGAAAATTTGTGAATCAATAAAATTTGGGGAAAATAAAAGAATGGAAAGCAACTGTAGACACATGAAATAGTGTGGGAGGAGGGTGGGAAATGGCAGAGGATGAGAAATAGTGGATATATATATATATATATATATATATATATGTACACACATATATAATTATTGATGATCATATGTATGATTAAGCCACTATGCAGTATATTCTGGATGGGAAATTACATTTTGTATGCTGTGATGATGCTCAAGGAATGAATTTAAATGAATTAATTTAAAAAAATTTTCAGAAGAAAATTACAGTGCACTTGTCACTAAAAAAAGAAAAGGGCAAGGACATGGTTAACATAATGGACAGCAAAATCAAAGCAGCAATCATAGAAGAAGATCCCTCATGGCTCCCGTGAACTAAGTATTTCAGGGCACAGGAGAAATGAAGATTTTCTACTGATAATTCAGCCTCCAGCAAACAAGCTAGCATGCAATCACAACAGAACAGTAAAGAGATTCTAGATCACCTCTGTCTGCTTGCTCCTGAACATTCAGACTGAACTTCAAGAATTTGAAAGAAACACACCATCCATCAGATGACAAGAAATCACCATCGGATCACAAGAAATATGGGAAAGCAAGAAAATACCTCTCCTTCAAGGAAAAAGAGTAACTCTTCTTCATCCACAAGCAGTTCGGTGAAAATCATGGAAATGTCTGAAGCGGAATTTAGAGCATTCATAATGTTGAAGCTAACAGAGATGGAAGAGAAGAGAGACAATGAACTGCTAAAGAGAAAGGAGAAAGAAGTTGCCGAGTTCCAGGAGATGAGGAAATTCTTGCAAGATCTAAAAGAGGACTTACACACTTTACAAAAGAATCAAACGGAACTGTCAGAAATGAAGTCTAGAATACAGGAAGTCAAAATCTCCCTTGAAAGTATTAAAAGTACACTAGATCATACAGAAAATAGAATCTCAGACATAGAAGAGAAAATTGCTGGCCTAGAAAAATCCACCACAAAGTCTGAGAAAATGGGCCAAAAATTTGAGAATAATATACGAGAAGTACTAGATACCATCAAACGTCCAAACATCCAGATAATTGGCATTCCAGAAGGCGAAGAGAACCATAAGGGTATTGATAATCTATTCCATGAAATTCTGCAAGAAAACTTTCCAAACCTAGAGAGGCATTCAAAGATCCAGTCCCAAGAAATACAAAGGACCCCAAATAGAATCAACCCAAGAAGATCTTCTCCAAGACACATTATAGCCAGGTTGACCAAAACCACAGACAAAGACAAGATACTAAGATTGGCAAGAGAAAAACATCAAGTTACCTACAAATGACATCCCGGCAGGCTAACAGCAGATCTCTCATCAGAAACAATGTGAGTGAGGAAAGAATGGGAAAATATATTCAAAGTGTTAAGAGAGAAGCAATTTCAGCCAAGAATACTGTACCTGGCAAGATTATCTTTCATGTGGGAAGAAAAGACAAGAACGTTCTCAGATAAGCAAAACCTGAAAGAATTTGCCAGCACCAGACCAGATCTCCAAGAGGTTCTCAAGGGTGTGCTATATCAGGAAAATTAAATATAGACAAATGGAAATAAGAGTTCAAAAACTAAGAAAGTGGCCAACTTAATCGTAAGGACAAGTCTGGCGTTGAATATTATATCCCAGAATTTAATCAGGAACATTGAACCAGAACAGAAGATAAAAATACATGAGACTGATAGGTTCATGCACCTACCATTTGAACAGAATCCTAACCTGTTTCCTGGCTTTAAGCAAAGTTCCTTGGCATTTCTTTGATTTCAGTTAAAACTGGTTTTCTTAATAGTAATGAGTGAATACACCACTGAAAGTAGTTAGATTATGTAAGAAATTGTGTGATCAATACAATGTGGGTGGGAAAGGAATGGAAGACAATTGTAGACACCAGAGATAGCGTGAGAAGAGGGTGGGAAAGGACAGAGGGTCAGAAATAGGGATAAAAAATTTCTAGGAACTAGAAATGGAAAATTTTTTATAATAATATGCATGATTAAGTCACTATGCAGTATATTCTGGATGGGAAATCACATTTTGTATGCTGTGATAATGCTTAGGGAAAGAATGTAAATTAAGTTACAAAAAAAAAAGAAAGAAAGTTTCAGAAAAAAAATATCTATTCAATGACTGCAGTAAGATATATAGTCCCAGCTAGGTGCTACTTTATAGGATGTCTAAAGTTAGACTTTTGTTCACAGAAATGTGTATATCAGCTGTGTTTGCTATGAAAATATTTAGATTAATTTAGGTCTTTAGTAATTCAATAAAATGTGGGGAGAAAACAGTATAGAAAGCAAACATAGATACCAGAGACAGGGTGGGAGGAGAGTGGAAGATGGCAGAGGGTAAGAGATAGGGAATCAAGGATGGGGGAAAAAAGCAAAACATACAGAAAACAAGAAATGGAAGATTATTTGCTGACAATAACATGTTTGTTGATGTGCTTGATTGAGACAATATACAGTGTACTCTGGATGGAAAATCTCATTTTGTATGTTGTAATGATGTACAGTGAATAAATGCAAATAAATAAATATAAATTTTAAAAAATAAAATAAAATAAAAAGTCCAGCACCTTAACCATCACACCACGTGCCAGCCTTGGATTTCAAAATATTTAAACTTTTTTCATTCCAAAATGTTTTGTATCAATGTAAACTTGTACTTTAATTCCACTTGAAACAAACTTGTTGAAATCCCTTTGTATTAGTGATTACTTAAGGATTATAGATAATAGGTGGTAAGAGAGATGATAGCTAAAGTATATAGAGATTCTTTTATAGATGATGAAATTATTCTAAGGATGATTGTAATTATGGTAGAATATATCTGTGGATATCCTAGAATAAATCTATTGTAAACTTAAAATGGGTGAAATATCTATCAATAAATCTGTTTTAGGGACCAGCAGTTGGCGTAATGGCTATGTCGCTGGACTCCCACGTAGTCGACCGTGGTTCGCGTCCCGGACCCAGTGGCTTAAAACTCACGCCGGGTGTGTGTGTGTGCGTGCCCAAGATCCCAAGAAGAGAATGGAGGAGAAGGGATTGCGGCGTGGCCATCTCCCCTGGGGGGTGATTTCTCGCTTTCTATCTCTCTGTCTCTCTCTGTCTGTCTGGCGAGCGCACACGCCCTATAGCAAAAACCTCTCCAAAAAAAAAGTACTTTAGATGCTTACTAAACTTTAGCTGTGAAAAATTACTTTCAGGAATAAGACTGACTACTGACGATTTTCTGCTGAGACTTCACCCTCCAGGTCCCAATCTAGAAAGTTGTAGGGCTTCTTTATACTTCTGTTTCTCTCTTTAATTTTTAAAATTTTTTTCTTATTTATTTATTTTAAAGTAAAGTATTTCCTTGACTCTCAGCCCCTCCTTTATGTTGCTAACTCTTGTATTTCCCACCCTCCCATTTAGGAAAGGCAAAAACTCAGATCTTCTGCAATACTTAATGAACTTGAGCTGCGAAAGATTACTTTCATGCTGTGTGCAAGTGCACCACATGGTTTTCATTTTTTGCCTTTTGCTTTAAAAATTTTTATTGTCTTTTTTTAAAAAAATTTTCTCTTCCTCTGTTTTATTTTCCTTTTTCTTTTACCTTCATCACTTTGCTGCTCAGCTTCCATGCACTGAGTGTCTAGGCAAGTTTAAGTGAACCATAGCCAGACACCTGAATACTATTTTTTAAATTTATTATTATTATTTATTATTACTTGTACATTCAATTGTTATACATCATTTATTTTGTAAAGAGATTTTACTGAACATGATATATGCCACACAGCAGGCGAGTTGAGAATACTATACACAACATCACCAACAGGCGACAAACTGTCTGTGTTCCAAAATGTCTTCTCCATTTTTTTTTCCAAATTTCCCTTCCTGCATTCTTCCCTTCTCCCATTCTTCTTCCACTTTGTCCCCAGTGTCTGTAACAATTTTCAATGCTTTCATGATTTTCAGTATTTCAGCCGGGCACGTGTGCGTGCGTGCCCAAGATCCCGAGAGGAGAATGGAGGAGAAGGGATTGCGGCGTGACCATCCCCCCTGGGGGGTGATTTCTCGCTTTCTGTCTCTATGTCTCTCTCTGTCTGGTGAGCGCACGCACCCTGTAGCGAAAAAAAAAAAAAAAGTCTTTGCCTACCCCAATGTATCCCAGAGTTTCTCAAGTGGTTTCCACTGGTAGTATTATAGTTTTCAGTATTAGGTTTAGACTTTTGATCCATTTTGAGTTGATTTTTGTTAATGGTGACAGATAGGGGTTCAGATTCATTTTTATGCAGATGGAAACCCAGTTTTTCCAGCATCATTTGCTAAAGAGGTTTTCCTTTTCCCACTGAATTGACTTGTACCCTTTGTCAAAGATCAGTTGGCTGTATGTTTGGGGGTTTATTTCTGGGGTTTCTACTCTGTTTTATTGGTCCTTGTGCCTGTTTTTGTGCCAATACCATGCCATTTTGATAATTACAGCTTTGTAATATATTCTGGGGTCAGGGAGAGAGATTACATCTACTCCACTCTTCTTGCACAGGAAGGCTTTTGCAATATGTGGTCTTTTATTATTCCAGACAAATTCTTTGATTGACTTATCTAGATGTGTGAAAAATGCCTCTTGTAATTTCATAGGGATTCCATTAAATATGTGGATTAATTTGGGTAGAGTGCCATTTTGATTTTGTTAATTTTCCCAATCCATGAACATGGGATCCTTCCACTTTTTGTGTCCTTTTTGATTTATTTTTAAATATTTTCATAGTTTTCCTTATAGAGGTTCTTAACTTCCTTGGTTACTTATTCTTAGGGATTTTATGCTTTTTGTGGCTATGGTAAGTGGGATTACTTTCTTCATTTATGTCTCTGCTTGCTGATTGTATACTGAAATGCTACATATCTTTCTAAGTTAATTTTGTATCCTGCCACTTTACTGTATTCATTTATTACTTTGAGAAGTTTTTCGTGGATACCTTTGTGTCTTCTATGTATTCAATAGTGTTACCTGCAAACAGATCATTTTACTCTTTATATCCTATTGGAATGTCTTTTATTTCATTCTATTTTCTGATTGCATTGCCTAGGACTTCCAGCACTATATTGAAAAGGAGTGGAGAAAGTGGCCAGCCTTGTCTTATACCAGTTTTTAGTGGAATAGCTTTCACCTTTTCCCCATTCAGTACAATGTTAACTATAGGTTTACCATAGATGGCTTTTATTATGCTCAAAAATGATCCTTCTATGCTGCTTTTGCTGAGTCTCTTAATCATTAAGAAATATTGTATTTTGTCAGATGCTTTTTCAGCATTAATTGAAATGATTACATGAATTTTATCTTTCTTTCTGTTAATATGGTGTATTACATTTATGATTTTACATATGTTGAACCACCCTTGCATCCCTGGAATAAAGCCTACTTGGTTGTGAATGAATAATCTTCTTTATATGTGGTTGGATATGATTTGCTTGTATTGTGTTGAGAATTTTTACATCTATAGTCATCACAGATATTGGTCTGTAGTTTTCCTTTCTTGATGTGACCTTATCAGTTTTGTGAATAAGGGTGATGGAGGCTTCATAAAATGAATTTGGGAGGGTTTCTTCCTTTTTTATCTTTAGAAATCATTTGGGTAGCCTGACAATAACCTCTTCTTTAAAAGTTTTGTAGAATTCAGAAGTGAAACCATCTGAACTTTTATTTCTTCAGAGGTTATTTATTACTCATTCATTCTCATTGCTTGTTATGGGTCTATTCAGGCTTTCTATGTCCTCCTGAGTTAATCTTGGTGGATTGTATGTGTCCAGAAATTTGTCCATCTCATCAAGGTTTTTTCTCTGTTGATGTATAGTCGCTCATAGTATCCTCTAATGATGTTTTGTATTTCTATTATTCTTGTTTTAATGTTGCCTGATAATGAAATTCCCTCTTATGACTGCGTTTGCAGTGTCCAATACAATATGAAAACTTGTGTACTAATTATTATTTGTTTCCATGAATCTTTTGATTTCAATCTTAATCTCTTCAGTAGTCATGAAGTCATTCAGATGTAGGTTATTTAGTTTCCATGTATTTGTGTATTTTTGAGAGTTTTTCCTGAGATTAATATCAAATTTAATTCCATCATGGTTGGAGAAGATGCTGGATATAGTTTCCATGGCTTTGAATCTGTAAAGGCTGGTTTTTGCCCTGTCATGTGCTCGGTCTTGGAGAAAGTACCATGTAGGGCTGAGAAAAATGCATATTTTGTGGGTTTTGGGTGGAAAGGTGTATAATTGTCTGTCAAGTCCATCTGACTTATGGTATCATTTATGTACTGAATCTCTTTGCTTATTTTTTGTCTTGTTGATCTGCTTAAAAAAGATAATGGGATGGGGACCAGCAGGTGGTGTGGTGGTTAAGGGCACTGGACACTCTCACATGGTCACCCATGGTTCAAGTCCCAGACCAGATGGCTTGCTCTCTCTCTCTCTCTCTCTCTCTCTATCTCTATCTCCATGTCTCTCTAGTCAAATTAAAATAAATGAATGAAAAAATAAAACTTAAAAAATATAATGGGGTGTTGAGATCACCAACAACTATTGTGTTACAGTCTATTTCTCCATTTAGATCTAGCAGTCTTTTTCATATTTGAGTGCTCCTGCATCGGTTGCATAGATATTTATAAGCATTATATCCTCTAGATGAATTAGCCTTTTTGCTACTATATAATGCCCTTCATTGTCTCTTCTTATGGTTTTTGTCTTAAAGCCTATTTTTCCCAAAATCAGTATAGTGATTCTCACTCTTTTTTGGTTTCCATTGGCATGGAACACCTTTTTTCTGGCCCTTCACTTTTATTCTATGTACATCTTTATCCATGAGAAGGGTTTCTTATTTGTAGCAGATGGAGGATTTCTGATTTTTAATCCATTTAGCCAGTCTATTTCTCTTGATTGTAAAATTTAGTCTGTTAACATTCAATGTTATTATCGATATTTCCAGACTTGTTCCTACCATTAATTTTGGCATATTCATGGATTTGGTTCTCTTATTGCTGTCTGTCTTTAGTTTTCTTGGTATAGTACTCCTTTCAGAATTTCTCAAAGAGTTGGTATAGAGTTGTTAAATTCTTTCAGGTTTATTTTTTTTTCCAAGAACATTTTTATCTTCTTTTCCCACATGAAGGATAATCTTGTCAGGTATAGTATTCTTGGTTGAAATTGTTTCTAATTTAACACTTTGAATATATTTCCTCATTATTTCCTTGTTTGAATTGTATCTGATGAGTGGTCCAGTGTTAGCCTGACAGGATAGCCTTTGTAAGTTACTTGATGTTTCTCTCTTGCCAATCTTAGTATTTTGTCTTTGTCTGTGGTTTTGGTCAACCTAGCTATGATGTGCTGTGGAGAGGATCTTCTTGGATTGATTCTATTTGGGGTTCCTTATAATTTTTGGGTCTAAATGTTTGAGTACCTCTCTAGACTTTGGAAGTTTTCTTCCAATATTTCATGGAATAGATTTTCAAGGCTTTTATTAGTTTCTTAACCTTCTGAGGCAGCAATTCTTCAAATGTTTAGGATTTTAATGGTATCTAGTATTTCTCATATATTATCCTCAGTTTTCTTTGCTGTTTTCTCAGTATTTTTAAAAATAATTTTATTTAACTTTATTTATTTATTTACATATTTTTTTAACTTGACCAGAGAGGAGCAGAGAAAGAAAGAGAGAAAGTGAGAAAGCAAGCCACTAGTTCTGGGAGTTGAACCAAGGTCTGCCATGTGGGAGTCCAGCAGCCCTAACCGTCATGCAACCTGCTGGCCCCTGTTTTCCCAATATTTTTGACAAGTTTTTCTATATCACAGCTTTTGTCTCTACTTCCAAGATTTGATCTTCTGCATGGTCTAACCTGCTTTTAATACTTTCAAGGGATGAATGATCTTTGTTATATGTTGTTGGATACGATTTGCGAGTATTTTGTTGAGAATTTTCGCATCTATATTCATCAATGATATTGGTCTGTAGTTTTCCTTTTTTGTCATATCCTTATCTGTTTTGGGGATGAGGATGATGGAGGCTTCATAAAATGAATTTGGAAGGTTTCCTTCCTTTTGAATCTTTAGAAATAATTTTAGTAGGATAGGGGTTAACTCTTCCTTAAAAGTTTTGTAGAATTCACAAGTGAAGCCATCTGGGCCTGGGCTTTTCTTTGTTGGGAGGTTATTTATTACTGATTCAATCTCCTGGCTTGTTATAGGTCTATTCAGGTTCTCTATGTCTTCCTGATCCAATCTTGGTAGATTATATGCATCCAGGAATTTGTCCATCTCCTCCATGTTATCTTGTTTGTTGGCGTAAAGTTGCTCATAGTATCCTCTAATGATATTTTGTATTTCTGCTGTGTCTGTGGTAATATTGCCTGTTTCATCACATATTTGATTAATCTGGTTTCTTTCTTTCTTCTTCTTAATCAGTCTAGCCAATGGTGTGTCGATCTTGTTAATCTTTTCAAAGAACCAGCTTTTGCTTTCATTTATTTTCTGTATGGTTCGTTTATTTTCTATTTCATTTATTTCTGCTCGAACCTTTATTATTTCTTTTCGCCTGGCATTTTGGGGATTTGTTTGTTGTTGTTTTTCCAATTCTCTGAGGCATGATGATAAGTTATCTAGTTGCCATCTTTCTGTCCTTTTCTTATGTGCACTAATTGCTATGAATTTTCCTCTTATGACTGCTTTTGCTGTGTCCCATAGATTCTGGACACTTGTGTACTCATTATCATTAGTTTCCATAAATTTTTTATTTCAGCCTTAATTTCTTCAGTAGTGAAGAAGTCATTCAGAAGTAGGTTGTTCAGTTTCCATGTGTTCGTGTATTTTCGGGGTTGTGTCTTGAAATTAATCTTGAGTTTAATTCCATCATGGTCAGAGAAGATGCTGGGTACAGTTTCTATGCCTTTGAATCTATAAAGGCTTGATTTGTGTCCTAATATATGATCTATCTTTGAAAAGGTTCCATGTCGGGGTGAGAAAAATGTATATGTTGTGGATGTAGGGTGGAAAGATCTATAGATATCTGTCAAGCCCATTCCATTTATAGTATCATTTAAGTCCTGTATCTCTCTATTTATTTTCTGTCTAGAAGACCTGTCTATAGGAGATAATGGGGTGTTGAGATCTCCAACAATTATAGTATTTCTCCCTATCTCTCCTTTTAGCTCCAACAGTCTTTCCTTCACATATTTAGGCGCACCTGAGTTGGGTGCATCGATATTTATAAGGGTTATGTCTTCTTGCTGGATTACCCCATTTACTATAATATAATGCCCTTCTTTGTCTCTTCTTACAGTCTTTGTCTTGAAATCTATTTTGTCTGAGATCAATATTGCTACTCCAGCCGATGCAAGGATGGTTCAATATACGCAAGACCATAAATGTAATACACCACATTAACAGAAAGAAAGATAAAAACCATATGATCATCTCAATTGATGCGGAGAAAGCATTTGATAAAATACAGCATCCTTTTATGATTAAGACTCTCAGTAAGATTGGTATAGAAGGGTCATTTCTCAACACAATAAAAGCCATCTATGAAAAACCTACAGCTAACATTATACTGAATGGGGAAAAGCTGAAAGCTTTTCCTCTGAAAACAGGTACTAGGCAGGGCTGCCCACTTTCTCCACTGCTCTTTAATATAGTACTGGAAGTCTTAGCTATTGCAATCAGAGAAGAGAACAATATTAAAGGCATTCGAATAGGCAAAGAAGAATTGAAAATATCTTTATTTGCAGATGACATGATGGTATACTTAGAAGACCCAAAGGTATCCATGAAAAAACTGCTTGAAGTAATAAGTGAATACAGTAAAGTGGCAGGATACAAAATCAATATCCAAAAATCTATAGCATTTCTATTTATGAACAACAAGTTGAACGAAGCAGAGCTGAAGAAAGGAATCCCTTTCACCGTAGCCACAAGGTGTATAAGATACCTAGGGATAAACCTAACTAAGAAAGTCAAAGATCTTTATAAAGAAAACTACGAAAATCTTAAAAGAGACATTGAAAGTGACATAAAAAAGTGGAAGGATATCCCATGCTCCTGGATTGGAAGAATTAACATAATCAAAATGGCAATTCTACCCAAATTAATCTACATGTTTAATGCAATTCCAATCGAAATACCAGAGATATTCTTCAGAGATCTAGAAAGGGCAATCATAGAATTTGTCTGGAACCATAAAAGACCTCGTATTGCAAAAGCAATCCTGCGCAAGAAGAGTGGAGTAAGAGGCATATCACTCCCTGATCCCAAGATATACTATAAAGCTGTGGTCATCAAAACAGCATGGTATTGGCATAAAAACAGACATGTGGACCAATGGAAGAAAATAGAGACCCCAGAAATAACCCCCAAAGCTTACAGCCAACTGATCTTTGACAAAGGATATCAGTCAATCCATTGGGAAAAGGAAAACATCTTTAGTAAATGGTGCTGGAAAAACTGGGTATCCACCTGCAGAAAGATGAAACTGAACCCCCATCTTTCACCACTAACAACAGTCAACTCAAAATGGATCAAAGATCTTAACCTAAAACCTCAAACAATAAAACTACTGGTGGAAAATGCTGGGGAAACTCTGGGGGACATTGGAGTAGGCAAAGACTTCTTAAATAAGACTCCCAAGGCACAGGCAATAATCCCTAAAATAGACAAGTGGGACTATATTAGACTAAGAAGTTTCTGCACAGCAAAGGACACAGTAACAAGTGTGAACCGACAACCCTCAGAATGGGAAAATATTTTTGTTAAATATGCCTCAGACAAGGGACTGATAACCAGAATACATAGGGAACTCAAGTGCCTTATGCGAAAAAAAATGATTAACCCAATTAAAAGGTGGGAAAATGAGCTGAACAAAAGTCTCTCTAAGGAAGACATACGAATAGTCAAAAAGCATATGAGGAAATGCTCAACATCCCTCATCATAAGGGAGATGCAGATAAAACCTACAATGAGATACCACCTAACCCCTGTCAGAATGGCAAAGATTAAGAATATAAAAAGTGATAAGTGTTGGCGGGGATGTGGTGAAAAGGGAACCCTCCTACACTGTTGGTGGGAATGTAAACTAGTTCAACCACTGTGGAGAACAATATGGAGGTTCCTCAAAGATCTACAAATAGAACTACCATTCGATCCAGTAATCCCACTTCTGGGTATTTACCCAAAAGACAGGAGAACGCTCAGTCAGAAAAGTGCTTGCACATCAATGTTTATTGCAGCATTATTCACAATTGCCAAGACATGGAACCAACCTAAATGTCCACAAACTGATGAATGGATTGGAAAAGTGTGGTATATATACTCTATGGAATACTACTCAGCCATAAAAAATAACAAGGCCCTGGAATTTGATAGAAAGTGGTCAGATACGGAGGATATATTGCTGAGTGAAGTAAGCCAGGATATGAAAGAAAGATATTGTATGTATCCACTCAATATATACCGACTATCAGCATTCTATGATAGTGAAAAAAAATTGGAGGACATAAAAGCAGTGAAGATACTTAATGAGAATAGGACAGTGTGGAATGGGGGAAGTGAAGAGAAGAGGATAGAGAAAGATAACAAATGAACAATAGAGAGGTAGGACATTAGTGAGAAACAGATATGGCTTATTAACTGTTGATGTTGACATGTATAGTATTCTCAACTGGATTTGTCTGAGAAGTATTTCATGATGGGCAAAGTATTTGTACAAGCAACATGAGAAATAGCGATGCACTGTCTTAAAAAATAATTAGAATAATAATAATGATTGGGGAAAACATAGAAAAGATATTGAATGTTGAAGCGGGGAGATTAATGTCTCTGTACTGACTGACATGCATGGCATTCCCTTTTGAAAAAGTAATGTAATACAATGTAAAGTTATATGTAATTCAATGTAATATAAAGAAGAATATGATGATAATAAAAAAAATTAAAAAAAAAATAAAAATAAAAATAAATACTTTCAAGGGAGGTTTTGATTTCCTATATTATAGCCTTCATATCTAACAGTTCCATTTGATTCTTTCTTATGGTGTCCAGTTCTTCTTTCATATCATGGAAGGACTTCCTCTTCTCTTGCATCTCATAGAGTTTTTTTTTTTACCATAAATATTCTAATTCATTTTTCTGTCCTTTTGATAATATCTTCTAATTTTTCCCTACTTGGAGACGACTTGCAGAGTTCCCTTGTGGGAGATGGATCTCTCAGTTCTGTCATCCTTGAGGCTCTTCTCCAATTTTTTAGTCATTTTGTAATGTATTCACTTTTGTCTAATTTGTTGGAGAAGGATTCAGTAAGTGTGAGCTCGTGTGTTCCATTTCCTGTGAAATAATTCAGTACTATGTTCTCCCTTCTGGTGTGTATTCCAGTGTGGTTTTCATGAGAGTTTTTAAACTGCATTTATGAAAGGGAGTTTTACTCTTTTTACAACCAGTACAGTAAGGAGCAAAGAATTCTCGAAAACTCACAATGTTCAGATGTTTAGCTACTATGCACATAGACTTCTCTCGGTAGTGGGTAAGGGCTGAGCAGTAAAATAGGAAAGTAAGGTAAAAGAAAAAGAAAGTAGGAAACAGAATAGGAAGAAAAAACAATGGGAAAAGAAAGAACTAGAACAAAAATAGGAGAAAGAAGCAGGTATCACATCAAGAAAATAAAATTGGGTTAAAAATGGAAAACCACTTGGTGTGAAGGGACAGAAGAGGCAGAGATGGAGATGCCTGGATACTTTCTGTCCTAGGTAAGGGATGAAGAGACATATTAGCAAGAGAAAGGCACAAACAGGGCAGAAAGCCGATTTTTAAAAAAGAGGAAAAAATGTTAGAAGGAACAGAGCAAAACAAGAGGAAGAGAGACACTTTGCCTACCTGACTAGCACTGGGGTCTGGAAGGGGGAGACCCTAGCTAGGAGGCAGACTTCATGGCCATAAAGCTGAACCCCAAAGAGACAGTAGAGGCTTAGATAAAGATTCCTGGATGGATTCTATCCTGACTAGCACTGGGGTCTAGAAACGGGTATCTCTGCCTGGGGCGGGGGATTCACAACTGTGAAGCTGAACCCAGAAGGGACAGCAGAGGCAGAGATGGAGATACCCATATGTATTCTGTCTTGACTAGCACTGGGGTCTGGAAGGGGGGTGTCTCTGGCTGGGGGGACTTCACAGCCATGAAGCTAAACCCAGAAGGGACAGCAGAGGCAGAGATGGAGATGCCTGGATGGATTCTGTCCTAACTAGCACTGGGGTCTGGAAGGGAGGGTCCCTGGCTGGGGATGCTTCACAGAAGCTGAACTCAGAAGGGAAAGCAGAGGTAGAGATGAAGATGCCTAGATGTATCTCTGAATATTATTAGGGTCCAAATATTTCTCAATTCCCACTGAATGTGATGCATAAAGGTGGAAAGACAGAACAACAGAAAAACTGCAGATCGCCTCCTTCTACACGTTTCTGAATGCTCAGATTGAACTTGAAGAAATTGGGAAAAAAAATGTATAACTCATCAGATGACCAGAAATCACCACAGGGGCACAAGAAATATGAGAAACCGAGCAGCTCCAGACACCAGGCGGACTGAGGCTGCAGGACCGACCCTTCCGAATCTTCACGCATCCCCACCATTCCTCCTCCTTGGACCCCAGGTTGGTTGTCTGGGACTTTAAGGTGAACTCCCACTCCACCCCACCTGTAAACCGGATCCAGCCACCCAGCAGTTCTGGACACCAGGCAGACTGAGTGAGGCTGCAGGCCCGACCAACCTGGTCCTGTCACTCATCCTCTGACCCTATTCCACTAGCCTTTGGACTCTTTGAATTTTGGTGATTTGAATAGCACAATTTCCTTCTTTTGTTTTGTTTTTCTTTGCTCATAGGATTTGAATAGCACGATTTCCTTCTTTCGTTTTGTTTTTCTTTGCTCATAGGGTGTTGCTTATTAGCTCAGTTGAAGGCTCACCACTCCTTAGAAACAGGGAGGACTTTCAGCCATCCAGGGCTAGTGGCAACAGTTAATGGTAATTGTGAGCAACAGGTAGGCCAACCATAAGAGAAATCATCAATTTTCTAATCCTGTACAACTTTTAACACTCAGAGATACCTTAAATAAGTTAGGAAGAAACATATGGATTACCTGATGACTAGGAACAATCGCAGAGGCTCAAGAAATATGAGCAACCAACAAAAGGCCTCTCCCTCAAGGGAAATCATCAAGCCTACATCACCCACTGTCAATATAATGGACGTTGTGGACATGTCTGATAAGGAATTCAGAATATTTGTAGTGACCAAACTAACTGAGATGGAAGAGAAAAGAGACTAGGAGCTCCAGGAGATGAGGAAGTCCTTTCATGACTTGAAAGAAGAAATGGATACCTTAAACAAGAACCAGATGGAACTTCTAGGATTGAAGAATGTGATACAGGAAATCAAAACCTCCCTTGAAAGTATTAAAAGTAGGTTAGACCAGGCAGAAGATCAAACCTCTAACGTAAAAGACAAAACATCTGACCTAGAAAAAAGTATCAAGAAGATTGAGAAAACAACCATGAAAAATGAGGATAGTATATGAGGAATACTGGATACCATCAAGCGCCCCAACATCTAGATAACTGGTATTCCAGAAAAGGAAGAAAATAATAAGGGCGTAGATAATTCATTCCATGAAATCCTCGAAGAAAACTTTCCAAATCTAGAAAGGCATTCAAATATCCAGACCCAAGAAATACATAGGACCCCAGGTAGAATCAACCCAAGAAGATCCTCTCAAAGGCACATCATAGCCAGACTGGCAAAAACAACAGACAAAGACAAGATACTAAAGTTTGCAAGAGGGAAACGCCAAGTTATTTACAAAGGTCACCCCATCAGGCTAACATTGGATCTCTTGGTGGAAACAATGCAGGCAAGGAAAGAATGGGGAAGCATAGTCAAAGTGTTGAGTGAAAAACAATTTCAACCAAGAATACTATACCCGGCAAAATTATTTTTCATATGGGAAAAAAAGATAAAAACATTCTCGAATAAACAAAATTTGAAGGAATTTACCAACTCCAGACCAGCTCTTCAGGGGTTCTGAAGGGAGTACTATATCAGAAAAACTAAAAAATCAGAGACAGTTATACGAGAACAAAAAGCAACCAAGAAAATGGCTCACTTAATGATAGGATCAGGTACAGAAATATCAATAATTACATTGAAGGTCAATGGATTAAATTCTCCAGTTAAGAGACATAGACTGGCTGAATGGATAAGAAAACAGAAACCCTCTATCTGTTGCCTACAAGAACCTCACCTTATGGATAAAGACATACATAGACTAAAAGTCAAGGGCTGGAAAAAGATATTCCATGTACATGGAAATCAAAAAAGGGCTGGAGTAGTGATACCAATCTCAGACAAAATAGATTTCAAGATAAAGACTGTAAAAAGAGACAAAGAAGGGCATTATATAATAGTAAATGGGGTAATCCAGCAAGAAGATATAGCCCTTATAAATATCTACGCACCCAACTCAGGTGCACCTAAATATGTGAAGGAAAGACTGCTGGAGCTAAAAGGAGAGATAGGGAGAAATACAATAAGTGTGGGAGACCTCAACACCCCATTATCTCCTTTAGACAGATCTTCTAGACAAAAAATAAATAGAGAGATACAGTACTTAAATGATACTATAAATCCAATGGGCTTGACAGATATCTATAGAAATTTCCACCCTACATCCACAACATATATATTTTTCTCACCCCAACATGGAACCTTTACAAAGATAGATCATATGTTAGGACACAAATCAAGCCTTTAGAGATTCAAAGGCATAGAAACTGTATCCAGCATCTTCTCTGACCATGATGGAATTAAACTCAAGATTAATTTCAAGAAACAACCCCGAAAATACACGAACACATGGAAACAGAACAACCTACTTCTGAATGACTTCTTCACTACTGAAGAAATTAAGGCTGAAATAAAAAAAAATTATGGAAACAAATGATAATGAGTACACAAGTGTCCA
Source organism: Tupaia tana (assembly GCA_026018925.1). Lineage (NCBI taxonomy): Eukaryota > Metazoa > Chordata > Mammalia > Scandentia > Tupaiidae > Tupaia > Tupaia tana. The sequence goes on from JAKSZU010000009.1 coordinate 118,121,978, forward strand.
GAATCTATGGGACACAGCAAAAGCAGTCATAAGAGGGAAATTCATAGCAATTAGTGCGCATAAGAAAAGGATGGAAAGATGGCAAATAGATAACTTATCATCATGCCTCAGAGAATTGGAAAAACAACAACAAACAAACCCCCAAAATGCCAGGCGAAAAGAAATAATAAAGGTTTGAGCAGAAATAAATGAAATAGAAAATAAACGAACCATACAGAAAATAAATGAAAGCAAAAGCTGGTTCTTTGAAAAGATTAACAAGATCGACACACCATTGGCTAGACTGATCAAGAAGAAGAAAGAAAGAAACCAGATTAATCAAATACGTGATGAAACAGGCAATATTACTACAGACATAGCAGAAATACAAAATATCATTAGAGGACACTATGAGCGACTTCACGCCAACAAACAAGATAACCTGGAGGAGATGGACAAATTCCTGGATGCATATAATCTACCAAGATTGAATCAGGAGGCCATAGAGAACCTGAATAAACCTATAACAAGCCAGGAGATTGAATCAGTAATAAATAACCTTCCAGCAAATAAAAGCCCAGGTCCAGATGGTTTCACTTCTGAATTCTACAAAACATTTAAGGAAGAGTTAACCCCTATCCTACTAAAATTATTTCTAACGATTCAAAAAGAAGGAAACCTTCCAAATTCATTTTATGAAGCCTCCATCATTCTCATCTCCAAAACAGATAAGGACATGAAAAAAGGAAAACTACAGACCAATATCATTGATGTATATAGATGCAAAAATTCTCAACAAGATACTCGCAAATCGCATCCAACAACATATAACAAAGATCATTCATTACGACCAGGTAGGCTTTATACCAGGGATGCAAGGGTGGTTCGATATACTGAAGACCATAAATGTAATACACCACATTAACAGAAAGAAAGATAAAAACAATATGATCATCTCAATTGATGCAGAGAAAGCATTTGATAAAATACAACATCCTTTTATGATTAAGACTTTCAGTAAGATTGGTATAGAAGGGTCATTTCTGAACACAATAAAAGACATCTATGAAAAACCTACAGCTAATATTATACTGAATGAAAAGTTGAAAGCTTTTTCTCTGTAAACAGGTACAAGGCAAGGCTGCCTAATTTCTCCACTGCTTTTTAATATAGTACTGGAAGTCTTAGTTATTGCAATCAGAGGAGAGAACAATATTAAAGGCATTCGAATCAGCAAAGAAGAGTTGAAAATATCTTTATTTGCAGATGACATGATGCTATACTTAGAAGACTGAAAGGTATCCATGAAAAAACTTTTTGAACTAATAAGTGAATACAGTAAGGTGGCAGGATAGAAAATCAATATCCAAAAATCTATAGCATTTCTATTTATGAACAAGTTGAACGAAGCAGAGCTGAAGAAAGGAATCCCTTTCACCATAGCCACTAGATGTATAAGATACCTAGGGATAAACCTAACTAAGAAAGTCGAAGACCAAAGAAAACTATGAAAATCTTTAAAAAGATATTGAAAGTGACATAAAAAGTGGAAGGACATCCCATGCTCCTGGATTGGAAGAATTAACATAATCAAAATGGCAATTCTACCCAAATTAATCTACATGTTCAATACAATTCCAATCAAAATACCAGAAATATTCTTCACAGACCTAGAGAAAGACAATCATAGAATTTGTCTGGAATCATAAAAGACCTCGTATTGCAAAAGCAATTCTGCGCAAGAAGAATGCAGTAGGAGGCATATCACTCCCTGATCCCAAGATTATACTATAAAGCTGTGGCCATCAAAACAGCACGGTATTGGCATAAAAACAGACATGTGGACCAATGGAAGACAATAGAGACTCCAGAAATAACCCCCAAAGCTTATAGCCAACTGATCTTTGTCAAAGGATATCAGTCAATCCATTGGAAAAAGGATAACCTCTTTAATAGATGGTGCTCGAAAAACTGGGTATCCACCTGCAGTATGATGAAACTGAACCCCTGTCTTTCACCATTAACAACAATCAACTCAAAATGGATCAAAGATCTAAGCCTAAGACCTCAAACAATAAAACTACTGGTGGAAAATGCTGGGGAATCTCTGGGAGACATGGGAGTAGGCAAAGACTTCTTAAATAAGACCCCAAAAACACAGGCAATAATCCCTAAAATAGACAAGTGGGACTACATTAGACTAAGAAGTTTCTGCCCAGCAAAGGACACAGCAACAAGTGTGATCCGACAACCGTCAGAATGGGAAAATATTTTTGTTAAATATGCCTCAGACAAGGGACTGATAACCAGAATACACAGGGAACTCAAGTGCCTTATGTGAAAAAAATGATTAACCCAATTAAAAGATGGGAAAATGAGCTGAACAAAAATCTCTTTAAGGAAGACATACGGACAGTCAAAAAGCATATGAGGAAATGCTCAACATCCCTCATCATAAGGGAGATGCAGATTAAAACCACAATGATATACCACCTAACTCCTGTCAGAATGGCAAAGATTAAGAATATAAAAAGTGATAAGTGTTGGCAGGGATGTGGTGAAAAGGGAACCCTCCTACACTGTTGGTGGGAATGTAAACTAGTTCAACCACTGTGGAGACTAATATGGAGGTTCTGCAAAGATCTACAAATAGAACTACCATTTGATCCAGCAATCCCACTTCAGGGTATTTACCCAAAAGACAGGAGAATGCTCAGTCAGAATAGTGCTTGCACATCAATGTTTATTGCAGCATAATTCACAATTGCCAAGACATGGAACCAACCTAAATGTCCACAAACTGATGAATGGATTGGAAAAGTGTGGTATAAATACTCTATGGAATACTACTCAGCCATAAAAAATAACAAGACCCCGGCATTTGATAGAAAGTGATCAAATATGGAGGATCTATTGCTGAGTGAAGTAAGCCAGGCTATGAAAGAAAGATATTGTACGTATCCACTCAATATATACCGACTATCCGCACTCTATGGTAGAGAGCAAAAAATTGGAGGTCATAAAAGCAGTGAAGGTACTTAACAAGAATAGGACAGTGTGGAATGGGGGATGTGAAGAGAAGAGGATAGAGAAAGATAGCAAGAGAACAATAGAGAGGCAGGACGTTAGTGAGAAACAGATATGTCTTATTACCTGTTGTTGATGATATGTATAGTATTCTCAACTGGATTGGTCTGAGAAGTATTTCATGATGGGTAAAGTCTTTTTACAAACAAAATGAGAAATAGTGATTGACTGTTTTAAAAAATAATTAGAATAATTATAATAATGATTGGGAAAAACATAGAAAAGATATTGAATGATGAAGCGGGGAGATTAATGTCTCTGTATTGACTGACATGCATGGCATTCCCTTTTGAAAAAGCAATGTAATACACTGTAAAGTTATATGTAATCCAATGTAATATAAAGAAGATTATGATGATAATAAAAATAAATTAATAAAAGAAAAACAACAACAACAAAAAGAATGCTATGGCCAACAACAGCAGAGTACATATTCTTCTCAAGTGACATGGTGTACTCTTCAAGATAGACCATATGTATGGCTTCAGAACAAGACTTAGATTTTTGAGGAATCTCCAAATTATTCTCCACAGTGGTTAGACCAATCTACATTCCCACCAGCAGTGTAAAAGTGTTCCCCTTTCACCACACCCCCGCCAACACTTATCATTTTTTTTTTTTTTTAATATTAGGCATTCTGACTGGGGTTAGGTGGTACCTCATTTTTGTTTTTATCTGCATTTCCCTTACGATGAGGGAGGTTGAACATTTTTTCATATGCCTTTTGGCCATTCATATGTCATCTTTAGAGAGTGTTTTTTTCATCTCCTTCTCCCATCTTTTAATAGGGTTGATCATCTTTTTTCCAAACAGCTTTTTTAGTTCCTTGTTTATTCTGGTTATCAGTCCCTTATCTGATGCAAAATTTACAAAAATATTTTCCCATTCTGAGGGCTGTCGATTCACACTAATTACTGTGTCTTTGGCCATGCAGAAACTTCTTAGTCTGATGTAATCCCGTTTGTCTGTTTTGGGGACGATCAACTCTGCTTTGAGGGTCTTCTTTAGGAAGTCTTTCCCTACACCAATGTCTCCCAGAGTTTTTCCAGTGTTTTCCAGGAGCAACTTTATAGTTTGAGGTCTTAGATTTAGATTCTTGATCCACCTTGACTTGATTTTTGTCAAAGGAGAGAGGTAGGGGTTCAGATTCATCTTTCAGCAAGCGGAAGTCCAATTTTTCTAGCACCACTTGCTGAAGAGGCTTTCATTTTCCCACTGGATTGACTGGTACCCCTTGTCAAAGATCAGTTGACTGTATGTTTGGGCACTTATTGCTGGGGACTCTATTCTGTTCCATTGGTCCACGTGTCTGTTTCTGTGCCAGTACCATGCTGTCTTAATTACCACAGCTTTTTAATATATTTTTGGATCAGGGAGTGAGATGCCGCCCACTCCACTCTTCTTGTGTAGAATTGCTTTGGCAATACGGGGTCTTTTATGATTCCAGACAAATTTTAAGATTGTCTTTTCTAGATCTCTGAAGAATGTGTCTGGTACTTTGATTGGCATTGCATTAAATAGGTAGATTAATTTGGGTAGAATTGCCATTTTGATTATATTAACTCTTCCAATCCATGAACATGGGATGTCCTTCCATTTCTTTGTGTCATTTTCAATTTCTTTTTTTAGTTTCTCATAGTTTTCCTTGTGGAGGTCTTTAACTTCTTTGGTTAGATTTATTCCTAAATATCTTATACTTTTAGTGGCTATGTTAAATGGAATAACTTTTTTCAGTTCTATCTCAGTCTGCCTGTTATTCATATATAGAAATGCTATTGATTTCTGTATATTGATTTTATATCCTGAAACTTTACTGTAATCATGTATTACTTCCATTAATTTTTCCATGGAGACCATTGGGTCTTCTATGTATACAATCATGTCATCTGCAAATAGAGAGAGTTTCACCTCTTCTTTTCCTATGTGAATGCCCTTTATTTTTTTTATTGTTCCAACCACTGTGGAGAATAATTTGGAGATGCCTCAAAAATCTACAAATAGATCTGCCATATGATCCAGGGATCCCACTCCTCGGTATCTACCCAAAGGACAGAAGAATTCTTCATTGGAAAAGTGCTTGCACATCGATGTTTATTGCGGCACTATTCACAATTGCTAAGTTATGCAGCCAACCCAAATGCCCCCGTATGGAGGAATGGATTGAAAAACTGTGGCACATATACTCTATGGAATACTACTCAGCTATAAAAACCAACAGAGCCCTGACTTTTGACAGAAAATGGAAGAATATGGAAGATGTACTGCTGAGTGAGGCAAGCCAGGCTATGAAGGAGAGACATTGTATGTCCCCACTTAACATATACCGTTTGTCTGCATTCTATGTCTGAAACTGATTGACTAACAGTTGAACAAACACAAGAGATGGGTGTGAATGTCAGATGAGGTGTATGTGGAGGAGTGGGGCCTAACGAAATACATTTGGAGAAGGGATACAGAGGTAGAGCATTGACGGGATGGGGAGGTGTGGTGTTATCTGTTGAAGATATTTCGATCAATGGGTCTGGGGAGAAATGTTCACATATCGAAATGGTCTCATTGTAAGCCAAACAATATGATTGAAAGTATATACAATAATAATAATAATAATAATAATAAATAATGTGAAAAAATAAAAATTAAAAAAAAGAGATAGGGAATCAAGGATGGGAAATTATATGTGTATATATATATATATATATATATATATATATATATAGGATATATATATATATATACAGGAAACAAGAAATGGAAAATTATTTGCTGACGGTAACATGTATGTTGATGTGCTTGATTGAGACAATATACAGTGTACTCTAGATGGAAAATCTCACTTTGTATGCTGTAATGATGTACAGTGAATAAATGTAAATAAATAAATTTAATTAAAAAAAACAAGTCTTAGTGAATTTAATAAGCTTATAATAATAAGGAATATGTTTTCTAACTACAGTGGAATGAAAGTAAAAATAAACACCAGAAAAAATAAATGGAAGATACACCAATGTGTGGAAATTAACACACTCTTGAACAGTCAGTGAGTCAGAGAAAGGTCACAAGGGGAATTAGAAAATATCTTGAGATAAAAATGCAACACACCAAAACTTATGAGGTGCAGAAAAAGCATCACATTGAAAAAGAAGTAAATCTCTAATCAACAATATAACTTTACATCTTTTTCTTTTTTGGAGAGGTTTTTGCTATAGGGCGCGTGTGCTCACCAGACAGACAGAGAGAGACATAGAGACAGAAAGCGAGAAATCACCCCCCAGGGGGGATGGTCACGCCGCAATCTCTTCTCTTCCATTCTCCTCTTGGGATCTTTGGCATGCATGCACACGCGCCAGGAGTGAGTTTTAAGCCACCGGGTTTGGGATGGGAACCGTGGTCGACTACATGGGAATCCAGCGACGTGGCCATTACGCTAACTGCTGGTCCCAAGGAATTGATTTTAAAGAATAAATAAGGATTATAAAAGAATACTATGGACAATTTTATAGCAATAATATGATAATTTAGGTGAAATGGATAAATTCCTAGAAACACATAACCTCCCTAGACTGAATAATAAAGAAGTAGAAAATCTGAAAAAAAAATACTTACAAATAGGAAGGGGATTAAATTAGTAATAACTTCCCAACCAATACAACCTGATGGACCAGGGTTCCTTTTTGGTAAATTCTACCAAACATTTAAGAAGAATTAACACCAATCCTCCTGAAACTCTTCCATAAATTTATAGTCATTCTAGGAAGCCAGCATAATTTCAACACCAAAGTCATACAAAGATAGTATAAGAAAAGAAATCAATGGAACAATATCCCTGGTGAACATTAATTAAAAATTTCTCAAGAAAAATTCTAGCAGTTTTCATCAGTATATTAAAAGGATTATATACTATGAATGAGTAGTATTTTTTTCTGGGAAACCAACACAGTTCAACACATTAAAATCAGACTGTCACTTTCCCTCTCTCACTCTCTATCTCACTCTGGTCACATTAAAAAATCATCATAATAAAGTTAAATAAAATAATTCTCTAAAAAAATCATGCCAGGCACATGTGCATAAGTGCCCAAGATCCTGAGAAAAGAATGGAGGAGAAGGGATTACAGTATGGCCATCCCCCCTGGTGGGGTGATTTCTCACTTTCTGTCTCTCTGTCTCTCTCTGTCTCTCCAGCAAGCACACATGTCCTATAGTAAAAATCTCTTTAAAGAAAAAAGGAAAAAAGAACAAAATCAGACTGAAATAAAAAACCCTACATGATCATCTCAATTGAGAAAGAAAAAAACATTTGCCATAATTCAACACTCCATCATTACAAACACATTCAACAAACTAGGAGTAGAAGGAAATTTCTGAACATAATAAAGGCATATATGAAAAGCCCACAGCTAACATTATACCCAATGGTATAATGAATTGAAATTGAAATATTTTCCTCTAACATCAGGAATAAAAACAAGGTCGTTTGCATTTGCTACTTCTACTCAGTGTAACATTATACTAAAAGTCCTAGCCAGACCAGTGGGGGATGTGGGAGTGGGAGAGAAAGGAAGAAAAGACACCCAAATTGGAAAGGAAGAGGTACAAACCTCTGTACATAGAATAATATGCTATGTAGAAAACTAAAGATTCCACAAAAAAGGAAATTGTTATAACAATACACAAATTCAGCAAAGTTACAGGATACAAAATAAATGCAATATGCAGTCACATTTCTATATAACAATAAATAATCTGAAAGGGAAATTAAGAAAATTTTATTCATAGTGTCAAAACTAATAAAATGCATTTATTTCTTCAATGAAGTGTTTGGACGAGTGAATATCAATGTGCAAAAGAATAAAACTGGACCCTTACCTTGTACTATATATAAAAATTAAGTGAAGGGTTAGCTAGTAGCATGGTAGTTAACGTGGCTGGATCACACATGGCTGATTGTACAATTCAAGTCTGACCCAGTGGCTTGAAAAAACACTCCAAGCGTGTGTGCATGTTTGCCCAAAATCCTGAAAGGAGAAACGGGGAAAAAGGGACTGTGAAGTAACTATCCTCTATAGGGGATGCTTTCTCACTCCTTTCCCCTGTGTCTCTGTGTGTCTCTCTTGCTGATGAGCCCACATGCAATCAAGCAAAATAAAAACAAAAATTAACTGAAAATGGATCAAAGAATTGACCTTAAAAGTGAAAACACCTAGGAGACATAGGAGGAAAGTTTCATAACACTGGATTTAGCAATGATTTATTGAATATAAAGCCAAAAGTAAAAATAGATAAATTGGACTATAGCAGAAATAAAAATTTCTGTGCATCAAATGACACAATCAACAAAAGGCAATTTATAAAATTGGAGAAGACATTTGCAATATATCAGATAAGTGGTTAATATCCTGATTATATAAAGAACTCCTACAATTCAATAACAAAAGAAAAAAATAAAAATAGACAAAAGTCTTTTTTGTCTTTAAATTTATTTATTTACATTAATTCATTATACATCATCACAGCAAACAAAATGAGATTTCCCATCAAGAATACACTCTATATTGGCTCAATCAAGGACATCAACATACATGTTATTGTCAACAATTTTCCATTTCCTATTTCCTGTATATTTTGTTATTTTTGCCATCCTTGATTCCCTATCTCTCACCATCTGCCGTGACCCACCCTCCTCTCACACTTTCTCTGGTATCCATGGTTGCTTTCTATAGAAAGTGACAAAAGTCTTAAATAGAGATTTTTCCAAAGATGGTATACAAATGGGCAACAAATACAGGAAAAGATGCTCAACATCTTTTCGCATTAGGGAAAATGAAGATCCTAACAGAGAGCCAGCCAGTGGCATGGTGGTTGAGGTGGCTAGATCCCACATGGCTACTTCATGGTTCGAGTCCCAGACCTGATAGTGTGAAAAACATGCATGCCTAAAAATCCCAAAACAAGGACAACTGGAGGAGAAGTGATTGTGGCATGACTGTCCCCCATAGAGGAATGTTTTCACTCTCTCTAATGAGTACATGTGCCCTCTGAAAAAAAAATTAAAGACACACAATAATGATATATCACCTCACATTCATCAAGAAGGCTGTTATGAAAACAAAACAGGTGTTAATCAGGATTTAGACAAATCTAAACTCTTGTGCACTTTTAATAGGAATGTAAAATGATGAAGCTGCTGTGGAAAATGTTACAATAGTTTATTAAAAATATTACCATATGATCATGAAATTCAACTTCTGGGTATACACCAAAACTGCTTTGAAGAAAAATAATCTCTATTATATGTGGAATTTGAAAAATAGAAGTTGCCTATATAGAAACAGTAGAAAGGTAGCTGATCACCAGAGGCAGGGAGTGAGAACTACTGATTTCAGGGATAAAAAGAAATGAAGATTTTCTACTGATAATTCAGCCTCCAGCCCACAAACTCAAGTGGTTGGGAGCCCCTCTAGCCTTTTCTCTGTCTCTGTCTCTGTCTCTGTCTGCCTCTGTCTCTGTCTCTGTCTTCTCATATTTTTGTAATTTTTCCTTTTTAAAAATTTGTAAGGTTAAGTATTTTCTGGGCTTCCAACCTCTCCTTTATCTTGCTGATAATTCCCTTTCCCCCACCCATCCAGGAGAAGCAAGGAGCAGGCCTTCAGAAGATTCCTCCATGGCTCCTGAGAACTAGTGATTTTGCTTGGCGTGCAAGCATGCCACATGGTTCTTTATTTTATGTCTTTTTTAAAAAAAAGTTTTGGCTGTTTTTTATTTTTTCCTTCTTTTTCTCTGTTTCTTTTTTTGTTTGCTTGTTTTTCTTTTTTTCTCTCTCTTTTCTTTTTCTTTTATCTCATCACTCTGCTCCTCGATCTCCATTCTCTGTGTTTCTAGACGGATCTAAGGGAACTCTAGCCAAACATCCAAACACAATTAAGGTTAACATATTCCTCAATATCCACTGAACCTGCTGCCCAAATGGATAAAAACAGAATGGCAAAGAGATTTTAGATCACCTCTTTTGCATGCTCCTGAACGCTCAGATTTAACTTCAAGAATTAGCAAGAAACACACCATCCATCAGATGACTGGAAATCACCACAGAGTCACAAGAAATATGGGAAAGCAAGAAAATACCTTTCTTCCAAGGGAAAAGAATAATTCCTGTTCATCCACAGACAGTTCGATGGAAATCATGGAAATGTCTGATAAAGAATTTAGAATATTCATAATGATGAAATTAACAGAGATGGAAGAGAAGACAGACAATAAACTGTGGAAAAGGCAGGAGAAAGGAGCTGAAAAGTTCCAGGAGGTGAGGAAATTTTTGCAAGATCTAAAAGAGGAATTACACACTTTAAAATAAAATCAAATGGACCTGTTAGAGATGAAGGCTATAATACAGGAAGCCAAAATATCCCTTGAAAGTATTAAAAGCAGACTAGATCATATAGAAAATAGAATCCCAGACGTAGAAAAGAAAATTGTTAGCCTAGAAAAATCCACCACAGAGGCAGAAAATTGCCCCCAAAATGAGAATAATATACGAGAAATATTAGATACCATCCAACGTCCAAACGTCTGGATAATTGGTATCCCAGAAGGCAAAGAGACTCATACGGGCATTGATAAGATATTCCATGAAATCCTGCAAGAACACTTTCCAAACCTAGAGAGGCACTCAAAGATACAGTCCCAAGAAGCACAAAGGACCTCAAATAGAATCAACCCAAGAAGATCCTCTCCAAGACACATTAAAGCCAGATTGACCAAAACCACAGACAAGATACTAAGATTGGCAAGAGAAAAATGGCAAGTTACCTACAAAGGATATCCCATCAGGCTAACAGCAGACCTCTCATCAGAAACAATATGAGCAAGGAAAGAATGGGAAAATATATTCAAAGTATTAAGGGAAAAGCAACTTCAACCAAAAATACTGTATAAAGAAAGATTATCCTTCATATGGGAAGAAAAGACAAAAACATTCTCAGATAAACAAAACCTGAAAGAATTTACTAGCACCAGACCAGATCTCCAAGAAGTTCTCAAGGGAGTGCAATACCAGGAAAATTAAATACAGACCCACAGAAATAAAAGTTCCAAAACTAAGAAAATGGCCAACTTAATCATAGGGACAAGTCTGGGGTTGAATATTATATCCCAGAATTTAATTGGGAAGATTGAATCACAACAGAAGATAGATTAAGTACATGAGACTGAACTGGAGAAATAGCACTGCATGGCTTTTGACTAAAACATTGCTAATTTTCTTCTAGTCTTTGTTTTCCAGTTTTAAGGATTTTTGTCCTATCTTGAGCTGTCAATAGGTTCATGTACCTAGTATTTGAACAGAATCCTAACCTGTTTCCTGGCTTTAAGTTTTAAACAAATTTCCATAGCATTTATTTGATTTATTAAAGTTAAAACTGCTTTTCTTGGAAAAAAATATTATTTTTCCTTTAAGATAAAGTTTTTGAGGTACATTTATAAGAAATTATGAGAATGAATGAAATCACTTTTACCTTAACGTGTCTTATCATATTGCAAAATATGTAAAATCTGTTCAAAAATAGCAAAGGGATGAAAATTAATACATTGTGAGGCACTTGAAAAAAAGAAAAAACAAAACAATAATAATAACTACAGTAAAAAATTAAGTCACAGCAATTGCAACATGTATAACCACATTAAAACACTGAAAGAAATGAAAACAAAGCAAAATATCATGTTGTGTATACCTTAAATATATATATAATTTAAAAGACAACGAAAAAAAAGCAGTCTTAAAGACATATTTGTGTACCTAGTTCACAGCAGCCAAGAGGTGAAAACAACCCAGTGTTCTTCAACAGGTGAATGGATTAAAAAATATGGCATACAACAGAATGTAATTCAGCTTTTTATTCTCTTTATTCATGAAAGAGCTCATGTGTGCTCATGTAGGAGTGAATGAGAGAGACAAAGAGAGAAGGGAAGAAAGAGAGAAATGAGTACCCACCACAAGATCTGGTCACACCACCGTTCCCTTCATAAGATCTTGGGCCCACCATTCCCTTCATAAGATCTGGGGCCCTTGCATGCGTGCCTGACATGTTTTCAGGTCAAACATGCTGGGGATTCAAATTGTGGTTGCCAAATGGAATTCAATTTCCCTTGAGCAGTCTATTACCACTGTGCCATGGAGCCAGCTCTATTATTGAGCATTTTAAAGGACAGAAATTCTGACTCATTACAACATGTGTGAATCTTAAATATACTATACTAAGTGAAACAAGTCAGTCACAAAATGACAATTATTGTATAATTGAATTTATACAAGTGATCTAGAGTAGTCAAATTCATAGAAACACAAGTAGAATGGTGTTTGTTAGGGTCTGGAGGAAGGGGAAATAGGGTATTGTTCAATGGATACAGTTTCTAATTTGAAAAAAAAAAGACAATTTCTTGAGATTGGTAGCACAATGGGAATATACATAACACTACAGAACTATACACCTAAAAATGTTTAAAATTGGACCATCAGTTGGCATAAAGGCTATGTCGCTGGATTCCCACGTGGTTGACTGCAGTTCCAGTCTCAGACCTGGTGGCTTAAACTCACGACAAGCATGTGTATGTGTGTGCCCAAGATCCTGAGAGGAAAATGGAGGAGAAGGGATTGTGGCATGGCCATCCCTCCTAGGGGGTGATTTCTCGCTTTCTATCTCTCTGTCTCATCTCTTTCTGGTGAGCTTATGCACCCCATAGCAAAAACCTCTCCAAAAAATGCTTAAAATGGTAAATTTTAATATCACGTGTATTTGAACTCTATCAGAAAATTTATTTTTAAAAAACCCATTAATTTTGGGAGGGGCTCAGGATAAGAGCATTAAATGGTCACAAGAATGTATGGTACTTTGTTGAAAATGATGTATATACTATCCTTGATTTGATTAATACACACTGCATGCATGCTTTGAAAACTATACTGTATGTAATAAAGATGTGTGACAATTCAAGGTACTAATTTATATTCCCACCAACAATGTAGAATAGTTCACTTTTTACAACTTCACCAGCACTTGTCATTCTTTGTTTCTTTGATCATAGTCATTTTGACTGGGGTTACTAATATCCTTTTTTTTTCATCTTTTTTTTTGGGGGGGAGGGAGTAATTTTCTTTAGTTTATATTATGATAATTATTATTTGTTTTATACATTCAATCACTATACATCATCTAGCTTGTATAGAGAATTTTCCCAACATGAAATATATATCACACCAGTCCAGTTGAGAATACAATACATGCCATCATCAACACGTAATAAATAATTTCTGTGTCCCACAAACGTCTTAACTATTTTTTCTCCCTAATTACTTCCCCTACACTCTTCCCCTCTCCCAGCCTCCTTCAATGCTGTCTCCAGTGTCCCTAACTATTTTCAATTCTTTTATGCCCTCCAATCTTTCTGTCTCTACCACAGAGTGCAATCAATATATGTTAAGTCGAGACAGGCAATGTCTCTCTTCCATAGTTTGACTCAGTTCACTCAGCGATAAATCTTCCATATTCATCCACTTTATATCAAATACCAGTGCCTTGTTGTTTTTTAACCCTGAATAGTATTCCATGCAGTCAATGTGCTACAGTTTTTCAATCCATATATCAGTTCATGGACATTTCAGTTGGTTCTAAGTCTTAGCAATCATAAATAACGCCGCAATAAACAGAGATGTGCAAGCACTTTTCCGACAGCTTTCTACTGTCCTTTGGGTAAATACCTAAAAGTGGAATTGTTGGATCATATAGTAGTTTATCTGTAGGTCTTTGAGGAACCTCCATATTGTTCTCCACAGTGACTGGACCAATTTACATTTCCCACCAACAGTGTAAGAGAATTCCCCTATTACCACATCCCTGCCAGCACTTATCATTTATTGTTTTCTTAATCTTAGTCATTCTGACCAGAGTTAGGTGGTATCTTATTGTGGTTTGATCTGGATCTGCCTTGGGAACCAGCAGTTAGCGTAATGGATCTGCCTTATTGTGGGAGGCTGCGCAGGAGCGAGTCTGCCGAGGTTTCTCAGAGAGCAAACAATTGCCATGATTGGCCACTAGAATCCCTCAGATTTGCATATCTGGCACCTCATGATTGGTCCAAAAGCAACCAATCGTAACCCACCGTTTACAACCAATCACGGCCCACCGTTTACAACCAATCACGGCCCACCATTTGCAACCAATCATAACCCACCTTTGCGATCCACCAATGTGTATATAACCACCATGCCTGGCCCACAATAGCCAGACGACCAGGAAGACAACGAAGACAACACAGAAGACCAGGAAGACGACGACCCTGGAGAGCCTGCAGAGCTGAAACACCGCACAGTCTCCAGACGACCCTGAAGAGTTGTAACACTACATCGTCTCCAGACGAGCCTGAAGAGCTGTGACACCGCGTCGTCTCCGCGCCGCTCACAACAGACGATGCAACCCTAAAGAGTTGTAACACTGCGTCGTCTCTGTGCTGTACCGTGCTGTCCACAATAAACAGACGACACTGTGTCGTCTCCGAGCTGTGACACTGTGCCGCTTGTTCCGGCTCTCACTCCTTCCCTCAGGAAACCTGTTCAACTGTCCCACCGGGTCGGGACACGTGGCGCCCGAACCAGGTCGGGACACCTTATGATGAAGAATGTTGAGCATTTTTTCATGTACTTTTTGGCTGTTCATATATCTTTCTTGGAGAGTTGCATATTCAGATCCTTTTCACATCTTTTAATTGGATTAACCATTTTTTGTTGAGTTCCCTGTGTATTCTGGTTATCAGTCCCTGATATTGGGAATAGTTTACAAAAATATTCTCCCATTCTGATTCTGAGGGTTGTCAGTTCACACTAATTACTCTGTCCTTTGTTGTACAGAAACTTCTTAATCTGATGTAATCCCATTTATCTATCTATGAGATTATTTTCTGTGCTTTACAGGTCTTACTCAAGAGGTCTTTGCCTAGGGACCAGCAGTTAGCATAATGGCTATGTTGCTGGACTCCCATGTAGTCGAATGGCTATGTTGCTGGACTCCCATGTAGTCGACCATGGTTCGCGTCCTGGACCCGGTGGCTTAAAACTCACACCAGGCACGTGTGCGTGCATGCCCAAGATCCCGAGAGAAGTATGAAGGAGAAGGGATTGCAGTGTGGCCATCCCCCCTCGGGGGTGATTTCTCACTTTCTGTCTCTCTGGCTCTGTCTGTCTGGCGAGCGCACGTGCCCTATAGCAAAATCCTCTCAAAAAAAAAAAAAAAAAAAAAAAGAAGTCTTTGCCTACACCAATGTCTCCCAGAGTTTCCCTAGTGTTTTCCACCCATAGTCTTAAACTTTGAGATCTTAGACTTAGACTTTTGATCCAGTTTGAGTTGATTTTTGTTAATGGTGAGAGATAGAGACATGGGGGTTCAGATTCATCTTTCTGCAGGTGGATACCCCATTTTCTCAGCATCATTTGCTAAAGAGGTTTTCCTTCTTCCACTGGATTCACTGGTACCTTTGTCAAAGATCAGTTGGCTGTATGTTTTGGAGATTATTTCTGAGCATCTATCCTGTTCCATTGGTCCACCTGTCTGTTTTTATGCCAATACCATGCTGTTTTGATTATCACAGCTCTGTAGTGTATTTGGGGGTCAGGGAGTAAGGTGCCATCCACTGCACTCTTCTTGCATAAGTTTGCTTTGGCAATATGGGGTCTTTTATGATTCCAGACAAATTCTATGATTGCCTTTTTTAGATCACTGAAAAATGTCTCTTGTAATTTTATAGGAATTGCATTAACTATGTAGATTAATTTGGGTAGGAATTTCCATTTTGATTATATTAATTCTCCCAATCAAGGTACATGGGATGTCCTTCCACTTTTTGGGTCATTTTCAATTTCTTTTTTTAGCTTTTCGTAGTTTTCTTTGTGGAGTTCTTTAGCTTCTTTGGTTATATTTATTCCTAGGTATCTTATACTTTTTGTGGTTATGGTAAATGGGATTACTTTCCTCAGTTTTGCCTCTGTCTGCTTTCTGTTTGTATACTGAAAAGCTACAGATCTTTCTGAGTTGATTTTGTATCCTGCCACTTTACTGTATGCTTTTATTACTTTGGGAAGTTTTTTGTGGATACCTTTGGGTCTTCTATGTATTCAATCATGTTATCTGCAAATAGAGATAATTTTAACTCTTCTTACCCCATTGGAATGGCTTTTATTTCATTCTTTTTTTTCTGATTGCATTGCCTAGGATTTCTAGCATTATATTGAAAAGGAGTGAAGAAAGTCTGCAAATAGAGATAATTTTAACTCTTCTTACCCCATTGGAATGGCTTTTATTTCATTCTTTTTTTTCTGATTGCATTGCCTAGGATTTCTAGCATTATATTGAAAAGGAGTGAAGAAAGTGAACAGCCTTGTCTTGTGCCAGTTTTTAGTGGAAAAGCTTTAAGCTTTTCCCCATTCAGTATAATGTTAGCTATATGTTTTCCATAGATGGCTTTTATTATGCTGAGAAATGATCTTTCTATGCTGCTTTTCCTGAGACTCTTAGTCATAAAGAAATATTGTATTTTGTCAAATGCTTTTTTGGCATTAATTGAAATGATCACATGGATTTTATCTTTCTGTTAATATGGTGTATTACGTTTATGATTTTACACATGTCAAACCAACCTTGCATTCTGGAATAAAGCCTACCTGGTCATGATGAATAATCTTTTTTATATGCTGTTGGATATAATTTGCTAGTATTGTGTTGAGAAATTTTACTTCTATAGTCATCACAGAGATTGGTCTGTAGTTTTCCTTTCATGTTATGTCCTTGTCCATTTTGAGAATAAGAATGATGGAGTCTTCATAAAATGAATTTGGGTGGGTTCCTTCCTTTTGGCTCTTTAGAAATAATTTTAGTAGCATGGGGGTTACCGCTTATTTAAAAGTTTTATAGTATTCAGAAATGAAACCATCTGGACTTTTCTTTCTTGGGAGGTTATTTATTACTGATTAAATATCATTGCTTATTATGGGTCTTTCAGGCTTTCTATATCTAACTGATTCAGTCTTGGTAGCATATGAATTTGTCCATCTAATCGAGATTTTCTTGTTTATTGGTGTATAGTCACTCTTAGTATCCTCTAATGATGTTTTGTATTTCTGTTATGTCTGTTGTAGTAGTGCCTGTTTCATTGCAAATTTTATTTACCTGGTTCATTTATCTCTTCTTCTTAAATATTCTAGCTGATGTTGTGTCAATCTTGTTTATCTTTTCAAAGGACCAGCTTTTAATTTATTTTCTGTATATTTCGATTATTTTCTATTTCATTTATTTTTGTTTGAATCTTTATTATTTCTTTTCTCCTGGTATTATTTGAATTTTTTATGTTATCTTTTCAATTCTCTGAGGCATGATGTTGGGTTGTCTATTTGCCACTTTTCCATCTTTTTCATATGAACACTAATTGCTATGAACTTCCCTTTTATCACTGCTTTTGCATTATCCTCTAGTATATGGAAACTAGTGAACTTATTATACTTCATTTCCATGAATCTTTTGATTTCATTTTAATCTCTTCAGTAGTCGTAAAATCATTCAGGAGTAAGTTATTTAGTCCCTTCCCTATGTATTTGTGTATTTTCGAGGGGTTTTCCTGAAACTGATTGCAAGTTTAATTTCATCATGGTTGGAGAAGATGTTGGATATAGTTTCTATGCCTTTGAATCAGTAAAGGCTGGTTTTGTGCCCTATCATGTGGTCAGTCTTTGAGAAAATAACATGTGGAGGTGAGAAAAATGTATACTTTGTGGTTTGGGGGTTGAAAGTTCTATACATATCCATCAAGTCCATCTGATTTATGGTATTGTTTAGGTCCTGAATCTCTTTGCTTATTTATTTTTGTCTTGTTGATGTGTCTAAAGGAGGTAGTGGGATGTTGAGATCCCCAACAATTAGTGTGCTGCAGTCTAACACTCTTTTTAGATATAGCAGTCTTTCCTTCACATATTTCGGTGCTTCTGAATTGGGTACATAGATATTTATAAGCCTTATATCTTCCTGATGAATTACCCCTTTTACTATTATACAAGGCCCTTTTTTTTGGGTCTCTTACAGTTTTTGTCTTAAAGCCTATTTTGTCTGGGTTGATTCTATTTGGGGGGGGTCACTGTATTTCTTGAGTCTGAATATTTGAATGCTTCTCTAGACTTGGAAAGTTTTCTTCCATGATTTCACGAAATAGATGATCAATGCCCTTATTAGCATCTTCACCTTCCAGGATAGCAATTATTCAGAAATTTGGACATTTAATTGTATTTAGTATTTCCCGTATATTGTCCTCATTTTAAGGGCTAGTTTTTCAGTCTTTTTAGAGATTTTTTTCTTGGTCAGAGTTTTGTCTTCTACCTCCAAGATTCAATTTTCTGCATGATCTAATTGGCTTTTAATACTTTCAAGGGAGATTTTGATATCCTGTGTTACAGCCTTCATCTCTAATAGTTCCTTTTGTTTCTTTTATATGGTGTCTAATTCTCTCATATCGTTGAATGACTTCCTCATCTCATTGAGTTCAATATCTCTTTTCTCTTACACCTCATAGTTTTGTTACCATAAATATTCTAAATTCTTTTTCTGACATTTTAGCAATATCCTTTAATCTTTCCACACTTGGATACTAGTTACTGTGTTCCCTTGTTGGATATGTATTACTTGGTTCTCTCATCCTTGAGGCTCTTCTCTGATTTTTTGTCATTTGGTAATGTATTTGCTTTTGGATAATTTTTTAGAGAAGCTTTTTGTAACTGTGAGTTTACATGTTTCTCTGATCTGTGAAATAATTTTGTGCTAATTTCTCCCTTATACTGTATTTTCCATCACGGGAACCACAGATGGAATTTTGAGATTAGATTTATGAAGAGGAATTTCTTTCTTGTTGCAACGGGTTCAGTGTGGGGTGAATTTCTCTGAGGCTTATAGTACTCAAATGTTTGGCTACTGTGCACCTACACCTATCTAGGACTTGTGTGAAGGCTGAGCAGCAAAATAAGAAAGCAAGATAAAAGAAAAAGAGAATAAAAAACAGAAATAAAAAGAGGAATAAGAAAAAGGAAGAACAAAAACAATAGAAAAAAGGAGAAAACCCTAAGCAAAAAGTTTAAAAAAAAGTTAGAAAAGACAGATAAGAGGAAATAGAGCAATTTTCCCTACCTTTTCTAGCTTCTGGTGTCTGAAAGAAGAGAGGCACCATTTAGGGACTTCACAACAGTGATGCTGGGCTCCAAAAAGGGCAGCACATGCAAGAAATGGAGATGTCTGAAAATACCATGTCCTAAGTGTAGTATGGAGAGAAAAATTAGTAAGACAAAGGAAGAGGGGAAAATACTATTTTATTTTTCCCTTAAAGTTAGAAAAGACAGAAAATAAGAGGAAAAAGAGAGTTTCCAAATATTTCCTAGCTTCTGGGGTCTGAAAGAAGAGAAGTAGATGGGAGCTTCACAGAAATGATGTTTATCTCAGAAAAGGGCAGCACATGCCTGAGATGGAAATGCCTGAGATGGAAATACCCTATTCTATGTGGGGGGGAGTACAGAAAAAGAAGGGCAAACCGGAAGAAAATCTTTTTTTTTTGTTTGTTTGTTGGTTGGTTTGTATTTTTTTGTTTGCTCGTTTTATGTTAGAAAAGACAGAAAGTGGGGGAAAGAGAGACATTTTCCCTACCTTTTACAACTTCTAGGGTGTAGAAGATGAGGGAAACTCACTGGGGGATTCAAAAATAATGATGCTGGGCTCAGAAAAAAGCAGGAAATGCCTGAGATGAAGATGCCTGGAATACCTGGTCCTATGTTGGGGAGGAGAGAAAAATTAGCAAGAGAAAGCGAAGGAGAAAAAAAATTTTTGCTTTTTTAATTTTTATTTTTTTTAAGTTAAAAAAAAAGAAGGAATATATTCCCCACTTTTCCTAGCTTCTGGGGTCTGGAATAAAAGGGGCACTGGCTCAAGGATTCACAGCAGTGATTTGGGGCCCAGAAAAGGTCAGAACACCCCCAGGATGAAGATGCCTGAGAATTCTCTGTCCTACATGGGGGAAAGAGAGAGCAGTCATGCTGGGCCCACAAAACGGCAGAATACACCTGAGATGGATATATCTTCGAACAGCCTATCCTATGTGAAGGAAGGAGTTAAAAATTAGCAAGAGAAAGGCACAGGAGAAAAAACTGTTTTGCTTTTTTCAAAAATATAAAGTAAGAAAAGACAGAAAATAAGAGGAAAGAGATATTTCCTAGATTTTTTAGCTTTTGATATGAGAAAAAAATGGTACTAGCCGGGGCTTCACAACAATGATGCTGGACTCAGAAAAGGGCAGTATACATCTGAGATGGAGATGCATGTAAGTATCCTGTCCTTTGTATGGAGAGGAGAGAAAAATTAGCAAAACAAAGGCACAGGGCAAAAATACTGTTTTTTTTCATTTATTTATTTTTACATTTTTCCACAAACATTTACTTTACATAGCAAAAAATTTTAGCTCATACTCCATAAATGGAGTAATTCTTGACAGTTTACAAACAACTTTCAAAATTTCAAAATACTGAATTTTACAAATAATGTTCAAAATATGTCTTATAATTTTGTAAAATTTTATAACTCTATAAAAACATAAGCAGTATGGTTTCATATATATATATATATATATATATATATATATATATATATATAGAGAGAGAGAGAGAGAGAGAGAGAGAGAGAGAGAGCAGACACTCGGTATATATTAAGTGGGGACATACAATGCCTCTCCTTCATAGCATGGCTTGCTTCACTCAGCAGTAGGTCTTCCATATTCATCCACTTCCTTTCAAAAGCCAGGGTTTTGTTGTTTTTTTATGGATGAATAGTATTCCATTGAGTATATGTGCCACAGTTTTTCTAACCATTCATCAGTCCGTGGGCATTTAGGTTATTTCCATGACTTAGCAATTGTGAAAAGTGCCGCAATAAACATTGATGTGCAAGCACTTTTTCTATTAAGTATTCTTCTGTCCTTCAGGTAGATACCAAGGAGTGGGATTGCTGGATCATATGGTAGTTCTATTTGTAGATTTTGGAGGAATCTCCAAATTGTTCTCCACAGTGGTTGGACCAATTTACAATCCCACCAGCAGTGTAAGAGAGTTCCCTTTTCACCACACCCCCTCCAGCACTTATCATTTTTTGTTTTTTTTTTTTTTAATCTTAGCCATTCTGACTGGGGTTAGTTGATATCTCATTGTTGTTTTGATCTGCATTTCTCTTTCAGTGAGGGATGTTGAGCATTTTTTCATATGCCTTTTAGCTATTTGTATGTCATTTTTAGAGAGTGGTTTTTTCAACTCATTCTCCCATCTTTTAATAGGATTGATTGACTTTTTCCAGAACAGCTGCTTGAGTTCCTTGTGAATTCTGGTTATCAGTCCCTTGTCTGATGCATAGTTTACAAAAATATTTTCCCATTCTGAGGGCTGTCTGTTCACACTAATCACTGTGTCTTTTGCCATGCAGAAACTTCTTAGTCTGATGTAATCCCACTTGTCTATTTTAGGGATCATAGACTGTGCGTTGGGAGTCTTATTTAAGAAGTTTTTTCCTACCCCAATGTCTCCCAGATTTTCCCCGGTGTTTTCAAGGAGCAGTTTTATAGTTTGAGGTCTTAGATTTAGATCGTTGATCCACTGTGACTTTATTTTTGTCAGAGGTGAGAGGTAGGGGTTCAGATTCATCTTTCTGCAAGTGGAGATCCAATTTGGCCAGCACCATTTGCTGAAGAGGTTTTCCTTTTCCCACAGGATTGACTGGTACCCCTTGTCAAAAATCAGTTGGCTGTATGTTTGAGCATTCATTTCTGGGAACTCCATTCTATTCCATTGGTCCACCTGTCTGTTCCTGTGCCAGTACCATGCTGTTTTGATTACCACAGCTTTGTAGTATATTTTTGGGTCAGGGAGTGAGATGCCGCCCACTCCACTCTTCTTGTGCAGAACTACTTTGGCAATACGGGGTCTTTTGTGATTCCAGACAAACTTTATGATTGTCTTTCCTAGATCTGTGAAGAATGTGTCTGGTACTTTGATTGGCATTGCATTAAATAGGTAGATTAATTTGGGTAAAATTTCCATTTTGATTATATTAATTCTTCCAATCCAGGAACATGGGATGTCCTTCCACTTTTTTGTGTCATTTTCAGTTTCTTTTTTTATCTTCTCATAATTTTCTTTGTGGAGGTCTTTAACTTCTTTAGTTAGATTTATCCCTAAGTACCTTATACTTTTTGTGGCTATGGTAAATGGAACAACTTTTTTCAGTTCTATCTCAGTCTGCCTGTTGTTCCTATACCTAAATGCTACAGATTTCTGGATACTAATTTTGTATCATGCAACATTACTGTATTCATGTATTACTTCCAGAAATTTTTTTATGGAAACCATTGGGTCTTCTATGTATACAATCATGACCTCTGCAAATAGCGAGGGTTTCACCTCTTCTATTCCTATTTGAATGCCTTTTATTTTTTCCTCTTTTCTGATTGCAATGGCCAAGACTTCTATTACTATATTGAAGAGGAGTGGAGAAAGTGGACATCCTTGTCTTGTACCCAATTTTAGTGGAAAAGCTTTCAGCTTTTCTCCATTGAGGATGATGTTTGCTCTGGGTTTTTCATAGATAGCTTTTATTGTGTTGAGAAATGACCCTTCTATGCCAATTTTGTCGAGACTCTTGATCATGAAGGGATGTTGTATCTTATCAAATGCTTTTTCTGCATCAATTGATATGACCATATGGTTTTTATCTGTCTTCCTATTAATATGGTGTATTACATTTATGGTTTTCCATATATTGAACCAACCTTGCATTCCTGGGATAAAGCCTACCTGATCATGATGTATAATCTTTTTTATAAGTTGTTGTATATGATTTGCTAGTACCTTGTTGAGAATCTTCGCATCTATATTCATCAGGGATATTGGTCTATAGTTTTCCTTCCTTGTCCTGTCCTTATCAGTTTTAAGGATAAGGATGATAAAGGCTTCATAGAATGAATTAGGGAGAGATTCACCCTTTTGGATATTTAGAAATAACTTGAGCAGAATGGGGGTTAACTCTTCTTTGAAAGTTTTGTAGAATTCAGAGGTGAATCCATCCAGGCCACGGCTTTTCTTTGTTGGATGGTTATTTATAACCAATTTGATCTCCTGGCTTGTTATGGACCTATTCAGACTTTCTATATCCTCCTGGCTCAATCTAGGTAGATTATACATGTCCAGGAGTTTGTCCATCTCATCCAAATTATCTTGTTTCTTGGCATACAGATGTTCATAGTATCCTCTAATAATGTTTTTTATTTCTACTATGTCTGTTGTTATTTTGCCTGCTTCATTGCAGATCTGATTCACCTGGTTCTTTTCTCTCTTCTTCTTAATAAGTCTCACTAGTGGTGTATCAATTTTGTTTATCTTTTCAAAGAACCAGCTTTTACTTTCATTATTTTCTGTATGGTTTGTTTATTTTCTATTTCATTTATTTCTGCTCGTATCTTTATTATCTCCTTTCTCCTGGAGTTTTTTGGATCTTTTTGCTGTTGCTTTTCCAATTCTGTGAGGCATGATGTTAGGTGATCCATTTGCCTTCTTTCCATGCTCCTCTTATGTGCACTAATTGCTATGAACTTCCCTCTTATGACTGCTTTAGCAGTGTCCCAAAGATTATGGAAACTCATGTCCTCATTGTCATTGGCTTCCATGAACCTTTTGATTTCAGTCTTTATTTCTTCAGTAGTTATGGAGTCATTCAGGAGTAGGTTATTAAGTTTCCATGTGTTTGAGTATTTTTGAGGATTTTTCTTGAAATTAAACTCAAGTTTAATTCCATCATGGTCGGTGAAGATGCTGGGTATAGTTTCTATGCTTTTGAATCTGTAGAGGCTTGCTTTGTGCCCAATAATGTGGTCAATCTTTGAGAATGTTCCATGTGGCAGTGAGAAAAAAGTGTATTTCGACGTTTTGGGATGGAAAGTTCTATAGATGTCTGTTAAGTCCATTTGATTTATGATATCGTGTAGATCTTTTATCTCTTTACCTATTTTTTGTCTAGACGATCTATCCAGGGGGGATAGTGTAGTGTTGAGGTCTCCAACAATTAGTGTGTTGCAGTCTATCTCCCTTTTTAGATCTAGCAGTCTTTCCTTCACATATTTGGGTGCTCCTGTGTTAGGCGCATAGATATTAATAAGCGTTATATCTTCTTGATGAATTACCGTTTTACTACAATATAGTGCCCTTCTTTGTCTCTTCGAACAGTTTTTGTTTTAAAGCCTATTTTGTCAGAAATTAGTATTGTGACTCCAGTTCCTTTTTGGTTCCCATTTGCATGGAAAATCTTTTTCCAACCCTTCACTTTCAGTCTATGTATATCTTTATCCATGAAGTGGGTTTCCTGTACGCTACAGGTAGAGGGTTTTTGTTTTTTTAACCCACTCAGCCAGTCTGTGTCTCTTGATTGGAGAATTTAATCCATTAACATTCAATGTTATTATCGATGTTAATGGATTTGTCCTGACGTTTAAGTTGGCCATTGTCTTAGTTGCCTTTTACTCTTTTGTTTCTGGCTGTTACTTCTTTAGTTTTCTTGGAAGAGTACTTTTTTCAAGGTTTCATGGAGAGCTGGCTTGGTGCTGGCAAATTCTTTCAGGTTTTGTTTGAGAAGATTTTAATCTTTTTTTCCCATATGAAGGATAATCTTGCAGGATACAATAATCTTGGTTGAAATTGTTTCTCTCTTAACACTTTCAGCACATCTTCCCATTCTTTCTTTGCTTGCATTGTTTCCGTTGAGAAGTCCGGTGTTAGCCTGATGGGGTGACCTTTGTAAGCTACTTGTCGTTTCTCTCTTGCCAGTTTTAGTATCTTATCTCTATCTGTGGTCTTAGCCATTCTGGCTATGATATGCCTAGGGGAAGATATTCTTGGGTTGATTCTATTTGGTATCCTTTGTATTTCTTGGGTCTGGGTGTTTGAGTGCCTCTCTATGCTTGGGAAATTTTCTTCCAAGATTTCATGGAATAGGTTTTCCATGCTCTTATTAGTTTCTTCATCTTCTGTGGTACCACTTATTCGGATTTTAGGACGTCTAATGGAATCTAGTAATTCTCGTATGTTATCTTCATTTTTTGGTTATTTTCTCTATCTTTTTGGTAGGTCAGAAGTTTTATATTCTACATCAGAGATTCGACCTTCAGCATGGTCTAATCGATTTTTAATACTTTCAAGATAGTTTTTGATTTCCTGTATTTCAGACTTCACCTCTAATAGTTCCGTCTTATTCTTCCTTAGCATTTCTTCCTTCATATCGTTGAAGGACTTTCTCATCTCCTGTAGTTCATTGTCTCTTTTCTTTTCCAGCTCATAGTACTCGTTCAACATGAATGTTCTAAACTCTATCTCGGACATTTTGGTAATGTCCTCTATTTTTTCAGGAACAGGAAGGGAGTTACTGTGTTCCTTTGATGGAGACATATTTCCTGCTTCATTCAGGCCTGAGGTTCTTCTACTTCTGACCATTGGGAGATGTGTTCCCTTTGAAAAACCTTTTACGAGAACGTTTCTTTGAATAGGAGCTAGTGTGCTTCCTTTCAGATGTGGAATGGAGACAGTCAAAGTCTCTCTTCAATTGTGTTTAGTAATGTAATCCAAGAAAAGGTATTCTCTTCAGGTGTACAAAGAAATGTGTCTCCTTCTTCGCAGGTGGTTCAGTGAAATGGAGGATTCTATAAAGTCTTAAAATGCTAGAATGTTTCAGAATTGTAATTCTAGACCTATCTAGACAGCCAGGGATGGTGTAGATAAAGGAAGTGAAGACTGAATAAGTAGGAAGAAAATAATACGTAGAATAAAGAAAAAGTTGCAAGCTGCGCGCTAGCGTGGAGCGCGATTTCGCCAGGGGTCGAAAGATGGGAGTGTGGTGTGGTAGAACTGAGGGAGTTCCTAAGTGTTAATCAGAAGAGAGAAATTTACAAATGAAAGACGTGGGTTAGGGGACAGAAAAAGAAAGGGGAAAAAAGTGTACCTGGCTGAAAGAGAGGTGTCTGGCTTGGGGGTCCCAGGGCTGAAGCTACTGGTGGCAGTCCTCCCTTGAAGATCCTGGTCCAGGGTCGAAAGATGGGAGTGTGGTGTGGTAGAACTGAGGGCGTTCCTGGCTGAAAGAGGGGTGTCTGGCTTGGGGATCCCGGGGCTGAAGCTACTGGGGGCAATGCTCCCTCAAATATCCTGGCCCGCCGTCGAAAAACTGTTTTCTTTCATTTTAATTCGGAAAAGACAGAAAATAATAGGAAAGAAAGATTTTCCCTAACTTTTCTGCTTATGGGGTCTGGAAGAAGAGGATTAAACGCTGGAGGCTTTCACAGAAGTGATGCTGACCCAGAAGAGGACCATAAATGCCTGAGATTGAGATGCCTGTGAATAGCCTATTCTATGAGGGAGTAAGAGAGAAAAATTAGAAAGAGAAAAGCACAGGGGAAGAAAAATATTTTTGTTTCTTGTTTATTTGTTTGTTTTCTCTTAAAAGATAGAAAAGACAGAAAATAAGAGAAAAGAGAGATTTTCTGTACCTGTCCTAGCTTCTGGGGTATTGAACAAGATGGGAACTCACTGAGGGCTTCACAGCAGTGATGTTGGACCCAGAAAAGGTAGCATATGCCTGAGATCAGACACCTGTGAATACCCTGTCCTATGTGGAGGGAGGAAAGAAAAACTATCAAGAGAAAAGCACAGAGGAAAAAAATCAGTTTTTTATTTTAAGTTAGAAAAGACAGAAAATAATGGGACCAGCAGTTGGCATAATGTCTGTGTTGCTTGATTCTCATGTAGTTGACAGTGGTTCTAGTCCCAAACCTGGTGGCTGAAATTCATGACAGGCGCTTGTGCATGCGTGCCTAAAATCCAGAGAGGAGAATGGAGGAGAAGGGATTGTGCTGTGGCCATCCCCCTGGGGGGTTAATTTCTTGATTTCTGTCTCTCTGTCTCTCTATGTCTTTCTGGTGAGCGCACATGCCCTATAGCAAAAACCTCTCAAAAAAAGTAGACAGAAAATAAGAGGAAAGAGATTTTCCTTACTTCTTCTAGCTTCTGGGATCTGGAAGTATAGGGGTAAAAGCTGGAGGCTTCTCAGTAGTAATGCTGGCCCCAGAAAAAGGCAGCATACGCCTGAGTTGGAGATGCCTGTGAATACCCCACCTTATGTGGTGGGAGGATAGAAAAATTAGCAAGAGAAAGGCATAGAGAAAAAAAGCTTTTTTTGTTGTTGTTTTGTTTTGTTTTGTTTTGTTTTGTTTTAAAGTTAAGAAAGATAAAAAAATAAGAGAAAAGAGTGCTCTTTCTAGTTTCTGAATCTGAAAGTAGAGGTTCACTGGCTGAGGTCTTCACAGCAGTGACGCTGGGCCCAGAAAAGGTCAGCATATGCCTTGAGATGTAGATGCCTGAGAATACTTTGTACTATGCAGATGGAAGAGAGAAAAATTAACAAAAGAAAGGCACGGGAAATTTTTTTTTTTAGGTGAGAAAAGCCTGCAGGACACAAGCACCTAGACAGAATCCATCTACATCTTAGGTGGACCTTGATCCTGAAGAGCCTCTGCTCCAAATGTCTCCTTCCAGACCCAAACTCCTAGACAAGGTCATAGAAAACCTCAACCCCCACTGAACCTGCTGCACAAAGAAGAATGTCCTCTTCATAAATCTGAACTAAAATCTCTTTCTGTGGATACCATATTACCAAACACAGTAGAGGAGAGAAATTGGCACAGAAGTATCTTACAGTAAAGGGAAGAGTACAAACTTACAGTTGCAGAAAACTTCTCCAACAAATTAGCCAAAAGTGAAACATCACCAAATGACTAAAAATCAAAGAAGAGAGACTACAAAGTGAGCATCAGGGAGAAATACAGAGATGCAGAGAGAGCATAGTTCATCTTCCCAACATGCCTCTGAACTCTCGGTTGAAACTCTACAGTTCAGCCCTGGTGCACTTGTTCTCTAGAAACTAGGAGGCCTTGTAATATCACCAACGTTGCCTGGTGGGCATCAGAGAAACGGAAGTGCAGAGAGATTGTGATTTATTTCCTCCTGCACACCTCTAAATGCTCAGAATTAACTCCAAGAAATTAGGAAGAAATATACAATCCATTCGATAACCAGAAACCACCACAGAGGCACAAGAAATATGAAAAACCAAGAACTATCTCTCCCCCAAGTGAAAAGAACAGCCCATCATCATCCACAGACAGTACAATGAACTCATGGAAATGTCAGATAAAGAATTCAGAATTTTCATAGTGAAAAACTAATTGAAATTCAAGAAAAGACAATGAATTCCAGAAGATGCAAGAGAAAAGAGACAATGAGTTCCAGGAGATGAGGAAGTTCTTCCACAATTTGAAAGAAAAAGTATACACCATAAAAAAAGCCAAACAGAGCTGTTAGAAATGAAGGCTGTAATACGGGAAATCAAAACTTCCTCAAAAGTATCAAAAGCAGATTAGACCATGCAGAAAGTCGAATCTCAGATGTAGTAGACAAAACCTGTGACCCAGAAAAAAAATCACCAAAAAGATTGAGAAAATAACCCCCTCCCCAAATGAGAATAATATATGAGAAATACTAGATACCATTAAATGTGCAAACATCTGGATGAAGAAACTAATAAAGGCATTGATAATCTAGTCCATGAAATCGTGGAAGAAAACTTTCCAAACCTAGATAGACATTCAAATATCCAGACCTGACATTGAGCTCCACAGAGACAGCACTGGGACAAGTGAAGGCACTCAGTGACTCTGTGCCTTGCGGAGCAAAGATAACTAAACATGGGTAAAGGAGCTCCTAAGAAGACAAGAGGCAAAATGTCATCAAATGCATTCTTTGTTCAAAATTGTCAGGAGGAGCACAAGAAGAAGCACCCAGATGTTTCAGTCAACTTCTCAGAGTTTTCTAAGAAGTGCTCAGAGAGGTGGAAGACCATGTCTGCTAAAGAGAAAGGAAAGTTTGAAGATATGGCAAAAGTGGACAAGGCCCATTATGAAAGAGAAATGAAAACCTATATCCTTCCTGAATGTGAAACAAAAAAAGTAGTTCAAGGATCCCAATGCACTCAAGAGTCCTCCTATGGTCTTTTTTTTTTTCTATTCTGAATATCATCCAAAAATCAAAAGAGAACATCCTGGTCTATCCATTGGTGATGCTGGAAAGAAACTGGGAGAGATGTGGAATAACACTGCTGCAGATGATATGAAAAAGAAAGGCTGCTAAGCTGAAGGAAAAGTACAAAATGGATATTGCTGCATACTAAGCTAAAAGAAAGCCTGATGCAGGAAAAAAGAGAGTTATCAAGGCTTAAAAGTGTAAGAAAAAGAAGGAGGAGGAGGAAGTCGAGGAAGATGAGGAAGAAGAGAAAGATGAAGAGGAAGAACAATATGATGATGAATAAGTTGGTTTTAGTGCAATTTTTTTCTTGTCTATAAAGCAATTAATGCCCCTGTACACAACTCACGCCTTTTAAAGAAAAAGATTGAAATGTAAGGCTGTGTAAGATGTTTTTAAAGTGTACAGTGTCTTTTTGTATAGTTAACACACTACCCAATGTGTCATTAGATAGCCCTGTCCTGGTGGTATTTTCAATAGCCACTAACCTTGCCTGGTACAGTATGGGGATCGTAAATTGGCATAGAAATTTAAAGCAAGTTCTTGTTGGTGCACAGCACAAATCAGTTACATATGGGCATTGTAGTTTTTTCATCTTCAGTTGTCTCTGATACAGCTTAAATGAAATAATTGTTGTTCTGTTAACTGAATACCACTCTGTAATTGAAAAAAAGTTGCAGCTGTTTTTTGACATTCTGAATGCTTCTAAATAAATAAATGTTTTTATTAAGTTAAAAAAAATCCAGACCCAAGAAATACAAAGGACTCCAAATAGAACCAATACAAGAAGATCTTCCCCAAGGCACATCATAGCCAGATTGACCAAGACCTCAGACAAAGAAAAGATACTAAAATTGGCGAGAAAGAAACATCAAGTGACTTACAATGTTTATTCTATCAGGCTAACGTTGGACCTCTCTTCAGAAACAACGCAAGCAAAGAAAGAATGGGAAAACATATTTAGTGTTAAATGACAAACATTTTCAACCAAGAATACTATACCTGGCAAGATTATACTTCATACGGTAAGAAAAGAAGAAAATATTCTCATAAACAAAACTTGAAATAATTTACCAACACCAGACCAGTTTTTCAAGAAGTTCTAAAGGTAGTGCTATACCAGAAAAACTAAAGACAGATACAGAGAAATAAGAGAACAAAAAACAACCAAGAAAGTGGCCAACTTAATGGTAGGGACAAGTCCGGAAATATCAATAATAATGTTGGGATCAGCAGTTAGTGTAATGGCTATGTCGCTAAACTCCCATGTAGCCAACGGCGGTTCGAGTGCAGGACCCGGTGGCTTAAACTCACGCTAGGCGTGTGTGCATGCATGCCAAAGATCCCGAAAGGAGAATGGAGAAGAAGGGATTGCGGCATGGCCATCCACCCTGGGAGGTGATTTCTCGCTTTCTATCTCTCTGTCTCTCTCTGTCTTTCTGGCGAGTGTATGTGCCCTATAGCAAAAAGCTTTCAAAAAATAAATTAAATAATAATGTTGAATGTTCACTTCCAGGATTTAAACGGAAAGACTGGACCACAGTAACACTGCAAATTCAACAGAAGAGAGATTAATGAAATGAGACTGAACTGATGAAATAAAATTTTAGGACTTTTGACTAAAATATTACTGATTTTCTTCTATGCTTTGTCTTCCAGATTTAAGTATTTTTGTTTTCTTTCAAGCTGTTGATAGGGTCAGCAATTTGTTAATTTTTTAAAAATTGAAACATAACTTTTTCTCCTTTCCTGACCCCTCTGGAATTGGAAAATACTTGTGAGCATTCTTATTTTGTGGTAGAATGTTCATTTGTATGAGTTCAACAATATCAGTTGCTTTGCATCAAAAATTGAAAATACTGGTTATTACTAGGGCTTTGACTATAATTTCATATCTGAAGATATGACCAGAAAGCAAAGGAACTAAGGTATATCTCAAGAAAGCCAACAGAAGTTCTTGGAAAGATTGCCTGGCGGTACCATAAACAGTTCTACTTGGCAGGTAAGTAAAGAATGTCACTTCCTGACAGGCCCCAAAATGTCTCAAGTACAGGTATGTAAAGGTACAATCAGATTGTGAATTCTTGACTTGGCTCAATAGCCCTCAGAGCTTTTTAAAAGAGTCTAATCTGAAGTTTCTTATAAAAGGTTTCAGCAAAGCCAACTAAATCAATAAGTATTATTATAGGGCTTTGAGAAAATAATATACCAAATTGATATTAAACTTTTTTTAAGCTAAGTTAGATTATATCTCTCTTCAGTAAAAGGAGGAATGGAGAGAGAAAAAAAATGTTTCATAAGCAAATTACAGTGTACTTGTTACTAGACTTTACTTTTGTCCATATCCATTTTCTGAGTTTTTAGTATCTACATACTGTTTGAACAGAATCCTAACGTTTTTCCTTGCTTTTAGTCTAAAGGAAATTTTTCTTAACATTGTTTTTATTTGGATGTATTAAAGCTGAGACTGCTTTTCTTGAAATTAAAAAATGTGGCCAGGATCTTCGAGGGAGGACTGCCCCCAGTAGCACCAGCCCCGGGACCCCAAGCCAGACTCCCCTCTTTCAGCCACGAACGCCCTCAGTTCATCCAGACCACACTCCCATCTTTCGACACCTGTTCCAGGATCTTTGAGGGAGCACTGCCCCCCAGTAGCCCCAGCCCTGGGAACCCAAGCCAGACTCCCGTATTTCAGCCAGGAACGCCGTCAGTTCATCCAAACCACACTCCAATCTTTCGATCCCTGGGCCAGGATCATCGAGGGAGGACTGCCCCCCAGTAGCCCCAGCCCCGGGACCCCAAGCCAGACTCCCCTCTTTCAGCCAGGAACGCCCTCAGTTCATCGACACAACACTCCCATCTTTCGACCACTGGGCCAGGATCTTCGAGGGAGGAATGCCACCCAGTAGCTCCAGCCCCGGGAACCCAAGCCAGACTCCCCTCTTTCAGCCAGGTACATTTTTTTCCCCTTTATTTTCTCTGTCCTGTTACCCACGTCTTTCATTTGCAAATTAACACATAGGAATGGCCTCAGTTCATCCACACCACACTGCATCTTTCAACCCCTGGGCGAGGATCTTCGAGGGAGGACTGCCCCCCAGTAGCTCCAGCCCCGGGACCCCAAGTCAGACTCACCACTTTCAGCCAGGTACAATTTTTTTCCCTTTTTTCTCTGTCCTGTTATCCATGTCTTTGATTTGAAAATATCTCTCTTCTGATTAACACATAGGAACGCCCTCAGTTCATCCACACCACACTCCCATCTTTTGACCCCGGGCCAGGATCTTTGAGGGAGGAATGTCCCCCAGTACCTCCAGCCTTGGGACCCCAAGCCAGACTCCCCTCTTTCAGCCAGGTACAATTTTTCTTTCTCTGTCCTGTTACCCACGTCTTTCATTTGTAAATTTCTCTCTTCTGACTAACACATAGGAACGCCCTCAGTTCATCCAGACCACACTCCCATCTTTCGACCCCTGGGCCAGGATCTTCGAGGGAGGACTGCCCCCAAGAGGCTCCAGCCTCGGGACCCCAAGCCAGACTCCCCTATTTTAACCAGGTACATTTTTTCCCCTTCTTTTTCTCTGTACTGTTACACACGTCTTTCATTTGTAAATTTCTCTCTTCTGATTAACACATAGGAACGCCCTCAGTTCATCCACACCACACTCCCATCTTTCGACCCCTGGGCCAGGATCTTCAAAGGGAGGACTGCCCCCCAGTACCTCCAGCCCCGGGACCCCAATCCAGACTCCAGTCTTTCAGCCAGGTACATTTTTCCCCCTTTTTTTTCTCTGTCCTGTTACCCATATCTTTCATTTGTAAATTTCTCTCTTCTGATTAACACATAGGAACGCCCTCAGTTCATCCACACCACACTCCCATGTTTCAACCCCTGGGCCTGGATCTTCGAGAGAGGACTGCCCTCCAGCAGCTCGAGCCCAGGGACCCCAAGCCAGACTCCCCTCTTTCAGCCAGGAACGCCCTCAGTTCATCGACACCAGACTCCCATCTTTGGACCCCTGGTCCAGAATCTTCGAGGGAGGACTGCCGCCCAGTAGCTCCAGCCCCAGGAACCCAAGCCAGACTCTCCTCTTTCAGCCAGGTTCATTTTTTTCCCCTTGTTTTTCCTCTGTCCTGTTACCCACGTCTTTCGATTGTAAATATCTCCCTTCTGATTAACACATAGGAACGCCCTCAGTTCATCCACACCACACTGCCATCATTTGACCACTGGGCCAGGATCTTCGAGGGAGGACTGCCCCCCAGTAGCTCCAGCCCCGGGACCCCAAGCCAGACTCCCCTCTTTCAGCCTGGAACGCCCTCAGTTCATCGACACCACACTCCCATCTTTCAAAACCTGGGCCAGGATCTTCGAGGGAGGACTGCCCCCCAGTAGCTCCAGCCCCGGGACACCAAGCAAGACTCCCCTCTTTGAGC
The DNA here is from genome assembly GCA_026018925.1 of Tupaia tana. Taxonomy (NCBI): domain Eukaryota; kingdom Metazoa; phylum Chordata; class Mammalia; order Scandentia; family Tupaiidae; genus Tupaia; species Tupaia tana. Next base: position 118,155,699 of record JAKSZU010000009.1, read on the forward strand.
CAGGTATATTTTTCCCCCTTTTTTTTTCTCTGTCCTGTTACACACGTCTTTCATTTGCAAATTTCTCTCTTCTGATTAACACATAGGAACTCCCACAGTTCATCCACACCAAACTCCCATCTTTGGACCACTGGGCCAGGATCTTCGAGGGAGGACTGCCCCCCAGTAGCTCCAGGAGCGGGACCCCAAGCCAGACTCCCCTCTTTCAGCCAGGTACATTTTTATCCCCTTTTTATTCTCTGTCCTGTTACCCGCGTCTTTCATTTGTAAATTTATCTCTTCTGATTAACACATAGGAATGCCCTCAGTTCATCCACACCACACTCCCATTTTTCGACCCCTGGGCCAGGATATTCGAGGGAAGATGGCCACCCAGTAGCTCCAGCCTCAGGACCCAAAGTCAGATTCCCCTTGTTCAGCTGGGTACATTTTTTCCCCTTTTTTTCTCTGTCCTGTTACCCATATCTTTCATTTGTAAATTTCTCTCTTCTGATTAACACATAGGAACGGCCTCAGTTCATCCACACCACACTCCCATCTTTAGAACCCTGCGCCAGGATATTCGAGGGAGGACTACCCCCCAGTAGCTCCAGCCCCAGGAATGCAATCCAGACTCCCCTCTTTCAGCCAGGTACATTTTTTCCCCTTTTTTTCTCTGTCCTGTTACCCACGTCTTTCATTTGGAAATGTCTCTCTTCTGATTAACACATAGGGACGCCCTCAGTTCATCCAAACCACACTCCCATCTTTCGACCCGTGGGCCAGGATCTTCGAGGTAGGACTGCACCCCAGTATCTCCAGCCCCGGGATCCCAAGCTAGACTCCCCTCTTTCAGCCAGGTACATTTTTTGCCCTTTTTTTTTTCTCTGTCCTGTTACCCATGTCTTTCATTTGTAAATTTTTCTCTTCTGATTAACACATAGGAACGCCCTCAGTTCATCCACACCACACACCCATCTTTCGGCCCCTGAGCCAGGATCTTCGAGGGAGGACTGCCCCCCAGTAGCTTCAGCCCCGGGACCCCAAGCCAGACTCCCATCTTTCAGCCAGGAATGCCCTCAGTTCATCGACACCACACTCCCATCTTTAGACCCCTGAAACTGTATCTTCGAGGGAGGACTGCCCCCCAGTAGCTCCAGCCCTGTGAATCCAAGCTAGACTCCCCTCTTTCAGCCAGGTACATTTTTTCCCTTTTTTTTTCGCTGTCCTGTTACCCACGTCTTTCATTTGTAATTTTTTCTCTTCTGATTAACACATATGAATGCCCTCAGTTCTTCCACACCACACTCCCATCTTTCGACCCCTGGGCCAGGATCTTCGAGGGAGGATTGCCTCCCAGTAGCTCCAGCCCTGGGAACCCAAGCAAGACTCCCCTCTTTCAGCCAGGTACATTTTTTCCCCTTTTTTTCCCTCAGTCCTGTTACCCACGTCTTTCATTTGTAAATTTATTTCTTCTGATTAACACATAGGAATGCCCTCAGTTCATCCACACCACACTGCCATCTTTCGACCCCTGGGCCAGGAACTTCAAGGGAGGACTGCCCCCCAGTAGCTCCAGCCCCAGGACTCCAAGCCAGACTCCCCTCTTTCAGCCAGGTACATTTTTTCCCTTTTTTTTTCTCTGTCCTGTTACCCACGTCTTTCATTTGTAAATTTCTCTCTTCTGATTAATACATAGGAACGCCCTCAGTACATCCACACCACACTTCCATCTTTCGAACCCTGGGCCAGGATATTTGAGGGAGGACGGCGCCACAGTAGCTCCAGCCCCGGGACCCCAAGCCAGACTCCCCTCTTTCAGCCAGGTACATTTTTCCCCCTTTTTTTTTCTCTGTCCTGTTACCCATGTCTTTCATTTGTAAATTTTTCTCTTCTGATTAATACATAGGAACGCCCTCAGTTCATCCACACCACACTCCCATCTTTCGACCGCTGGGCAAGGACCTTCGAGGAAGGACTGCCATGCAGTAGCACCAGCCATGGGACCCCAAGCTAGACTCCCCTCTTTCAGCCTGGAATGCCCTCAGTTCATTGACACAACACTCCCATCTTTCGACACCTGGGCCAGGATCTTCGAGGGAGAAATGCCCCCCAGTAGCTCCAGCCCCGGGACCCCAAGCCAGACTCCCATCTTTCAGCCAGGAACGGCCTCAGTTCATCGACACCACACTCCCATCTTAAGACCCCTGAGACTGGATCTTCGAGGGAGGAATGCCCCCCAGTAGCTCCAGCCCCATGAATCCAAGCTAGACTCCCCTCTTTCAGCCAGGTACATTTATTCCCCTTATTTTTCTCTGTCCTGTTACCCACGTCTTTCATTTGTAATTTTCTCTCTTCTGATTAACACATAGGAACGCCCTCAGTTCATCCACAGCACACTCCCATCTTTCGACCCCTGGGCCAGGATCTTCAAAGGGAGGACTGCCCCCCAGTAGCTCCATCACGGGACCCCAAGCCAGACTCCAGTCTTTCAGCCAGGTACATTTTTTTCTCCTTTTTTCTCTGTCCTCTTACCCACGTCTTTCATTTGTAAATTTCTCCCTTCTGATTAACACATAGGAACGCCCTCAGTTCATCCACACCACACTCCAATCTTTCGACCCCTGGGCCAGGATCTTCGAGGGAGGACTGCCATCCAGTACCTCCAGCCCAGGGACCACAAGCCAGACTCCCCTCTTTCAGCCAGGAAAGCCCTCAGTTCATCGACACCACACTCCCATCTTTCGACCCATGGTCCAGAATCTTCGAGGGAGGATTGACGCCCAGTAGCTCCAGCCCCAGGAACCCAAGCCAGACTCTCCTCTTTCAACCAGGTACACTTTTTTCCCCTTATTTTTCCTCTGTCCTGTTACTCTCGTCTTTCAATTGTAAATTTCTCTCTTCTGATTAACACATAGGAATGCCCTCAGTTCATCCACACCACACTCCCATATTTCGACACTTCGGCCAGGATCTTCGAGGGAGGACTGCCCCCCAGTAGCTCCAGCCCCGGGACCCCAAGCCAGACTCCCCTCTTTCAGCCAGGAACGCGCTCAGTTCATCCACACCACACTCCCATCTTTCGACCCCTGGGCCAGGAACTTTGAGGGAGGACTGCCCCCCAGTAGCTCCAGCCCCGTGACCCCAAGCCAGAGTCCGCTCTTTCAGCCAGGTACATTTTTTTCCCTTTTTTTCCTCTCTGCTGTTACCCACGTCTTTCATTTGTAAATTTCTCTCTCCTGATTAATACATAGGAACGTGCTCAGTTCATCCACAGCACACTCCCATTTTTCGACCCCTGGGCCAGGATCTTTGAGGGAGGACTGCCCCCCAGTAGCTCCAGCCCCAGGACCCCAAGCCAGAGTCCCCCCTTTCAACCAGGTACATTTTTCCCCCTTTTATTTCTCTGTCCTGTTACCCACATCTTTCATTTGTGAATATCACTCTTCTGATTAACACATAGGAACGTCTTCAGTTCATCCACACCACACTCCCATTTTTTGATTCCTGGGCCAGGATCTTCGAGGGAGGAATGCCACCCAGTATCTCCAGCCACGCGACCCCAAGCCAGACTCCCCTCTTTCAGACAGGTACATTTTTTTCCCTTTTTTCTCTGTCCTGTTACTCACGTCTTTCATTTGTAAATTTATCTCTTCTGATTAACACATAGGAACGCCCTCAGTTCATCCACACCACACTCCCATCTTTAAACCCCTGGGTCAGGATCTTAGAGGGAAGACTGCCCCCAAGTAGTTCCAGTCCCTGGAAGCCAAGCCAGACTCCCCTCTTTCAGCCAGGTACATTTTTTTTTCCATTTTTTCACTGTCCTGTTACCTACGTCTTTCATTTGTAAATCTTTCTCTTCTGATTAACACATAGGAATGCCCTCAGTTCATCCATACCACACTCCCATCTTTCGACCGCTGGGCCAGGACCTTCGAGGAAGGACTGCCACGCAGTAGCACCAGCTATGGGACCCCAAGCCAGACTCCCCTCTTTCAGTCTGGAACGCCCTCAGTTCATCGACACCACACTCCCATCTTTCGACACCTGGGCCAGGATCTTCGAGGGAGAAATGCCCCCCAGTAGCTCTAGCCCCTGTACCCCAAACCAGACTCCCATCTTTCAGCCAGGAATGCCCTCACTTCATTGACACCACACTCCCATATTTAGACCCCTGAAACTGGATCTTCTAGGGAGGAATGCCCCCCAGTAGCTCAAGCCCCGTGAATCCAAGCTAGACTCCCCTCTTTCAGCAAGGTACTTTTATTCTTTTTTTTCTCTGTCATGTTACCCACGTCTTTCATTTGTAATTTTCTCTCTTCTGATTAACACATAGGAACGCCCTCAGTTCATCCACACCACACTCCCATCTTTCAATCCTTGGGCCAGGACCTTCGAGGGAGGAATACCCCCAGTATCTCCAGCCCCGGGACCCCAAGCCAGACTCCCCTCTTTCATCCAGGTACATTTTCCCCCCCCTTTTTTTTTGCTGTCCTTTTACCCACGTCTTTCATTTGTAAATTTCACTCTTCTGATTAACACATAGGAACTCCATGAGTTCATCCACACCACACTCCCATCTTTTGACCGCTAGGCCAGGACCTTCGAGGAAGGACTGCCACGCAGTAGCACCAGCCATGGGACCCCAAGCCAGACTCCCCTCTTTCAGCCAGGTACAATTTTTTTCCATTTTTTTTCTCTGTCTTGTTACCCACGTCTTTCATTTGTAAATTTCTCTCTTCTGATTAACACACAGGAACGCCCTCAGTCCATCCACACCACACTCCCATCTTTCAATCCCTGGGCCAGGATCTTCGAGGGAGGAATGTCCCCCAGTAGCTCCTGCCCTGGACACCAAGCCAGACTCCCCTCTTTCAGCCAGGAATGCGCTCAGTTCATCCACACCACACTGCCATCTTTCGACCCCTGGGCCAGGATCTTTAAGGGAGGACTGCCCCCCAGAAGCTCCAGCCCAGCGACCCCAAGGCAGACTCCCCTCTTTCAGCTAGGTACATTTTTTTCCCTTTTTTTTTTTTTTTTCTGTCTTGTTACCCACGTCTTTCATTTGTAAATTTCTCTCTTCTGATTAACACATTGGAACGCGCTCAGTTCATCCACAGCACACTCCCATTATTCGACCCCTGGGCCAGGATTTTCGAGGGAGGACTGCCCCCCAGTAGCTCCAGCCCCGGGACCCCAAGCCAGACTCCCCTCATTCAGCAAGGTACATTTTTTCCCCCTTTTTTTTCTCTATCCTGTTACCTACGTCTTTCATTTGTAAATTTCCCTCTTCTGATTAACACATAGGAACACGCTCAGTTCATCCACAGCACACTCCAATCTTTCGACCCCTGGGCCAGGAACTTCTAGGGAGGACTGTCCCCCATGTGTTCCAGCCCCGGGACCCCAAGCTAGACTCTCCTCTTTCAACCAGTTACTTTTTTTTCCCCTTTTTTTTCTCTGTCGTGTTACCCACGGCTTTCATTTGTAAATTTCTCTCTTATGATTAACACATAGGAACACCCTCAGTTCATCCACACCACACTCCCATCTTTCGACCACTGAGCGAGGATATTCGATGGAGGACTGCCCCCCAGTAGCTCCAGCCCCGGGACCCCAAGTCAGACTCCCCTCTTTCAGCCAGGTACAATTTTTTTCCCTTCTTTTTCTCTGTCTTGTTACCCACGTCTTTCATTTGTAAATTTCTCTCTTCTGATTAACACATAGGAATGCCCTCAGTTCATCCACACCACTCTCCCATCTTTCAACCCCTGGGCAAAGATATGCGAAGGGAGGACTGCCCCCAGTAGCTCCAGCCCCGGTACCCCAAGCCAGACTCCCCTTTTTCAGCCAGGTACATTTTTTTTCCATTTTTTTCTTTGTCTTGTTACCCACGTCTTTCATTTGTAAATTACTCTCTTCTGATTAACACATAGGAACTCCCTCAGTTCATCCACACCACACTCCCATCTTTCGACCCCTGGGCCAGGATCTTTGAGGGAGGAATGCCCCCCAGTAGCTCCAGCCCTGGGATCCCAAGCCAGTCTCCCTACTTTCAGCCAGGAACACTCTCAGTTCATCCACACCACACTCCCATCTTTCGACCCCTGGGCCAGGATCTTCGAGGGAGGACTGCCCCCCAGATGCTCCAGCCCCGTGACCCCAAGCCAGACTCCCCTCTTTCAGCCAGGTACATTTTTTTCCCCTTTTTTTTCTCTGTCCTGTTACCCACGTCTTTCATTTGTAAATTTCTCTCTTCTGATTAACACATAGGAACATGCTCAGTTCATCCACAGCACACTCCCATCTTTCGACCCCTGGGCCAGGATCTTCGAGGGAGGACTGCCCCCTGGAGCTCCAGCCTCAGGACCCCAAGCCAGACTCCCTTCTTTCAGCCAGGTACATTTTTTCCCCTTTTTTTTCTCTGTCCTGTTACCCACGTCTTTCATTTGTAAATTTCTCTCTTCTGATTAACACATAGGAACATGCTCAGTTCATCCACAGCACACTCCCATCTTTCGACCCCTGGGCCAGGATCTTCGAGGGAGGACTGCCCCCTGGAGCTCCAGCCTCAGGACCCCAAGCCCATTTCCCCTCTTTCAGCCAGGTACATTTTTTTCCCTTTTTTTTCTCTGTCCTGATACCCACGTCTATCATTTGTAAATTTCTTTCTTCTGATTAACACATAGGAAGGCCCTCAGTTGATCCACACCACACTCCCATCTTTCGACCCCTGGGCCAGGATCTTCGAGGGAGGACTGCCCCCAGTAGCTTCAGCACCGGGACCCCACGCCAGTCTCCCCTCTTTCAGCCAGTTACTTTTTTTCACCTTTTTTTCCTCTGTCCTGTTACCCATGACTTCCATTTGCAAATTTCTCTCTTCTGATTAACACATAGGAACGCCCTCAGTTCATCCACACCACACTCCCATCTTTCGACCACTGGCCAGGATATTCAAGGGAGGACTACCCCCAGTAGCTCCAGCCCCGTCACCCCAAGTCAGACTCCCCTCTTTCAGCCAGGTAGAGTTTTTGTCCCTTTTTTCTCTGTCCTGTTATTCATGTCTTTCATTTGTAAATTTCTCTCTTCTGATTTACACATAGGAACGCCCTCAGTTCATCAACACCACACTCCCATCTTTGGAACCTGGGCCGGGATCTTCAAGGGCGGAATGCCCGCCAATAGATCCAGCCCTGGCACCCCATGCCAGACTCCCCTCTTTCAACCAGGAATGCCCTCAGTTCATACACAACACACTCCCATCGTTCGACCCCTGGGCCAGGATCTTTGAGGGAGGACTGCCCCCCAGTAGCTCCTGCCCTGGACACCAAGCCAGACTCCTCTCTTTCAGCCAGGAACGCGCTCAGTTCATCCACACCACACTGCCATCTTTCGACCCCTGGGACAGGATCTTCAAGGGAGGACTGCACCCCAGTAGCTCCAGCCCCGGGACCCCAAGCCAGACTCCCCTCATTCAGCAAGGTACATTTTTTTCCCATTTTTTTTTCTCTATCCTGTTACCTACGTCTTTCATTTGTAAATTTCTCTCTTCTGATTAACACATAGGAACGCCCTCAGTTCATCCACACCACACTCCAATCTTTCGACCCCTGGGCCAGGATCTTCTAGGGAGGACTGCCCCCCATGTGTTCCAGCCCCGGGACCCCAAGCTAGACTCTCCTCTTTCAACCAGTTACTTTTTTTTCCCCTTTTTTTTCTCTGTCGTGTTACCCACGGCTTTCATTTGTAAATTTCTCTCTTATGATTAACACATAGGAACACCCTCAGTTCATCCACACCACACTCCCATCTTTCGACCACTGAGCGAGGATATTCGATGGAGGACTGCCCCCCAGTAGCTCCAGCCCCGGGACCCCAAGTCAGACTCCCCTCTTTCAGCCAGGTACAATTTTATTCCCTTTTTTCTCTGTCCTGTTATCCATGTCTTTCATTTGTAAATTTCTCTCTTCTGATTAACACATAGGAACGCCCTCAGTTCATCCACACCACACTCCCATTTTTCTACCCCGGGCCAGAAGCTTTGAGGGAGGAATGCCCCCCAGTAGCTCCAGCCCTGGGACCCCAAGCCAGACTCCCCTCTTTCAGCCAGGAATGGCCTCAGTTCATCCACACCACACTCCCAACGTTCGACCCCTGGTCCAGGATCTTCGAGGGAGGACTGCCCCCCAGATGCTCCAGCCCCAGGACCCCAAGCCAGACTCCCCTCTTTCAGCCAGGTACATCTTTTTCCCCTTTTTTTCTCTGTCTTGTTACCCACGTCTTTCATTTGTAAATTTCTCTCTTCTAATGAACACATAGGAACGCGCTAAGTTCATCCACACCACATACCCATCTTTGGACCCCTGTGCAAGGATGTTCGAGGGATGACTGTCCCCCAGTATCTCCAGACACAGTACCCCAAGCCAGACTCCCCTCTTTCAACCAGGTACATTTTTTTCCCTTCTTTTTCTCTGTCTTGTTACCCACGTCTTTCATTTGTAAATTTCTCTCTTCTGATTAACACATAGGAAAGCCCTCAGTTCATCCACACCACTCTCCCATCTTTCAACCCCTGGGCAAAGATATGCGAAGGGAGGACTGCCCCCAGTAGCTCCAGCCCCGGTACCCCAAGCCAGACTCCCCTTTTTCAGCCAGGTACATTTTTTTTTCCATTTTTTTCTTTGTCTTGTTACCCACGTCTTTCATTTGTAAATTACTCTCTTCTGATTAACACATAGGAACGCCCTCATTTCATCCACACCACACTCTCATCTTTCGACCCCTGGGCCAGGATCTTCGAGGGAGGAATGCCCCCCAGTAGCTCCAGCCCTGGGACCCCAAGCCAGTCTCCCTACTTTCAGCCAGGAACACTCTCAGTTCATCCACACCACACTCCCATCTTTCGACCCCTGGGCCAGGATCTTCGAGGGAGGACTGCCCCCCAGATGCTCCAGCCCCGTGACCCCAAGCCAGACTCCCCTCTTTCAGCCAGGTACATTTTTTTCCCTTTCTTTCTCTGTCCTGTTACCCACGTCTTTCATTTGTAAATTTCTCTCTTCTGATTAACACATAGGAACGCCCTCAGTTCATCCACACCACACTCCCAAATTTCGACCCCTGGGCCAGGATCCTTGAGGGAGGAGTGCCCCCAAGTAGCTCCAGCCCCGGGAATCCAAGCCAGACTCCCCTCTTTCAGCCAGGTACATTTTTTTCCCTTTTTTTCTCTGTCCTGTTACCCACAGTTTTCATTTGTAAATTTCTCTCTTCTGATTAACATGTATGAATGCCCTCTGTTCATCTACACCACACTCCCATCTTTTGAACCCTGGGCCAGGATCTTCGAGGGAGGACTGAGCCCCAGTAGCTCCAGCCCCGGGACCCCAAGGCAGAATCCCCTCTTTCAGAAAGGTACATTTTTTTCCCTTTTTTTCTCTGTCCTGTTACCCATGTCTTTCATTTGTAAATTTCTCTCTTCTAATTAACACATAGGAACGCCCTCAATTCATCCACACCACACTCCCATCTTTCGACCCCTGGGCCAGGATCTTCGAGGGAGGACTGCTGCCCAGTAGCTCCAGCCCCGGGACCCCAAGCCAGACTCCCCTCTTTCAGTCAGGTACTTTTTTTTTCCTTTTTTTTTTCTCTGTTCTGTTACCTACGTCTTTCATTTGTAAATTTCTCTCTTCTGATTAACACATAGGAACTCCCTCAGTTCATCCACACCACACTCCCATCTTTCGACCCCTGTTGAAATCGCCCTCCATGCTAGCGCGCGGCACACAACTTTTTCTTTATTCTGCATATTATTTTCTTCCCAGTTTCTCAGTTCTCACTTCCTTTATCTGCACCATCCCTGGCTGTCCAGATAGGTCTAGAATTACAATTCTGTAACATTCTAGCATTTTAAGACTCTCTAGAATCCTCCATTTCCCTGAAACACCTGTGAAGAAGGAGATACTTTTCTTTGGACACCTGAAGAGAATACTTTTTCTTGGATTACATTACTAAACACAATTGAAGATAGACTTTGGCTGTCTCCATTCCACATCAGAAAGGAAACACACTTGCTCCTATTAGAAGAAACCTTCTTGTAAAAGGTTTTTCAAAGGGAACACATCTCCCAATGGTTAGAAGTACAAGAACCTCAGGCCTGAATAAAGCAGGAAATATGTCTCCATCAAAGGAACACAGTAACTCCCTTCCTGTTCCTGAAAAAATAGAGGACATTACCAAAATGTCCAAGATAGAGTTTAGAACATTCATGTTGAACAAGTACTATGAGCTGGAACAGAAAAGAGACAATGAATTACAGGAGATGAGAAAGTCCTTCTACGATATGAAGGAAGAAATGCTGAGGAAGAATAAGACGGAACTATTAGAGGTGAAGTCTGAAATACAGGAAATCAAAAACTCTCTTGAAAGTATTAAAACTTGATTAGACCATGCTGAATGTCGAATCTCTGATGTAGAAGATAAAACTTCTGACCTAGAGAAAACCACCTCAAAGGTAGAGAAAATAACAAAAAACATGAAGATAACATACGAGAATTACTAGATTCCATTAGACATCCTAACGTCTGAATAATTGGTATCCCAGAAGGTGAAGAAACTAATAAAAGTATGGAAAACCTATTCCATGAAATCTTGGAAGAAAATTTCCCAAGCATAGAGAGGCACTCCAACATCCAGACACAAGAAATACAAAGGACACCAAATAGAATCAACCCAAGATCTTCCCCAAGGCATATCATAGCCAGACTGGCTAAGACCACAGATAGAGATAAGATACTAAAACTGGAAAGAGAGAAATGACTGGCAAGAGAGAAATGACAAGTGACTTACAAAGGTCACCCCATCAGGCTAACACCGGACTTCTCAATGGAAACAATGCAAGCAAGGAAAGACTGGGAAGATGTATCGAAAATGTAAAGAGAGAAACAATTTCAACCAAGACAATTGTATCCTGCAAGATTATCCTTCATATTGGAAAAAAAGATTAAAATCTTCTCAAACAAAACCTGAAAGAATTTGCCAGCACCAGTCCAGCTCTCCATGAAACCCTGAAGAAAGTACTGTTCCAGGAAAACTAAAGAAGTAACAGCCTGAAACAAAAGAGTAAAAGGCAACTAAGACAATGGCCAACTTAAATGTTGGGACAGATCCATTAACATCAATAATAACATTGAATGTTAATGGATTAAACTCTCCAATCAAGAGACACAGACTGGCTGAATGGGTTAAAAAACAAAAACCCTCTATCTGTTGCCTACAGGAAACCCACTTCATGGATAAAGATATACATAGACTGAAAGTGAAGGGTTGGAAAAAGATTTTCCATGCAAATGGGAACCAAAAAAGAGCTGGAGTCGCAATACTGATCTCTGACAAAATAGGCTTTAAAACAAAAAGTGTTCAAAGGGACAAAGATGGGAACTATCTTGTACTAAAAGGATCAATCGATCAAGAAGATATAACGCTTATTAATATCTATGCGCCCAACACAGGAGCACCCAAATATGAGAAGGAAAGACTGCTAGATCTAAAAAGGGAGATATACTGCAACACACTAATTGTTGGAGACCTCAACACTGCACTATCCCCCCTGGATAGATCATCTAGACAAAAAATAGGTAAAGAGATAAAAGATCTAAATGATATCATAAATCAAATGGACTTAACAGACATCTATAGAACTTTCCATCCTAAAACCTCAAGATACACGTTTTTCTCGCCACCACATGGAACATTCTCGAAGATTGACCACATCACTGGGCACAAAGCAAGCCTCTACAGATTCAAAAGCATAGAAACTATACCCAGCATCTTCACCGACCATGATGGAATTAAACTTGAGTTTAATTTCAAGAGAAATCCTCAAAAATACTCAAATACATGGAAACTTAATAACCTACTCCTGAATGACTCCACAACTACTGAAGATATAAAGACTGAAATCAAAAGGTTCATGGAAGCCAATGACAATGAGGACACGAGTTTCCATAATCTTTGGACACTGCTAAAGCAGTCATAAGAGGGAAGTTCATAGCAATTAGTGCACATAAGAGGAGCATGGAAAGAAGGCAAATGGATCACCTAACATCATGCCTCACAGAATTGGAAAAGCAACAGCAAAAAGATCCAAAAAACTCCAGGAGAAAGGAAATAATAAAGATACGAGCAGAAATAAATGAAATAGAAAATAAATGAACCATACAGAAAATAAATGAAAGTAAAAGCTGGTTCTTTGAAAAGATAAACAAAATTGATACGCCACTAGCGAGACTTATTAAGAAGAAGAGAGAAAAGAACCAGGTGAATCAGATCTGCAATGAAGCAGGCAAAATAACAACAGACATAATAGAAATAAAAAACATTATTAGAGGATACTATGAACATCTGTATGCCAAGAAACAAGATAATTTGGATGAGATGGACAAATTTCTGGACAGGTATAATCTACCTAGATTGAGTCAGGAAGATATAGAAAGTCTGAATAGGTCCATAACAAGCCAGGAGATCAAATCGATTATAAATAACCTCCCAACAAAGAAAAGCCCTGGCCCTGATGGATTCACCTCTGAATTCTACAAAACTTTCAAAGAAGAGTTAACCCCCATTCTGCTCAAGTTATTTCTAAATATCCAAAAGGGTGAATCTCTCCCTAATTCATTCTACGAAGCCTCTATCACCCTTATCCTTAAAACTGATAAGGACAGGACAAGGAAGGAAAACTATAGACCAATATCCCTGATGAATATAGACGCGAAGATTCTCAACAAGGTACTAGCAAATCGTGTACAACAACTTATCAAAAAGATTATACATCATGATCAGGTAGGCTTTATCCCAGGAATGCAAGGTTGTTTCAACATACACAAAACCATAAATGTAATACACCATATTAATAGGAAGACAGATAAAAACCATATGGTCATATCAATTGATGCAGAAAAAGCATTTGATAAGATACAACATCCCTTCAAGATCAAGACTCTCGACAAAATTGGCATAGAAGGGCCATTTCTCAACACAATAAAAGCTATCTATGAAAAACCCATAGCGAACATCATCCTCAATCTAGAAAAGCTGAAAGCTTTTCCACTTAAAACGGGTACAAGAGAAGGATGTCCACTTTCTCCACTCCTCTTCAATATAGTACTAGAAGTCTTGGCCATTGCAATCAGAAAAGAGGAAAAAATTAAAGGCATTCAAATAGGAAAAGAAGAGGTGAAACTCTCTCTATTTGCAGATAACATGATTGTATACATAGAAGACCCAATGGTTTCCATAAAAAAATTTCTGGAAGTAATACATGAATACAGTAACGTTGCAGGATACAAAATTCATATCCAGAAATCTATAGCATTTCTGTATACGAACAACACGCAGACTAAGATGGAACTGAAAAAAGTTGTTCCATTTACCATAGCCACAAAACGTGTAAGATACTTAGGGATAAATCTAACTAAAGAAGTTAAAGACCTCCATAAGGAAAACTATGAGATGATAAAAAAAGAAATTGAAAATGACACAAAAAAGTGGAAGGACATCCCATGTTCCTGGATTGGAAGAATTAATATAATCAAAATGGCAATTTTACCCAAATTAATCTACCTATTTAATGCAATGCCAATCAAAGTACCAGACACATTCTTCACAGATCTAGGAAAGACAATCATAACGTTTGTCTGGAATCATAAAAGACCCCGTATTGCCAAAGCAGTTTTGCACAAGAAGAATGGAGTGGGCGGCATCTCACTCTCTGACCCAAAAATATACTACAAAGCTGTGGTAATCAAACAGCATGGTACTGGCACAGGAACAGACAGGTGGACCAATGGAACAGAATAGAGTCCCCAGAAATGAATGCTCAAACATACAGCCAACTGATTTTTGACAAGGAGCACCAGTCAATCCTGTGGGAAAAGGAAAACCTCTTCAGCAAATGGTGCTGGCAAAACTGGATCTCCACTTGCAGAAAGATGAATCTGAACCCCTACCTCTCACCTCTGACAAAAATAAAGTCAAGGTGGTTCAAAGATCTAAATCTAAGACCTCAAACTATAAAACTGCTCCTTGAAAACACCGGGGAAACTCTGGGAGACATTGGGGTAGGGGAAAACTTCTTAAATAAGACTCCCAACGCACAGTCTATGATCCCTAAAATAGACAAGTGGGATTACATCAGACTAAGAAATTTCTGCATGGCAAAAGACACAGTGATTAGTGTGAACAGATAGCCCTCAGAATGGGAAAATATTTTTGTAAACTATGCATCAGACAAAGGACTGATAACCAGAATCCACAAGGAACTCAAGTAGCTGTTCCGGAATACGACAATCAATCCTATTAAAAGATGGGAGAATGAGTTGAAAAAACCACTTTCTAAAGATGACATATGAATAGCTAAAAGGCATATGAAAAAATGCTCAACATCCCTCATTGTAAGAGAAATGCAGATCAAAACAACAATGAGATAGCACCTAAACCCAGTCAGAATGGCTAAGATTAAAAAAACAAAAAATGATAAGTGCTGGAGGGGGTGTGGTGAAAAGGGAACTCTCTTACACTGCTGGTGGGACTGTAAATTGGTACAACCACTGTGGAGAACAATTTGGAGATTCCTCCAAAATCTACAAATAGAACTACCATATGATCCAGCAATCCCACTCCTTGGTACCTACCCGAAGGACAGAAGAATACTTAATCGAAAAAGTGCTTGCACATTGATGTTTATTGTGGCACTTTTCACGATTGCTAAGTCATGGAAACAACCTAAATGCCCACGAACTGATGAATGGTTAGAAAAACAGCGGCACATATACTCAATGGAATACTACTCATCCATAAATAAAACAACAAATCCCTGGCTTTTGAAAGGAAGTGGATGAATATGGAAGACTTACTGTTGAGTGAAGCTAGCCATGCTATGAAGGAGAGGCATTGTATGTCCCCACTTAATATATACCGAGTGTCTGCACTCTATATGTGTATATATATATATATATATATATATATATATTTTTTTTTTTTTGAAACCATTCTGCTTCTGTTGTTATAGAATTTTAAAATTATACAAAATTATAAGACATATTTTGAACATTATCTTTAAAATTCAGTATTTTGAGATTTTGAAAGTTGTTTGTAAACTCAAGAATTATGGACTATGAGCTAAAATTTTTTGCTATGTAAAGTAAATGTTTGTGGAAAAATGTAAAAATAAATAAATGAGAAAAAAATAATATACATTAAAAAAAAGAAATTAAAAAATGCATAAAAAATCATACAAAAATAAATAAATAAAACATACCTAATTAATAATCGCAGGAAGCAATATAGCCTCAGCTAGATACTACTTTATAGTATGTTCATTCTACTCACTGAATTTTATGCCTAAAGCCAGATATGTGTTCATAGACATGTTTATATAAACTTACATAAATTTACTATTGAAAGTAATTAGGTTTTTTTGTGAATCAATAAAATGCAAAAAAAAAAAAAAAAGAAAAAAACATAGGAAGCAACTGTGGATACCAGAGACAGTGTGGGAGGAGGGTGGTACATGGCAGAGGGTTAGAGGTAGGAACATAAGGGGAAAAAGTATAATATATAGGAAACAAGAAATGGAAAATTATTTGTAGATGATAACATGTATGGCAATGTCACTTATTAAGCCAATATACTCATTTTGTATGCTGCAATGATATACAGTGAATGAATGTAAAATAAATAAATTTTAAATAAAATTTTAAAATAAAAGTGAGGGAAAAAAAAAAGAAAATAAGAGGAAAGAGATATTTTCCCTACCTTTCATAGCTCCTGGGGTCTGGAAGAAGAGGGTCAGTGGCTGAGGTCTTCAGGCAGTGATGCTGGGCCCAGAAAAGGGCAACACAGGCCTGAGATGCAGATGCCTATGAATATCCTATCCTATGTGAGCGTAGGAGAAAAACATAAACAAGAGAAAGGCACAGGAGAGAAAAACTCTTTTCTTTCTTTTTTTGTTTTGTTTTATTTTGTTTGTTTTTGTTTTTGTTTTTGTTTTTTAAGTTAGAAAAGATGGAAAATAAGATGAATGAGAGAGATTTTTTCCCCTACATTTTCTAGCTTCTGGGGTCTGGAAGAAGAGTGCCACAGGCTGGGGGTTTCACAGCAGTGATGTTGGGCCCAGAAAAAACTGCACACACCTGAGATGGAGATGCCTCCCAAATACCCTTTCCTATGTGGGGGGAAGGAAAAAATAATTAGCAAGAGAAAGGCACAGGGGGAAAAGTTGTTTGGTTTTGTTTTTTAAAGTTAGAAAAGACAGAAAATAAGAGAAAAGAGAGAGATTTTACCTACCTTTTCTAGCTTCTGGGTTGTGGAAAAATATGGGCACTTCCTGGGGGCTTCACAGCAGTGATGCTGGGTCCAGATAAGGGGAGAACATGCCTGAGATGGAGATTCCTGCAAATACCCTGTTGTATGTTGCGGGAGGAGAGAAAAATTAGCAAGAGAATAGCATAGGGAAAAAAGTGTTTTTCTGTTTTTGTTTGTTTGCTTTTAAGTTAGAAAAGACAGAAAATAAGAGGAAAGAGAGATTTTTCCCTATGTTTTCTAGTTTCTGAGGTCTGAAAGAAGAGGGGCATAGGCTGGGGGGCTTCACAGCAGTGATGCTGGGCAGAGAAAAAGGCAGCACATACCTAAGATGGATATACCAGCAAATACCCTGTCCTTTTCTAGCTTTTGGGGTCTAGGAAAAGAGGGGCACTGGCTTTGGGCTTCACAGCAGTGATGGGGTTACTAATTTTTTTGGGGGGGATAGGTTTTGGCTATAGTGCACGTGAGCTCACCAGAAAGTCAAAGAGAGACAGAGAGACAGAAAGCGAGAAATCACCCCCCAGGGGGGATGGTCACGCCACAATCCCTTCTCCTCCATTCTCCTCTCAGGATCTTGGGCACACATGCACACGCACCCGACATGAGTTTAAGCCACCGTGTCCAGGACTCGAACCATGGTCAACTACATGGGAGTCCAGTGATGTAGCCATTACACTATCTGCTGGTCCCAAGGTGTTACTAATTTTTAAAAGTTCAGTGTAAATAAGAAATTATAATATAAAATAAAATGGGGGTGAGCAACCATATATTGAATGACTATCACGTGTCAGCTACAAGCTCTGTTCTTTAATCACATCATCTTTTTAAAACAATTTCCACATGTGGGAGGGCCTTTATTTCCTTATGTCTTATAAACATTTCAATTTCGACTCTGAGCAATTTTGTCCTTTTCATGATCTCATAGTTAGTAGAGTTTGGCTCCAGAATCAGACATTCTGGTTTCAATTCTGGTTTTCCTAGAATTGCTGTGTCACTTGAATGGTTCAAGACAAGTTACAGAAGCTGGGATCCTAAGATTTTTCATCTGTCAAATGCCACAATTAGAGTACATATTGTGTAGATTTTTGTAAAGATTAAAATAGATGATGTATGTTCGATGCTTCTAACTGTGCACATAGTAAGTGGTCAGTTAAGATGGATTTTGATATGATTAGGATTATTTCATATTCCCAGATATTTCTGACTCCAATACCTAGACTCTTATCACTCCACATGATGCCAGATTTTGTGTGTTTCTTGGGACTAAATCATCTTCTATTCTCTGATAACGACCCAGTCTGTATTAAGAAAACACTGGAATTCTGTATATTCTGTATATTCTGTCTGAACCAATAGCATTTATTATCTCGCATAATTCTTTTCCTATAGAACAGTAAAGTGCAATGAAATTATAATCCTTTCCATTTATTAACAGAATACTGTTTACCTAGACAATAACAATCCCTAATGTTTAAATTATGTCTGATAGAAGCAGTAGCTAACATTTACTGAAAGCGTACTGTCAAACAAGCAGATAGATTAGACCTGTAAAAACAAACTCTGATAGATTCAGTGTGGATTTACATGAACAGCAATATCAGCATAGTTTCAGTCCCACTTTGTCTCGTGGGATGACACCAGAATGAAATAGGCCAGATGACAGCCCTCATCAGTGGTGGGGAATCCCGCTGCTGAGGAGCCATTTCCATACTGCAGCTAGGCAGTAGGCAGTTCTAGATCCTGCAGCTGTACTAGAAGTAGGGAAAGGGAATGAGATGAAAAATCCTACACATCTCTTGGAATCATGGAGATGATAAGAAACTACCTTGACACAGCTACAGTGACACAGGTGGTTAAGGTGCTGCTGTATAATACTGGAGCCTCATGGGAGGCTCAGGATCCAATCCTAGGTTAATCTGATCATGCTGGACAAACTTAGATGAGCCTGTAATCATGGCTTTCTGAGAGGCTAAGGAGAAGGTCACAGCACAGAAAAACCCATCAACAGTATCTCTCCCTATTTGTCGGTCTGTCTCTCCCTCTCATGAAATGAAAAAAATAAGTAACTTTTTTAAAAAAAGAAACTACCTTGTGGTAACCTCTTTCAAAATGTTAAGCTGGTCGGAACTAGTTTTGTAGCAGCATCTGAAATATCAGCCTGTCTTCCCATGATTTTGCATAACCACAGGGCGTTTCTACCCAGCTCTGGGCCAACTGTGGCTAAACCTTGTCTATGTGGCCCATATACAAGTTTATCATTGTGCTTGCATAGAGCAGGTCTCCTACATATACTATGTATCAGAAATAATCTGATGCTTGTGACAGCCATTAGAGGTATATTTTATTATTCCTAAATTGCAGATGAATAAACATGCTGAGAAGAGCAGAGTCTTGCCTCAAGTCCCAAATTAATACAAGGTAGCTGAAGATACATCTACTTGAGGGCCCATTTTTTTTTCACCCTACACCAAACTGCCTTCACTTTTACCAGCGCACAAGGTCAGTGTACCTTGTCATTTCAACTAGACTGTAGGATCTATGAATACAGGGAACAAGATTTAACCTTCCCTCATATGAGAGGTCTTCAAAAAGTTCACGGAAAATATATATTATGTAAAAACTAAAAATGTTTGCACCAAAATAAACTTGCATTTTTTCTCTAGAATTATTTATTTTCATTTAGTAGTAGTAGTAGTGGTAATTTTTAATTGATATAGGGC
The DNA here is from genome assembly GCA_026018925.1 of Tupaia tana. NCBI lineage: Eukaryota > Metazoa > Chordata > Mammalia > Scandentia > Tupaiidae > Tupaia > Tupaia tana. The sequence goes on from JAKSZU010000009.1 coordinate 118,174,757, forward strand.
ACATGTGAATAACAGAGAGAGATAAAAAGAGAGGGAGGGAGAGAGAAAGTGAGAAAGCAAGCTACCAGGTCTGGGACTCAAACTGTAGTTGCCCATGTAGGAGTCCAGTGCCTTAACAACCAGGCCACCTGATGGCCTATAAACATGTATTTTAATTCCATTTTCCATGAACTTTTGAAGTCCCCTGCTACCCCCACATAGCTGGTTCCTAATTTAATGAAAAGTACACATGGAAGAGTTGCTGACTCATTCACTGGAGATTCATCTTGTACTTAACAAATAGCCCGCTTGATGAAGTTTAATTACCTCTAATGACAAGTAATTACACAATCTCTGTAACAGATTATTTTGCTGCTGATGGAGAAACTGGGTGATTTGGTAATGTTAACAGTATATTCCTGAGAAAGGGGGAGAGACAAAGAGAGAGAAAGAGATTAAGAGAGATGCTTTTCCATTGTAAGTATAGTAATGTAGCAATGAAACATTCAGCTATAGCTAAAAATATGCAGATTTAAATCCAGGCTCTATTATTTTTTATTAAGTAGCCTTAGACAATTATAAAAATATTCTATAGAGCATGTGTACTCACTGGGGAGAGACATCCCCAGGGGGAATGGTCATGTCAAAATCCCTTCTCCTCTTGGGATTTTGGACATGTATACACATACATCCAACATGTTTTTCAAGCCACCAAATCCAGAACTCAAACTGTGCAGGTAAACATATGGAATCCAGCCTCCTTAATCACCATATCACTAGTTGGCCAACCTTAGGCAATTTTCTTAATTCTTTCTGTATCTATGATTCCTCCTTTCTGAAATGCAAAGGACAGTATTTATCCTATGAACATATTGTTTAGGATTCAGTTTTGTATATGTGCATGCAGATTCATATAAACTGACTGGCACATAACAAGTGTTCAATAAATACAAGATATACAAGATTCGTGGGTCCGGGGTTATTATATCTCCAAAACTGTTTTCCCCCAAATCACCCAAACCATAGCAGCATATTCAGAATTTGATATATGACTTCCAAATATCTGTTTTCTCATCTCATCCTACTTGAGGCCTAAAGCCAACCTGACCTTAAAGAAAAAACAATATTTTTAAAACTATATTTATATAGGTTGCAGACTGAATTTGTGTCACTCCAAATTTCACATACTGAATGTCAACCTCAATACCTCGGAATATGGCTGTATTTAAAGACAGGGCCTTTAGGGGCCAACAGGTGGCACAGTAGTTGAGGCACTGGACTCCCACATGGCCGACCTCAGTTGGAATCCTGGACCTGGACGCTTGAAACTCACACTGCATGCATATGCGTGCATGTCCAAAATCTCAGGAGGAATATGGAGGATAAAGGATTGTGGCATGGCCATCTCTCCTGGGGGATTTCTCACTTTCTTTCTCTCTGTCTCTGGTGAGTGCATATGCCTTATAGGAAAAAAAAAACTCTTTAAAAATAGACAGGGCCTTTACAGAGGCAACTAAATTAAAATGAGTCTGTTAGGATGGGCACTAATCTAATCTGACCCATGTCCTTATAAGAGGAAATCTGGACACGTCAAGAGACATAAAGTATGTGTTCATACAGAGGAAATGTGAGGACACAGCAAGAAAGTGACCACGTGCAAGCCAAGGAGAGAGGCCTCAGGAAAAACTAAACATGCAGACACCTTAATCTTGGATTTCTAGTCTTCAAAACTATGAGAAAAAAATTTCTGTCATTTAAGCCTAGTCTATGGGATTTTGTTATAATAGTCCTGCAAACTAATACATGTTTCTGTCAGTCTTTATAGACAGAGAGTAGGTAATACAACTGATCAATCCCTCTTACCTTAGTTGACAGTTCAGCAGACAGTAGATGCATAATAAATATCTGTTCACTGTATCATATTGATGTAGTAGAGTAGGAGAAGAGGATGCCATTTACTGAGCACTGAAATGGTAGAAAATAGCAGAGTGGAGAATAGGTTAAAATAGGGGGGGTTGGAGTCACACAGACCTGGATTTGAATATCCACTCCCGACTCATAGCTGAGGCGTATGGCCAAGATTCTGTATCCTCTTTCATGTAGTTAACCAATTCACAGGGTAAACTCTGGGGTCAAGTTTCCTGACTCATATCAGCTTCATTACTAACCTCCAGTGTCACCATGGAAATTCTCTGAACTTCTCTGTGACTCATTCTTTTCATCTGCAAGTGAGATATCAATAGTTGCCATATGTTGAGGTTGCTGTGAGAATTAAAAGAAATGATGACATATTTAAGTTCTTAGAACTGTGCCTGGTTCAGCATAAGCAGTTGATAAAACTTAGCCCTTTAAATAAACATAACTCAGAATTACTATAAGCAAGTATATGAACTCAATAAATGTTGGTAATTAATACTAATCTATGGCAATTGAAACTAATATATAATCCTTCTAATAATTTTTCAGTGTCTCCTATAGAAACTTAAGTTGCAGTAATTAGCTACCCTAACCAACTAACCTCTGAAATTGTTAGTCAAACAGAAAAATAAAAAAAATATACAATTGTAGGTGGTTATTAAGATGGCAATCTAGGAGACAGCACATGGTGTGTTGGTTAAGGCACTGGACTCCCACATGGCCCATCACAGTTTGAGTCCTGGACCTAGTGGCTTGAAACTCATGTGTGTGTGTGTGCTCAAAGTTCTAAGAGGAGAATGGAGGAAAAAGAATTGTATCATGATCATCCCCCTGGGGAGTGATTTCTCACTTTCTTTCTCTCTCTGAGTCTCTCTGTGTCTCTGGCAAGTACACACCCCCTACAGAAAAAAATCTTTCTAAAAACAAAAGGAAATGTCAATCTAGTTTTTGTCCTAAAATTTTATCTCAGGCATAGATTACCTCAATTCCACTGAGTTTTCAGCTTCATTGGAAAAATAAAATGTGAAGGATGACTGAATATTAAATATTCATATGTAAAGTGGAATATACATTGACTTTAAAGTTTGATGGGACACTACTGGATTTCAGTCTTGGTCATACTGACTCAGTTTCCTTATTTATAAAATGAAGGTGACCATACCTATTTTGAAGGTATGCTAAGAGGTTTAAATTGTATACTGCATGTAAACCACCTAACGCATGGTGTTTGGTAAATGTATTCTGTTCATATGTCACAAAATCTCATACATGGCAAAAGATGATCTCAGTAATTTTAAAAACTGAATGAACTAGAACAATGATGGGAAAACATTTCTGCCTCAGAAACCCTTTATACTCTTAAAATTATGAGGATGTAAAAATGCTTTTGTTTATGTGAGTCATATCAATTGGTGTTTATCATATTAAAATCAAAACAAAGAAATTGTTCAAGCACAAGAAATATACAAACTCATTACATTAGATGTCACAGTGATAATGTCATGGATTTGGTTCTCTCTTGGAAACTCAGCTGTACATTAGAGAATGAATAAAACTAGAAAAGTCAATTAACCTTTAGTATTATTATAAAATAATTTTTGTCTTGCTAACTCCATGAAATGGCCTTGTGAATCCTTGATCTGTAGAGATATGTTGCAAATTATGATGAACTAAAAATTCAGGGAAATCCATCTGCCAAACTGAAGCTTTGACTTTCTGGATTCATTGCTCTCCACTAAAATCTTTACTCTGCCTTCAGAAGCTTCACTACTTGATGAAGAAAATGAGACCATGGTGATTAAATAGACAGTTGGTCCAAGAAATCATATTTATCCAACTGGGATGATAGCCCAAGAAAATAAGCAAAGTATCAGTAAAGGAGTATGGGAAAAGGAGTAACATTCCTTAATCAACCAGTGTAAGTCTGGTAGTCTTGCTTACCTTCCACCAAATGGTTGCAATCAAATGTTTGTGTGGTTGGAACATATAATTGTACACTTAGATTAAGAAGTACATAATTTTCCAACACATAGGTTTGACAAGGTACTGGATAGGCAATGAATATATCAATACACAAAAACTAGTTGTGATTCGTTCTGAGACTCCTGGATAGTGTGAGATAGGAAATAACTAGTAAAAAATTAATTTTCACACATTTTTAACTTAATTGGTTTCTTGAGATGATGACTTTTCCCAAGAGAACATAATTGATCTGTTTATTTAGAAATGTGTATTTGACTAAAATTGTAAATGACTCTCTTTCAGAAGTATTAATATTTGCATTTAGCCAGGTTGCATGGAACAAACATGAAGCATTTTAAAATCATATGTTGTTTGTTTCCTGTCTTGAAATGTATTATACATACAAGGTTGTTGATAACAACTCACAAGCCCAAATATAATATTTAGAAAACTGGTAGATAATTGTTTTCTATGTTTGTTGAAAGATAACTGATGCTATAACTATCTACTTCGAATTTTTAGGGTTGAAAAATTTCAAACCATTGGAAAAGCTGGAAGAATTGAAAGAAGACTTAAATGAGTAGTCAAAGCCAAATGTTAATATTCTTCCATAGGAGAAGACAGAATCTGCCATGAGAGCTGAGATGCAGTGATTTCAGGAATAAGAGCAATGAAGTAGTTGGGCTGAGAAGTCACCCTGGTAGAGCCTGCTCTGTCTTTTTCTCTCTGTCTCTCTATGTCTCTTTCTGTCTCTGTCACTGTATTTTTATTTTTTTAATTTTTCTTTTAAAAATTTTTTTCCTTTTTTTGGTCTTTTCCTTCTCCTGTATGTTTAGCTGGAATTTGGTATTTAGTTTTGTAGTGTCTGATGTCAGCTCATGGTGTGCAAGTCGTACACACTTAGAGGGAATCTAAACTGGACCTGTAGGAGTAAGTACAGAAGCATATTTTCTCCCCTAGGTTATTAGAGGAACCTGGCCTTGCCAGGTTGGATTTGGAAGCATCTTGTAGAAAACTTTAGCTTGGGGGAGCTTTTGTGAAGATGACATGCGTTGTTAGGCTGTACTCTAAAGATGTGATTTTGCTTTAAAAGTCAGATTTAGACTTTAATTTAAACATGGTTAAAGAAAGCAATTTTGTAGCACGAGCAAAGGGGGGCCCTAGCCTTAAATTCCCCTTTTTTGTTTTAAAAATGTAGAGAGTGTTTGTTGGTGCATATGCTCAACAATTATTTGACCAGTGGGGTTGTATGGAATGCCCCTAACATGCTGAATACCCCACCTCAGTACAGAAGTTATGAAATTTTTTGGAGGTATAAGTAGGGCCGTTGTCTGTTTTCAATGATTTAGGATTGCCCATAACAGAAATAGTGGCTAGAAGATATTTAATTGCCGCTGCAGAATTTTTAGAAGTGTCAGTGGTCACCCACATAAATTGAGAAAAGGTATTATGTCGTGTTTGCTAAAGAAGTGGTGGGCTTGCCATAAATACCTTTTAATATCTACTGAAAATTAACATTAGCATTTTTAAAGTCTAGTTGTTTTAATAGTACCTGAGCTGCATGTGTATTTTCTACTTGCCTGTACAAAGATTTTTTGCAATCTGTCTATAAATAAGTCATAGGCTTCTTTTTATTTATTTATTTATTTATTTATTTATTTATTTGGAGAGGTTTTCGCTATAGGGCACGTGCACTAGCTAGACACACAGAGACAGAGAGACAGAAAGCAAGAAATCACCCCCCGGGGGGGTGGCCACACCACAATCCCTTTTTCTCCACTCTCCTCTCGGGATTTTGAGCACGCATGCACATGTGCCCGGCGTGAGTTTAAGCCACCAGTTCTGAGACTCGAACTGCAGTTGACTACATGGGAGTCTAGTGACATGGCATTATGCTAACTGCTGGTCCCAGTCATAGGCTTCTTATGGCCTTTGACACACTTTAACAAAAGAAAGGCATTTCCCAGAAGAGTCAGGCATTTTCCTCCATGCAGAAGTGGCAATGGTGGCTATTTGCCTGAAGACTTTCGGTGGCAAGTGGGACAGTTGTTTATTAGTAGAATAATTGCCAGTCCCTGACAACATTTTAGCAGTCACTTCTGAGTTTCTTATTACATTACTGGTAGCCATCTGATGGCATTTGTCATCAAACTCTTTTTTTTTTAATTTATAATTTTTTCTTTTTTTTACATTAATTCACTATACATCATTATAGTATACAAAATGAATTTTCCATCAAAAATACACTGTCTATTGGTTCAATAAATCACATCTACATACAAATAATTTTCCATTCCTTATGTCTTGTATATTTTGCTTTTTTTTTTTGCCATCCTTGATTCCCTATCCCTAACCCTCTGCCCTGTCCAACCCTCCTCCCACATTGTCTCTGGTATCCATGGTTGCTTTCTATGCCTTTCCCCCCCATTTAATTGATTTGCTAATGAACTTAATTTGTCTAAATATTTGCAATAGCAAGTGCAGGTAAAGATTTTTCTTGGCTCTGAAATCCTCCTTTATCTTGATAATAATCCCCTTCCCTTGTCCCCTCCCATCTAGGCAAACAGAAAGGGCAGGCCTGAAGAAGACTGAGTCCATTATGAGAGCTGAGATCCAGTGATTTCGTGTGGTGTACAAGGGCACCATGCGGTTTTCATTTTTGTTTTTTAAAATTGACAAATAAATAATTGTTTGTTTGTTTCCCTTCTTTTCTTTTTTCTTTATCTCTGTCTCTGTTTTCTTATACTTTTCTTTTACCTCATCACTTTGCTGCTCACCCTCCACGCACTGAGTGTCTAGACAGGTCTAAGTGAAAAGTTGCCAAAATTCAGATACTATTTGGGTCCTCATATTCCTCAACTCCCACTGAATCTGTGACACAAAGTGATAAAAATGAAACGCTAAAGAATTTGCAGACCACATCTTCCTATACAACTCCGATCACTTAGATTAATTTAGAAATTAGGAAGACAGGAATAACCCATCAGATGACTAGAAATTACTGCAAAACCAAGAAAATACCTCTCCCCCAAGGGAAAAGAATAACTCCTCTTCATCCACAGATAGTACAATAGAACTCATGGAAATGTCTGATAAAGAATTTAGAGTATTCATAGTGACAAAGCTAACACAGATAGGAGAGAAGAGAGACAATGAACACCAGAAGTAAAAAGCCAGTAAGTTCCAGGAGGTGAGGAAGTTCTTGTGAGAGCTGAGAGAGGAAATACACTCCATAAAAAAGAATCAGATGGAACTGTTGGAGATGAACGCTATAATACAGGAAGTCAAAATCTCCTTTGAATGTATTAAAACCAGTCTAGATCATACAGAAAATCTAATCTTAGATGTAGAATACAGAATTGCTGGAGTAGTAAAATCCACCACTAAGACTGAGAAAATTGCCCTCAAAAATGAGAATAATATATGAGAAATACTAGATACCATTAAATGTTCAAACATCTGGATAATCAGTATCCCAGAAGATGAAGAGACTAAGAAGGGCATTGACAATCTATTCCACAAAATCCTGAAAGAAAACTTTGCAAACCTAGAAAGACATTCAAAGATCCAGACCTAATAAATACAAAGGACCCCAAATAGGATCAACCAAAGAATATCTTCTCCAAGACACATTATAGCCAGATTGACCAAAACCACAGACAAAGACAAGAGAGAAACATCAAGTTACCTACAAAGGACGTCCCATCAGGCTAACAGTGAACCTCTCATTGGAAACAATGGGGGCAAAGAAAGAATAGGAAAATATATTCAAAGTATTGAGTGAAAAACAATTTCAACCAAGAATACTATATCTGGCAAGATTATCCTTCATATGGGAAGAGAAGACATGAATATTCTCAGATAATCAAAACCTGAAAGAATTTACCAACACCAGACCAGCTTTCCAAGAAGTTCTGAAGGGAGTGCTATCTCAGGAAAACTAATGTCAGACACACAGAAATAAGAGTTCTAAAACAACTTAAAAAATTACTAGCTTAATGGTAGCGACAAGTTCAGAGTTGAACGTTATCTTCCAGAATTTAAACAGAAAGATCGGACCCCAACAGAAAGATAAAGTACATGAGTTTGAACTGGTAAAGTAGAAGTTCATGACTTTTGACTAAAACATTTCTGATCGTCTATGCTTTATATTCCAGAGTTAAGAAGTTTTGCCTGGGACCAGCAGTTGGCATAATGGCTATGTCGCTGGACTCCCACGTAGTCAACTGCAGATCAAGTCCCAGACCAGGTGGCTTAAACTCACACCAGGCACGTGTGCGTGTGCCCAAGATCCTGAGAGGAGAATGGAGGAGCAAGGATTGTGGCATTGCCATCCCCCCTGGGAGATGATGTCTCACTTCCTGTCTCTCTGTCTCTCTCTTTCTGGTGAGCGCATGCACCCTATAACAAAAACCTTTCAAAAAATATTTTGCCTTCTACTGAGTTGTGGACAGGTCCATGTACCTACTATTTGAACAGAATCCTAACCTGTTTCCTGGCTTTAAAAATTAAGCAAAGATCTTTTTAACATTTTTTTGATTTTGATTTATTAAAGATAAAACTGCCTTACTTGAAATTAAAAAAATGTATTTAAAAAATACCTATTTAATGACCACAGTAAGCTATATAGCCTCAGCTATGTGCTATTTTATAGTATATTCATTCAACCCACAGAGTTTCAGGCCTAAAGTCAACTTTTGTTCACAGATATGTATATATCAGCTGAACTTACTATTGAAAGTATTTAGATTAATTAAGATATTTTGTAAATCAATGAAATGTGGGAAGAAATAAAGGAACGGAAAGCAACTGCAGATACCAGAGGCCAGGTGGGAGGAGGATAAGAAATGCCAGAGGGTGAGAAATAGAAGGAAAAATACATATATACAAGAAACAAGAAATGAAAACGTATTTGTTGATGATAACATGTATAATTAAGCCACTTTACAGTGTATTCTGGCTGGAAAATCTCATTTGTATGCTGCAGTGATGTTCAGTGAAAGTATGTAAAATAAATAAATTAATAAAAAATAAATATTCTTCCACATTTACGTGCATACACTTACATATTTATATCTGTCAATTATTGAACTAAATTTTATACTGAACCATTTGAAAGATATTGTGACACTTCACTACTAAATATGAAGAGGTATTTACAAAGTTCATGGAGAAGCAGCCCTGTGGAACAGTGGTTAAGGGAACCAGATCCCATATGGCCAACCAAGCTTCAAGCCCTGGTGGTGGCAGCTTGAAAAACATGTCAGGCACGTATGCATGGTTGCCCAGAGTCCTTACAGGATAGAGAGATGGAGGAAAAGATATTGGGAAATGACCACATCCCACCGGGGTCATGCTTTCTCCCTCTCTCTGTCTCTCTGGAGAGTACATGTGCCCTCAGGCAATTAAAGTTCACAGAAAATGCACATTATAAAATACTAGGCATGGATTTAACTTTTTTATTCACAGAAATAAATTCATACATTTATTCCAATTTTTCCATGAGCATTCTGAAGTCCTCTCATATTTCAGTGTTTATCTCTTAAAAATAAGGATATTCCTACATAACCACATTACTGTGAGCAAACTTTTAAAAATTAACATAAATTCAATGTTATGTAGATATATGTTTTTAATTTTCTCAAATGTTCCCCGAATATATTTTTAAAGAACTATCTTATTTAACTTTATTTATTTACTTATTTTTTTAGAATTTGACCAGTGAGGGACAGAGTGAGAGTGTAAGAGCAAGAGAGAGGGAAAGGAGAAAGCCAGCTGCCAGGTCCAGTTGAACCACCATTGACCACGTGGTCAGCACCCTTAAATACCATGTCACCTGTCAGCCCCATTCCCCAAATATATTTAATAGGTTTTCCCCCCATACAAGTTTTCAACAGAAGATAGATTAAGTACATGAGACTGAACTGATGAAATAGCATTATGTGACTTTTTACTAAAATATTGCTGCTTTTCTTCTAGGCTTTGTTGTCTGGTTTTAAGGGTTTTTATCCTGTCTTGAGCTGTTGATAGGTTCATGTACCTATTATTTGAACAGAATACTAAACTGTTTCCTGGCTTTAAGTATGAACAAAATTCCTTACCATTTTAAAACTGCTTTTTTTGAAATTACCAGCTGAACTTGCTATTGAAAGTAGTTAGATTATTTAAGAAATTGTGTGATCAATAAAATATGAGGGGGGGGAAGGAATAGAAGACAACTGTAGATACCAGAGACAGTGTAAGAAGAGGGTGGAAAAGGGCAGAGGGTCTGTCAGACATATGGGTTTGTGTGTGTGTGTGTGTGTGTGTGTGTGTATATATATATAACTAGAAATGGAAAGTTATTGATGATAACATGCATGATTAAGCCACTATGCAGTATATTCTGGATGGGAAATCACATTTTGTATGCTGTGATGATGCTTAGGAAATGAATGTAAATTAATTAATTAAAAATAAAGTTTCAGGAGGAAAAATAATACACAAAAACTTTTTCTTGAAATTAAAAAAAATGCATTGAAATACCTATTTGATGACTGTACTAAGCTATATAGCCCCAGCTAGGTGCTACTTTATAGTATGTTCATTCTACTCACTGAGGTTTATGCCTAAAGTCAGACTTGTGTTCATGGATACGTATATATCAGCTGTGCTTGCTATCGAAAATATTTAGATTAATTAAGTTCTTTAGCAAATAAATAAAATGGGAGGGAAAATCATAGAAAGTAATCGTGGATACCAGAGACAGTGTGGGAGGAGGATGGGAGATGGCAGAAGGTGAGAGATAGGGAATCAAGGATGGGGAGAAAAGCAAACTATACAGGAAACAAGAAATGGAAAATTATTTGTTGACAATAGCACATATGTTGATGTGCTTGATTGAACCAATATACAGTGTATTCTGGATCAAAAATCTCATTTTGTGTGCTCTAGTGATGTATAGTGAATGAATATAAATAAATAAATTTAAATTAAAAAAGAGTACCCAGTAAATAATCATGATTTATCCCGTTAAACTGTATTGACTTGATAAGGTCTCCATACTTCTGCTTGTGTTCCATAAACAAACAGTTGGAAATCTACTTCCTTAGTAAGTTGCTAAGTTACAGTCAATCACAATACATACACTTTAGTCAATCACTGAAATCCAGACCCTTTAAACTGTGCTTATTCAGGCAAACATCAAGATAAACCAATCTAATTATTTCTCTATCTCATTTCCTCACTTCGATTTTTTGTATATCACTTCCCCTTTTTTGTACATAAATGCCATCCACCATGTGGCTATCCAGAGTTCCTTCGAAGCCATTCTGGGAGCTTCCCAGTTCAAATTGTTTCCATTCAATTAAACTCTGCTAAATTAAATAGTCTGAAGTTTTTCTTTTAACACTCTTGGTGTCAGAAGTGGGATCTGAATTAGGGCTTCCAGCAACCCCCAGAGCATCAAGTGACCAAGCAAGGTACCTTCTGGACCCTTTGTGTCCATTGGTCTTTTGCAGCAACTGGGTAAATTTTCACTCAGATTTGAGCTTCATGGGCTTGTGTTTAGAGCTCTCATGAATTTATTTGAGCAAGTTTTGGTCCAAATGAGGTTTGGAGTTGCAATAGAAACTTGACTGCATCCAGAATCAGATTGGATCCAAAAATTAACTGTATTGGATCTAGTTTTCTAGTTGAGTCAGACAGAAGCTGCAGGAAGTAGCTATTACTGTGGCGGATGTGGTGAGATTAGGCTTTTGGAAATTCACATGATGATTTTGTGTTCTATCACTTTAGCTTCTTTCTCTCCCTTTCTTTCTCTCTCTTTCTTTCTTTCTCTTCTTTCGTCATGCTTAGCTGGGAAAAGATCATTAGCTAAATTGGTCAAGGAGAAATCAGAGCCAAAGTCAGGATAAAGTACTTCTCACTTAGGTTTTTCTTGGATCTAAGATATTCAAAAGTTATGCTCACGCCGGGCACGTGTGCGTGTGTGCCCAAGATCCCGAGGAGAATGGAGGAGAAGGGATTGTGGCATGGCCAACCCCTCTGGGGGGTGGTTTCTCGCTTTCTGTCTCTCTGTCTGTCTCTGTCTGTCTGGTGAGCGCACACGCCCTATGGCAAAAACCTCTCCCCCCAAAAAAGAAAAAGTTATGTAAAAATGGAATTCCTAATTCTAAAGCTCTGAATACATCCTGGAAACTACAATATTTTGAAAAGTGGTGAAATCTTAGTAATGCGATTTGAAATTACTATGACTATTATGTAGAAAATTCCACAAGAACAACACTACTCTTTCAAAAGCACAGTTAAAATTCGGGCTGTCAGGTGGTGTGGTAGTTAAGGGCACTAGACTCCCACATGGCCAACCACAGTTCAAGTCCCAGACCTGGCAACTTGCTTTCTCACTTTCTCTCAATCACTCTCTCTCTCACTCTGTCCCTCTCTGATCAAAAATAAATAAATAAATAAATAAATAAATAAATAAATAAATAAAGTAATTTTTTTTTTTTTTAAAAGGCACAGTTAAATATTAGGGCTCCCAAATTAGTCCCATTCATGGATGCCCATTAACATGCAGAAGTTTTTAAAAGATGTAATACTTTTGTCCTTTTTTTTTGGAGAGGCTTTTTCGCTATAGGGCGCATGCGCTCACCAGACAGAGACATAGAGACAGAAAGCGAGAAATCACCCCCCAGGGGAGATGGTCACGCCGCAATCCCTTCTCTTCCATTCTCCTCTTGGGATCTTGAGCACGAACGCACACGCGCCTGGCATGAGTTTTAAGCCACCGGGTCCGGGACGCGAATCGTGGTCGACTACGTGGGAGTCCAGTGACATAGCCATTACGTTAACTGCTGGTTCCCAAATTTTTGTCCTTTTTAAGACTCTATGAAAGGTATTATTTAAGTGACATAAAGAAAAATAATGTAGCAAAGTTTTTACTTTTCTACTAGCCTTCCCCCAAACAAGAAGAAAGCTAGATAAAAGGTTTATTAAAAAGGATTGAAATACACCTTCAGGTCACACTGGGTTCTTTCTTGTCCAGTAATATCCATACTAAATTGCAGGCAAAGGAATGTTTTTCTTTCTTTCTTTCTTTCTTTCTTTCTTTCTTTCTTTCTTTCTTTATTCCTTTTTTTTTTTTTTTTTTTTTTTTTTTTTTTTAGAGATTTTTGCCACAGAGTGAGTGTGCTCACCAGAAAGACGGACAGAAAGTGAGAAATCACCCACCAGGGGGGATGGCCACGCCACAATCCCTTCTGCTTCATTCTCCTCTCAGGATCTTGGGCACACACACACACACATGCCCAGCGTGAGTTCCAACCACCAGGCCCGGGACTCAAACTTCGGTCGACTACAAGGGAATCCAGCAACATAGCCATTATGCCAACTGCTGGTCCCAAGAATTTTTTTTTTTTTACCTTATTCATCAATGGGCTCCAACTGAAGGTTAGTAATCTAATTAAGGAACATGCTGAATTAAAAAGGCCACTTATCAATTAAACAGGTCTTCAAAAATAAACATTTCTGAGATTTTAGTGGTCTATTTTAAATCTTGGGGAAATTTTCATGTATTTGTAAATGCACCTCTTTTAAGTCACTAAAATTTCTTACAATGAAAAATGCACAGATTCAAATGCATAACATGGGTTGGTCACATATAGTGCAGTTGTTCAGGGCTCTGCTTAGAGAAACCCAAGTATGGTTCAAATCCAAGCTGTCCCAGAATGAGATTTCAAAAAGACATATGTGTGTATGCCCCCAAACCCCCACTAACAGGATGAAAAAATGGAGGAAAAGGGATTTCTCTGTGACCATAGCCCTCTTTGTCTGGCAAGCAAGCACACTTGCCCTCTGGCATTTAAGAATCTGCATAACAATCTTCACATTTGATCATCCAGAGTCTCTGTTATGTGCTTTTTTTTTTTTTTTTTTTTTGGAGAGGTTTTCGCTATAGGGCGCGTGCGCTCGCCAGACAGACAGAGAGAGACATAGAGACAGAAAGCGAGAAATCACCCCCCAGGAGGGATGGTCACGCCGCAATCCCTTCTCCTCCATTCTCCTCTCGGGATCTTGGGCACGCACGCACATGCGCCCGGCGTGAGTTGTAAGCCACCGGGTCCGAGACGCGAACCACGGTCGACTACGTGGGAGTCCAGCCACATAGCCATTACGCTAACTGCTGGTTCCCGCCCGGCGTGAGTTTTAAGCCACCGGGTCCGGGACGCGAACCACGGTCGACTACGTGGGAGTCCAGCGACATAGCCATTACACTAATTGCTGGTTCCCTGTTATGTGCTTTTGAAATAAAGTTTTGTACTTGATTTGACCTAAAAAATTATGCCTATTGAATAGAAACTTGGGGCTGGAATAATTAATGGCAGAATTACCAATGTAAAAGAAAAATTCTAAGACGTTTAGTAACAATTATAAGCTTAAAGCTTATATACTTTGGCATCTTATTTTTATATGGTTAAAATAACTAATTGCATTTGAGTCTTGGTTGCTCCCATGTAAAAATTTAAAAAAAATTGTAGTGCTGCTGTCAGAACAGGCACGGATAAATGCATTAGACAAGAGGAACAAAAGTCAGGTCTATGCCACTGGGCACTCAATAAAAGCCAATTTTGAGAGATAAGATTTGGTGAATGGGGAAGGGAATTTATTTCAGTGGGGAGCAAGTCAACCAGAGTCCATAACCATTTATGCCTTACTGGATGAGATGCAGGGTTATTTATATAGGGGAAGAGGGCAATCGGAACATACATAAAGAAGTAAAAGCAAGTTATTGTCTTAAAAGAATCAAGAGGGTGTCTTCTGGTGGATCATAAGGAGACCTGAGTGCCTCAGGGAGCCAATTACTGCAAACTGAGGGGTTTTCATACTGGGCATGGAAGGAGGAATGACCAGATTCAGTTTTCTCCTAAGCTCTTGAAGATAAGAAATGTTTGTAAAGGCTGCAGAAGTAGGATGGAGCTGGTCAAGAAAGCTCTTAGATCCTCAGTTAGATACATGTAGCTTTACAAAGGTTTGGACTGGGATCTGGTCCCTTATATGTGAGGGCGCTAGTGGAGTCTTTACTCTCCCTGTTTCCACAGCCTGGTATCTAGAAAGACTTAGTAGGGTTATTATTAATTTTCATTAGTTAAGCATTGTGTTCTTTCTGTTGTGTGAGGTGAAGGGATTGGGTTCTGTAAGACTCATTGTAAAGTAACCAGAAAAGGTTAAAGACTGAGTTTTTCTAAGTTTGATCTTTTATTCTCTTATGGCTCAGTTATAGGACAAATGACTAAAAGCTGTAAAAAATAAATCTTGTAAAAGAAATGTTATCTGTGATCAAGGTTGTCTAATATTAAAAGGAAATTATAAGGTTTTTTCTAAAACATTTGGCATTAATCTCAAAAGTATTGCATCAATACTGATATAAAACTATTAAGGTTTTATTAAAGTACCAATTTGCTCTTTTTTCATTATTTTATTTATTTTTAATTCAATAACTGTATATCTTTATAACATAGAAAGTAAATTTTCCCAGCATGAATACACTGTATATTAGTCCAGTCAAAGATATTACCATACACATTGCTCTTAATAAAACAATGAAAAGATTATAAAAGGGTGTTTTAACTTTTAGTAATTAAAATAAAGTTCTATGTTTTTCTCAAGATAATTTTTGTTTTAGGGGACCAGCAGGTGGCATGGTGATTAAGACACTAGACACTCCCATATGGCCCACCATGGTTTGAGTCCCGGACCTGGTGGCTTGCTTTCTCACTCCCCCTTGCCCACTCTGTCTCTATGGTAAAATTAAAATAAACGAATAAATAAATAAAACTAAATAAATCATTCTTTAAAATTTTGTTTTATGCTCTTTTGTCATATCTTTTTTTTGGAGAGGTTTTTTTGGGTTTTTTTTTTTTTTTTTTTTTTTTTTTTTTTTTTGCTATAGGGCACGTGCACTTGCCAGACAGACAGAGAGAGAGACAGAGAGACAGAAAGCGAGAAAGCGAGAAATCACCCCCCAGGGGGGATGGCCACGCCACAATCCCTTCTCCTCCATTCTCCTCTTGGGATCTTGGGCACGCACGCACACGCGCTCGGCGTGAGTTTAAGCCACCGGGTCCGGGACTCGCACCACGGTCGACTACATGGGAGTCCAGCGACATAGCCATTACGTTAATTGCCGGTCCCCTCTTTTGTTATATCTTTGATTATTCAAGAAAAAGTAAGTCTTCCAAATATTATAAGAGCTAAATTTTCCATGAGTTAATTTTGTTTTTTCTGCTGACAGTTCAGTTGTTTAAGCTTATCTTTGATAAGGTTTCCTCAAAATCAAATTCCAAATTAAGTACTTTGACCTCAAAATAACTTAGGGATGTTTACAGAGGGCCTCTGAAACATCCAAAAGAGGCGTTAGAACCAATCAGGCTTATTTTAATGTGTTAAATGATATGGGAAACATTGTCAAATTGAGTAATATTTAATTTTGTGTTATATTTGAGTAATGTATACAGATATGTTAAATGTATATTTGTGTATTTATGTATCTATTGTGTTCCAAACTGTTTGAGATTCCCAGTATCTGTAGTGTGGTATTTATCCATCATGTTGTAGGTTATAATTTCTTTACCATTTGTAAATTCTCATCAGATCTGATTTTTTTTTGATTGATTGTTTGGTTGTGAGAGATTTTTTGCTATAAGGTGCATGTGCTCGCCAGAGACAGAGAGACAGAAAGCCAGAAATCACCCCCCTGGGGTGATGGCCTCACTGCAATCCTTTCTTCTCCATTCTCCTCTCGGGATTTTGGGCACACGTGCATACGCACCCTGCATGAGTTTCAAGTCACCGAGTTTGGGACTACATGGGAGTCCAGCGGTGTAAACATTATGCCATCTGCTAATCCCAATACTCATCATATCTTTATCCATGGTTGGTTCAAGTATTATTGTCCATGGTTACTTGTTTTGTCCAATGCCTTCCTAAAAAATTTTTGCAAATGACTATAATCCTGAAGTGTTATGTCTTTAAGGAAATTCATGAAGAGGATGGAAAAGTCTCTTGTAAGTACAAGCTTTTTCTTGAAATATTTTTGCTATAGGGCATGTCTGCTCACAGGAGAAACAGAGAAAGAGAGACTTAAGGAAGAAATCACCCTCCAGGGGGAATGGTCATGACACAATCCCTTCTCCTCCATTCTCCTCTCAGGATTTTGGACATGCACACACATGCGCCCAGTGTGAATTTCAAGCTGCCAGGTCCTGGATTCGAATCATGGTCAGCTACATGAAAATCCAGCAACATAAGCATTATACCATCTGCTGATCCCATAAGCACAGATTTCTACTAATCTAATCATTGAACTGGGTTAAAAATAATTCCATTTTCTATGGAGAAAGTGAATGATTTCCTGAATTGATAAGTCAACATTAAGTAGAACCAGAATTACCCATAAGCAAGGAAATGTTTTAACAGAATATCATACTAAGTCAGCCAATACCAAAATTGTTATGTTATACATCATCTCCTGGCCAGCTGTTTAAGATCAAGTACAAACTGTTAAGATCTGTAATTTGAATGAATTTCATAAGATTAATCTAAGTTAAATTACCTGTGACAATCTATTTAATAAACAATGCCATGCACCTAGATTAAACAGGTTACATTGGAATTTAAAAGGATGTAAGCCCAGTGTTAAGCATGGATTCATGCAAAGCCTACATGACCACCTGGTTCTTCCTGAGTCCTCCTTGTAGCTCTCATCATTAACAAGCTCTACACTCCATGACTCATGTTATAGATAAAATTATTAAAATTATAAAAAATTGATGACTGGTATGGTGATATTTGTATAGTAGCTGCTCTACAAATGCTAAAATGTGTAACAGTCAATGTGTAGTCTGTTGAACCTATGATATTGGGAAGACAGTCAAAACTTCAGGTATAATTCTACTGCCTACTTGGCTATTTAAATATTACAAAGAGATTTCACTCATTGCCATCGTTCAATACATGTTTTTAGTTGTATAGAAGCTTATCCATAAAGGAAGGCAATGCATTAACAGTAGTTAAAAAGTTATGAGAAAATTAGAAAATGTGTTTTTCTCATGAGGCATTTCTGGAGAAATCTGAGGTGAGTGAATTTTGCCAGATTTTAATGCATTATACCAAAGTGTATTTTCACTAGGTAAAACATGCTTTTCACTAACTGAGGACATTCAAACCCTTCATGGTCCAGAGACTGGGTCTTCTGACAATGACACCAGAGAAAGATCACCCATGAATCTTGTTGGAAGACACCATATCAAATTCTTCTCACTGCTCATATTGCAGTAAGCTTCAAGATCTCAAACTCTGGGTTCATTCAGAAGCGCTACTTCAGGGGCCAGCAGTTAGCATAATGGCTATGTCGCTGGACTCCCATGTAGTCGACCGCGGTTCATATCCCGGACCCGGTTGCTTGCGTGCATGCCCAAGATTCCGAGAGGAGAATAGAGGAGAAGGGATTGCAGCATGGCCATCCCCCCTGGGGGGTGATTTCTTACTTTCTGTCTGTCTTTCTCTGTCTGTCTGGCAAGTGAACGCACCCTATGGCAAAAACCTCTCAAAAAAAAAAACAAAACAAAAAAAAACAAACAAACAAAAAAAAAAAAACAAAAGAAGCACTACTTCAGAGTTTTGAAACTGAACGCCTGTTGGAGACTTTAAGGTAAAACTGACCAGGACAATTTATTCAAAATGGACATCTTAAACAAGGACAGCAGGATCAGCAGATGGCATAATGGCTACGCTGCTGGACTCCTATGTAGTCGACTACGGTTCAAGTCCTGGACCCAGTGGTTTAAACTCACGCCAGGCACGTCCAAGATCCCGAGAGGAGAATGGAGAAGAAGGGATTGTGGCGTGGCCATATCCCCAGGGGTGATTTCTCGCTTTCTGTTTCTCTGTCTCTGTCTTTCTGGCTTTCTGGTGAGTGCATGTGCCCTATAGCAAAAACCTCTAAAAAACAAACAAAACAAAGACAGCTTTTCCTAAAATTATTGATTAAGACTTCTTTGCCATTGTACAAAAACTTCTTTCTTTTCTTTTTTTCCTGACTATTGTCCTAATTATTTCCTCTTCCCTACAGGAAAATCCGTAGGACCATAATCAGCAGTTCGCTTTAGCTCAAGCTTATGTCCTAGTACAAAAACAGAGCAACTGATGTGAATACATCTCTGTTTCATATGAGAGTCACCCTAAAACCTCAAGGAAAGAGTAAAAGGCTATTTTTTATATTCTTCAAAATACAAGCTAGTTTACACTTAGTAAAAATTTCAGTAGGGTTCCTGGAGGCTCAGTCTTTGTAGTAGTGAAGTACCAGTTGTATAAAATTTATAGCTTATCCACAAACTGAAAAAAATTTCAGATATTCTGGCCAATCAGTCCTCTCAGGGTTTCAGATGGGTAGAAGTCACCCTCCAAAAGGTGGGTGATCAAGATACAAGTTTAACAAAAATGCTTAATGAAATATACAGCTTTAGAGCTCCTTTTTGTTCAAGTTAGGGGCTTATTTTAATACTGAAAAAAACTTAATGATATACCTAAGTCAAAATAAAAGAAAAGGGGATGTGTTTACAGGAAGAACTGACAGTTTGTTTGCAGACATCCTAAATGGTAGCTTGGGTTTTTCAAGGTTTTTTAATATTCATATTTCTTCTAGTAGGCTTCCAGGTTATTAGAATTTGTGCTACCAGGCTAACAAAGATAAATAACTCTTTAAATCAGGCCATTTTATAGAGATCATGACCAACTAGACTCAAATACTGTAAAATCGCCTATATTTTCTGAATCTAGACTTATTTGGTTCTATTTGTTTCATATGAACTCTTGTTAAGGAGTAGAGGTTGAGCTTTGAATTTTATTCACTTGATAGTTATCATTTTAATCCCCCAGTGCACTATATCCTCTCAAGTGTTAAATGTTTTGCATGCAGCCATCCATTGAACATTAAATGGTCTTGCCTCTACCAGATCAGTAAAAACACAAGAAAAGACCTGCTCGACTTGTTTGTCATCATGCCTGTGAATTCTGTGCCTGAGACCAAAGGACACTTGTGAATTCTATGCTGATTGTGAATTCTATGATGAGAGAAAGAAAAAGTCATTTATGATGAGTGGCGTCAATGCCCTAAGTTTTGGTCAGCATCTCAATTTTGACTGACCAAAACTTAGGGCATTGACGCCACTCATCAAAATTAAAAAGCTGACTAAAAGAAAGGAATTGTTAAACTTTATTGGCTTGAAAAGGCCTCTGTGCTCCAGCTTAGGTTCCATAGCCAAACATTTGGAAGTCTGCTTCCTTAGTAAATTGCTAAGTTACACCAATTACAGTGGCCACACTTCAGTCAGTCAATAACAGTAAGTCCACATTTTAAACTGTGCACAGGCAGACAAACATCAAGATCCAACAAATCCAATTATTTCTCTACTTCAATCCCTCACTTTCATTTTTTGTACATCACTTTCCCTTTCTTGTGCATGAATGACACCTCAACACATGACTATCTGCAGGTCCTTGGAACTGGGGGTGCCCCAAATCAGACAGTTTTTGTTCAATTAAACTCCACTAAATTAAATTGTCTGAAGGTTTTCATTTTATAATCCCATTAAATGATCAAAATGTTTACCAGACATTTTATAATAGAGTATCTAAAATTTCTGTATAACACCTCAAGTAAGTTTATTTAATTTTCATATCAATAAAAACAAGTATGTGGATTCAAAATCAATAGCTTTGAAAGCACTGCCAGACTGATTTCCAAAGTGTCTGTGTCATTTTGCACCACACCCAACAGCAATAAATGGCAGTTCCTCTTTTTCCATGTCCTTGCTAGCATTTGGTATTGTCAGTGTTTTGCATTTTAACCATTCTAATAGGATTATAGTGGTATATCACTGTTTTAATTTGCAATTCCCTAATGACATGTTGAACACTTTCTTCTTATGCTTATTTGCTATCAGGACTTCTTTTGTTCTTCTTTCTTTTTTCTTTTTTTTATTTCAATTTCTTTATTTGCATTCATTCACTGAACATCATTACAGCATACAAAATGAGATTTTCCATCCAGAGTACACTATATATTGTCTCAATCAAGCACATCAACAAACATGTTATTGTCAGCAAATGCTCTTCCATTTCTTGTTTTCCGTATGTTTTGCTTTTTTCCCCATCCTTGATTCCCTGTCTCTTACCCTCTGCCATCTCCTACTCTCCTCCCACACTGTCTCTGGTATCTATGTTTGCTTTCTATACTGTTTCCCCCCCACACATTTTATTGAATCGCCAAAGACCCTAATCAATCCAAATACCCTCATAGCAAACACAGGTGACATACACATTTCCATGAACACAAGTCTAACTATGCATCCTATAAAGTAGCACCTAGCTGTGGCTACATATCCTACTGCAGTCATTGAATAGATATATATTTTTTTTCCTGAAACTTTTTTTTTGTAACTCAATTTACATTCCTTCCCTAAGCATCATCACAGCATACAAGATGCGATCTCCCATCCAGTACACACTGCATAGTGACTCAATTATGCACATTACAAAAAATTTTCCATTACTAGTTCCTAGAATTATTTCCACCCCTCTTTCTGACCCTCTGTCCCTTCCCACCCTCCTCTCACACCACCTCCGGTGTCTACAATTGTCCTTCATTCCCTTCCCACCCACATTGCTTTGATCACACAATTTCCTACATAATCTAACTACTTTCAATGGTGAGTTCACTGATTACTACTAAGAAAACCAGTATTAACTCAAAGAAGCACCAAGGAACTTTGCTTAAAGCCAGGAAACAGGTTAGGATTCTGTTCAAATGGTAGGTGCATGAGCCTATCAGTCTCATGTACTTTTTATCTTCTGTTCTGGTTCAATTTTCCTGATTAAATTCTGGGATATAATATTCAACTCCAGACTTGTCCCTATGATTAAGTTGGCCACTTTCTTAGTTTTTGGACTCTTATTTCCGTGTGTCTGTGTTTAATTTTCCTGATACAGCACACCCTTGAGAATTTCTTGGAGATCTGGTCTGGTGCTGGTAAATTTTTTCAGGTTGTGTATATCTGAGAATGTTCTTGTCTTTTCTTCCCACCTGAAAGATAATCTTGCTGGGTACAGTATTCTTGGCTGAAATTGCTTCTCTCTTAACACTTTGAATATATTTTCCCATTCTCTCCTCGCTCGCATTGTTTCCAATGAGAGATCTGCTGTTAGCCTGATGGGATGTCCTTTGTAGGTAACTTGATGTTTTTCTCTTGCCAAACTTAGTATCTTGTTTTTGTCTGTGGTTTTGGTCAACCTGGCTATAAGGTGTCTTGGAGAAGATCTTCTTGGGTTGATTCTATTTGGGGTCCTTTGTATTTCCTGGGACTGGATCTTCGAATGCCTCTCTAGGTTTGGAAAGTTTTCTTGCAGGATTTCATGGAATAGATTATCAATGCCCTTATGGGTCTCTTCACCTTCTGGAATGCCAATTATCCGGATATTTGGACGTTTGATGGTATCCAGTACTTCTCGCATATCATTCTCAAATTTTTGGGCCATTTTCTCAGTCTTCCTGGTGGATTTTTCTAAGCCAGCCATTTCTCTTCTACATCTGAGATTCTATTTTCTGAATGATCTAATCTGCTTTTAATACTTTCAAGGGAGATTTTGACTTCTTGTATTATAGACTTCATCTCTAGCAGTTCTGTTTGAGTCTTTTGTAAAGTGTGTAATTCCTCTTTTAGATCTTGCAAGAATTTCCTCATCTCCTGAAACTCGTCAACTTCTTTCTCCTTTCTCTTTAGCAGTTCATTATCTCTCTTCTCTTCCATCTCTATTAGCTTCGACATTATGAATGCTCTAAATTCCTTATCAGACATTTCCATGACTTTCACTGAACTGCTTGTGGATGAAGGAGAGTTACTCTTTTCCCTTGGAGGAGAGGTATTTTCTCGTTTTCCCATATTTCTCATGATCCAGCGGTGATTTCTTGTCATCTGATGGATGGTGTGTTTCTTTCAAATTCTTGAAATTCAGCCTGAATGTTCAGGAGCAAGCAGACAGAGGTGATCTAGAATCTGTTTGCCGTTCTGTTGTGATCGCTGGTGTAGCAGATTCAGTAGATATTGGGAAATATTTTAACCTTATTAGTATTTGGATGTTTGGCTACAGTGCTCTTAGATCCGTCTAAAAACACATTGAATGGATATTTGAGGGTGGAGAGACAAGGAAAAGGAAAATGAAAAAGAGAGAGAGAAACAACAAAAAGAGAAAAAAAGACAAAAAAAATTAAAATAAAAAAATTGTAATTACTGTTCTTTTTTAAAAAGAAAAATCACAAAATAGAAAACTGCACGGCACGCTAGCGTGACACGTGAAATATCTAGTTCACAGGAGCCATGAGGAATCTTCTTCTGAAGGAAGGGCTCAACTCTCCTCTCTTTTTTCCTTTTTAAGAGAGATTTTTGCTATAAGGTGTGTGTGCTAGTCAGAGATTAGAGAGAGACAGAACAGAAAGTGAGAAGTCACCTCCCAGGAGGGATGGCCACACCACAACCCTTTCTCCTTCATTCTCCTCTTGGGATTTTGGGCATGCACACACACACACACACCCAGTGTGAGTTTTAAGCTGCTGGATCTGGGACTTGAACTGTGGGCTTTTTTTTTTAAGATACTGAGATTGTGGTAATTTGTTATAGCAGTGATAGGAAAATAATATAGAATCCCAGTGCCTTTTTTTGACTATAGGGCCCACCTGAGATTTTGGTGGATACTATATGAAGTTATCAAGCATGTGAGGACCAAGACACTCATGTGGAGAGAAATTAATCTTATGGAAAATTCAAGTGGTATTTGGGCTAAGCCCTGAGAATAGTGCAGCTCTTCTGCCTGCCTGACTTGTCTGGAGGATACTTGGTGGCTACTGAACTTAAAGGATGTAGTGGGTGTTAGAATAACAGTTGCTTCTGATCTCTCTCTCTTTCCTCTATCTCTCCCCTTATACACTCCTTCTCCCCACCCCTTCACTAAACCCAAAGCTTCTCCCAAGCACACAGATTCAATTAACCTTTGATAATTTACCTCATATGACAGGACTGGCAGTAGGATATGCTATAATCACAAGCTTATCAGAAGATCCTTTATGTGTCATAAGTGGGAACAATGGAGAAAAAATTGAAAGCCTAGTTAGTAGGAAAAGTTTTTATCATTCTTAAACAAAGGAGGTACGGGAGTCTAGTGCTTTCAGGGAATAAGAGAAATGAAGATGCTCTGCTGAGAAGTCACCCTGGAGAGACAAAAAGGGCAGGCCTTCAGAAGAAGACTGAGTCCACCATGAGAGCTGAGATCTAGTGCTTTTAGGTAATAAAAGAAACGAAGATGCTTTGCTGAGAAGTCACCTGGTAGAACCCACTCTATCCTCTCTGTCTCTCTCAGTCTCTTTCTGTCTGTCAATGTCTTTTCTTCATTTTTCTTTTTTTAAAAAAATTTTTAATGTAAAGTATTTCCTTGGCTCTGAAATCCTCTTGTATCTTGGTAATAATCCCCTTCTCTTCCCTCCCTCCTGTTTAGGAAAGGCAAAAAGGGCAGGCTTCAGAAGAAGACTAAGTCTGCCATGAGAGCTGAGATCTAGTTCTTTTGCATGGCATGCTTGTATGCCATGCATTTTTCTTTTTTTTTAATTTTTTTTCTTTTTTCTTTCTCTTTTTCTCTGTTATCCTTTTTCTTTTACCTCATCACTTTGCTGCTCAGTCTCCACACACTGAGTGTCTTGGCAGGTCTATGTGAAACATAGCCAAGCATCCGAATAATATTAGGGTCAACACATTCCACAATGCTCACTGAATCTGTGACACAAAGGGAGAAAAACAGAACAGCAAACAGTTTGTGGGCCTCTGACAGCTCAGATTGAACTTCTAGAAATTAGGAAAAAACTAATAACTCATCAGATGACTAGAAATCACCACAGGGGTATAAGAAGTATGAGAAATCAAGAAAATACCTCTCCCCAAAAGGAAAATAATAACTCCTCTTCAACCACATATAGTAAAATGGAACTCATGGAAATGTCTGATAAAGAATTTAGAATATTCATAGTGATAAAGCTAACAGATGGAAGAGAAGAGAGACAATAAACACCAGAAGAAAAGAGCCAATGAGTTCCAGGAGGTCAGGGAGTTCTTGTAAGAGCTGAAAGAGGAAATACACACAATATAAAAGAATAAGATGAAACTGTTTGAGATGAAGGCTATAATACAGAAGTCAAAATCTCCCTTGAAAGTATTAAAGGCAGACTAGATCATACAGAAAATCAAATCTCAGGTGAGTCCAGAATCGCTGGACTAGTAAAACCCACCACAAAGACTGAGAAAATAGCCAAAAAAATGAGAATAACATACAAGAAATACTAGATACCATTACCATTAAACATACAAACATACAAATAATCAGTATCCCAGAAGCTGAAGAGATTAAGAAGGGCATTGACAATCTATTCCATGAAATCCTGAAAGAAAATTTTCCAAACCTAGAGAGGCATTCAAAGATCCAGACCCAATAAATACAAAGGATACTAAATAGGATCAACCCAAGAAGATAAACAACACATTATAGCCACACTGACCAAAACCACAGACAAAGACAAGATACTAAGATTGGCAAGAGAGAAATGGCAAGTTACCTACAAAGGATATCCCATCACGCTAACAGCAGACCTCTCACCAGAAACAATGGGAGCAAGGAAAGAATGGGAAAATATACTCAAAGTATTGAGTGAAAAGCAATTTCAACTAAGAATACTAAATCTGCAAGATTACCCTTCATATGGGAAGAGAAGACAAGGACATTCTCAGATTAACAAAACTTGAAAAAATTTACTGACACCAGACCAGTTCTCCAAGAAGTTCTGAAGGGAGTGCTATCTCAGGAAAACTAAAGTCAGACACACATAAATGAGAATTCAAAAACAACTAAGAAAATTGCCAGCTTAATGATAGGGACAAGTCCAGAGTTGAACGTTATCTTCCAGAATTCAAATGGAAAGATCAGACCACAACAGAAGATAAAATACATGAGTTTGAACTGGTGAAACAGAATTTTATGACTTTTAACTAAAACTTTATTGATCTTTTTCTATGCTTTGTTTTCCAGAATTAAGGATTTTTGTCTTCTCTTGAGTTGTGGACACCTCCATGTAACTACCATTCTAACAGAATCCTAACCTGTTTCCTGCCTTTAAGTCTTAAGCAAAGTTTTCTTAACATTTTTTTGATTTTGATTTATTAAAGGTAAACTGGCTTTCTTGAAATTAAAAAATATATTAAAAAATACCTATTTCATGACCACAGTAAGCTATATAGCCTCAGCTAGATGCTACTTTATAATATATTCATTCTACCCACAGATTTTCATGCCTAAAGTCAACATGTGTTCATAGATATGCATATATCAACTGAACTTGCTATTGAAAGTATTTAGATTAATTGATATATTTTGTGAATCAATGAAATGTGAGAAAAAAATAAAAAAAGAAATGAAAAGCAACTGCAGTTACTAGAGATATTGTGGAAGGAAGTTAGGACATGGCAGACAGAAGGTGAGAACTGGGGTGTGTGTGTGTGTATAACAAGAAATTAAAAATTATTGATGATAACATGTATGATTAAGCCACTTTATAGTATACTCTGGAAGGGAAATCGTATTTTGTATGCTGTGATGATATTCAGTGAAAGAATGTAAAATAAATAAATAAATAACAAAGGAAACACAGGGAATTGATCAACTATAAGAGAATTAGAACCTCTACATGCTTGTCTTTAGTAAACCTTAGTCTTTAGATATTCAATTTTTTTGAGAAATCACCCCCTGGGGGTGGCCACACTGCAAACCCTTCTACTTTATTCTCCTCCTAGGATTTTTGGGCATATGTGCCCAGCATGAATTCAAGCCGCCAGGTTCAGAACTCAAATCGCAGTCAGCCATGTGGAAGTCTAGCACCTTAACTACTACACCACCTGCTGGCCGCATGAGGAATGTCTTTGTCTTGACTGATATGCATGGTAATCATGGTGGAAAGAGAAACGTTATACACTGTAAAAATACATGTGATTAAATGTAACATAAAAATATTTTTCCTTTATTTTAATTTTTTTTCATTTCATTTTCTTTTATACATTCAAGCACAGACACGTGGACCAATGGAACAGAATAGAGTCCCCAGAAATAAATTCCCAAACATGCAGTCAATCCAGTGGGAAAAGGAAAACCTCTTCAGCAAATGGTGCTGGAAAAACTGGATTTCCACTTGCAGAAAGATGAATCTGAACTCCTACCTCTCACCTCTGACAAAAATCAAGTCAAGGTGGATCAAAGATCTAAATCTAAGACCTCAAACTATAAAACTGCTCCTGGAAAACACTGGGGAAACTCTGGGAGATATTGGAGTAGAGAAAGACTTCTTGAATAAGACCCCCAAAGCACAGTTGATAACCCCCAAAATAGACAAGTGGGATTACATCAGACTAAGAAGTTTCTGCATGGCAAATGACACAGTAATTAGTGTGAATAGACAGCCCTCAGAATGGGAAAATATTTTTATAAACTGTGCATCAGATAAGGGACTGATAACCAGAATATAAAAATAATTTTCAAAACCCTTAAAAACAGCAAAAAATTTACCCAATCCTGATGAATTTTCAGCCTCATTGAATAGAAGAAAAGTGAGGGATAATTTAATATTATACATCTACACATGTAGTGGAAATACCACAGGC
Source organism: Tupaia tana (assembly GCA_026018925.1). Lineage (NCBI taxonomy): Eukaryota > Metazoa > Chordata > Mammalia > Scandentia > Tupaiidae > Tupaia > Tupaia tana. The sequence continues at coordinate 118,202,398 of JAKSZU010000009.1, forward strand.
TTTGGCTTCAGATAATGCACTGCAGATAATATTCAAAACGTAGTCCTGCCTTTTAAGTCATTTTTCCTAAGACTTCAATAGCCTGTGTTCTTTCCTTGGAACATGTCTTCTAATAAGTTTCTTCACTACAGTCAGCAAAATGTTTAATATTTTCAAGGCAAGCAGAACCTGGGAACTAGTGACTGGGAATAAGAAGGGATGACAGTCATTAAAAGTGAACTCAGGGTAATGCAAGCTACATAGGGCACTAAGGCCAGACATTCCTGGAGTTAAAAACTGGTCCCACCTTTGCCATGCTATGTTAACTTGAACAAGTTACATGACGTCTCTGACCTTCAGCCTCTTCTGCTATAAATTGCAGATGATAATAGTATATATTTCATAATTATTTCCTATAAGAGAAGATTATCCTGATCCTGCTCACCCATCTCTCTGACTGTGGCTAACTGTTCTTAGTCTGTGCTCCCAGAGCCACCTGTTCTTGCTGTTTATTTTATAGGTGAAAGGCACAGATGTTGTTCAGGGTTACACTGAGAGAACAAGAATGTGAACCCAAAGAGTATAGGAATTTTTTATTACAAATGACCTCCACACTCACAAAGAGATGGCTATCTCTGGTTTCCTGACTCTTCTTTGGCCACTCATCCCCAGTCCATGTCTGTGGCTTCTCCCTTTGAGTCTTTCTTTTGTGTATCTCCTTTGCATTTCCACAATACTCTAAAAAACTTCTAATTCTTCCCTTCAAGCCCATTTCTTTTGTCTGTGTGTTTAGATTGTGAGATACTTGATGGAAAGACTCAAATTATGTTGGTTTTTATGCACCCAGCATTTAGAACACTTCTTGAATCTTGGAATAGAAGAAAACTAAAAATAAATTGAAAAAAATTTAAAACTTAAGAAATTGGAAACTGAGTTCAGAAATGTTACACACACACACACACACACACACACACACATACACACACAGGGTACACATGGTAAATGGTTTATTACAAAAAAAAACTGCATGGATTTCAAAATTTTGAATTTTGACTTTTTTTATACCAAAATAAACTTGTACTTTAAATCCATTTTCCCCATGAATTTTGCTTTCTTTCAAAGATTTTGCCATGCTGCACCCAACTGGATGTGGTCACTACAGAATCGTCTTTCATCCATACTTCCATCCTGTGAGGATTTGGGGCATGCACGCACGCCCAACCTGGAATGGGGGAGATTTGAACTGTGGCCATGTGGGACCAACTCCAGATGCATAGAGCTTAGCTGCTGCTCTGCTAGCAGCTTATTCCTCATTTTCAACAAGTAGCAAATCTTGATAGTGCAAAGAAGGGGCTCAGTAAGTTCTTGAAACTGAAACCCTCCTCCTCTTCCTACCCCATTCCTCACTTCCTCCCCCCACCCTCCATCCCCCCGCCCCAGTATTGAAGGACCCCGCCTTGGCCAAATTTGCGTTTATGGATGAGTATTGTCACGTGCAGGGTAAAGGAGAATACAGTTGCTCAACTGCGCAGCCAAGAGCAGCTAGGAATCCCTGAGACCCTTGATCCTCTCCCCCATTCCTATCGATCCCTACCAGTTCAGTCACCTTAGTCACAGGGTGCAAGGTGCAAGGGGCTTCCCACTGGCCAAGCGGTAGTCAGAAGCCTGGTGGCTGCAAAGAACACTCCTGAAAGGAGACTGGCGGGCTAGTGAGCCCAGCTCTGAAGATCTCAGCCATAGCTCCACCCTCGAACTCGCGGTTGCCCACGGCGTCCACCAATAAGATGGAACTAGGCGCGCAGTGGAAGGGCTGGGAAATGCTGAGGAAGCGGCGTGGTCTTATCTGCTAGGGCTCCCCCAAGTTCCTGCCAGACACTTTCAAGTACATAGTCCAATAACGGAAGATGCCACTATGGCGCGGTTAAATTTGAGGTCTGAGCCTCTGCAGACAGAAGCTATGCAGGAAGAAGCAGCACCTGAACTTCCACTTAGCAACCTCGGGCTTCATGCTCCTCCCAGGCGAGGAGAGCATCTTGTGCCAACTCAACATGCGCCCAGCACAGCACAGTCTCTGCAGCAGGTGTTGTGTGCAGAGTTTCCTCGTACCTTTTTCTGATCCCTGGAGTTACAGTATCGCCGTGCACTGCCTGCCTGGACTACGGAACATTTTCCTGAAGGTAAGGCTCATAAACACGTAGAGACCCTCATCACTCTGATGCTAGTCCGTACTTGGCCTCAAGTGATTCAATGAATTTACTATTTAAGTGTTCTGTTTATGCCCCAAAGACAGCTGCTTTAGGTAAACAGATTTTTGGTTGACTCTCGATCTTTTATTCAGGGTGGTTTACCCTACAACCTCAGCTCTCTTATTATTAAAATAAAAGTTATTGATTCAGTTTGTCCAGTGTTTCCTAGTTTTACGAAGGGGGCGGGGTGATGATTTCCAATTCTTTGTAATAAGGGAGCTCAACCCAACTTGTGACCATTTTTCCAATATGCCACAATGAGTATAAGCTTATGATTTAGAAATGGCAGGTTAATATCTGAAAACCAGAATGAAGCTGAAATAAATTGTCTTATTGCCAAAGCAGGAGCAGGGGCAGGTATAGTTTTAGAATCAAATGATTTCTGATTTCATTAATGATTAGCACTATAATTTAACTTCTAAGAGCATATATGTATGTTATTTTGAGAAAATTAATAATAGGTGAGACAGTTTATGTAAAAATAATCTGTAGACATTTTAGGTGGAAAAATAAGTAGAACACTAAGCTTAATTCCAAGAAAAATAAACGTTCAAAAATACAATTGCTGGGAACCAGCAGTTAGCGTAATGGCTATGTCGCTGGACTCCCACGTAGTCGACCGCGGTTTGCGTCCCAGACCCGGTGGCTTAAAACTCACGCCGGGCGCATGTGCGTACATGCCCAAGATCCCAAGAGGATAATGGAGGAGAAGGGATTGTGGCGTGACCATCTCCTCTGGGGGGTGATTTCTCGCTTTCTGTCTCTATGTCTCTCTCTGTCTGTCTGGAGAGCGCACGCGCCCTATAGCAAAAACCTCTCAAAAAAAAATACAATTGCAAAAACAGTTATTACTTCTCACTTGTTGATGTCATTGTGACTATTTGTAGATTAACATGCATGTTTTACTCTTGATCCCAGCATGTTTGCGTATTAATTGACTTAAGTAATAAGAAAATTGCACTTTACTAAATTTAGGGGAACAATACCAGGGAGGGGACTATATTCCCATTTCTGAGAGGAAAAAACTAAGGTTCAAAACTTAAATAAGTAATAGAATAAGAAAGTGGTGGAGCTGAGACAGTATCCTCAGTCCATTTATCAACGTCCGTGTTATTTACATATACCTCTTTCTCTCTGTATGTTTTTTAATAGCCTCACCTTTATCAGACAATTGTGTTATTCTTTTACCAAGATTGGGAACCAAAATTGCTGGTAAAAGTAGAAGGAGAGTTAAATACAGTCAGCCAGCAGGTGGAGTGGTGGTTAAAATGTTGGACTCCCACATGGCCAACTGTGGTCAAGTCCCAGATCTGGTGGCTTGCTTTCTCACTTTTCCTTTCTCCCTCTCTGTCTCTCTCTCTGGTGAGCACAGGTGCCCTATAACAAATTTTAAAAATAATAATAATAAATTAAATTATTCTTTTTAAAAAATCACAGATCCCTAAGCCAGCAAAAAAGTGATTGCAACCTGAGCAGAGTAATGCAGCAGAAGTGTGCTGGGCCCATAACGCAGAGATTGATGGATCAAAACCATCCTCTGCTAGGCGTGCTTCCTTTGGGACCAGTAGTTGGTATAATGGCTATGTCACTGAACTCCCATGTAGTCGACCATGGTTCAAGTCCCGGATCCAGTGGCTTAAACTCACGCTGCGCACGTATGCGTGCATCCCCAAGATCCCGAGAGGAGAATGGAGAAGGGATTGCTGCATGGCCATCCCCCTGGGGGAGGAGTGATTTCTCACTTTCTATCTCTCTGTCTCTTTCTGTCTTTCTGGCAAGCACACGTGCCTATAGCAAAAATCTCTCCAAAAAAAAAAAAAAGTGATTGGAAAGCTAGAAGCAAAAATATAAGTCTTTCAAATGTAATGAAGGGGGTCTAAACTCTGGTTCTAAAACCTGGAAGAGATAGTACATAACACACACACAAATGCACATATGCAAATATGGATCTATCTTACTTAATAACATATATTTAATCATATATTTAATTTTTTATCAGTTAAGATTGTCTGAATAAAATTCAACAGTATATAAAAATCTACCACATCATGGTAGTTTCCTAGTCAGAAAGCATGGTGTAATGTTAGGAAATATGTCAGTTATTTTGGGTCATTGGAAACATCATGACATATTTTTCTTTTTTTTTTCTTTTTTTTTTTTTGGAGAGGTTTTTGCTATAGGGCGTGTGCACTCGCCAGAAAGGCAGAGAGAAACAGAGAGACAGAAAGTGAGAAATCACCCCCCCGGGGGGGGGGGTGGCCATACCACAATCCCTTCTCCTTCATTCTCCTCTCAGGATCTTGAGCACACACATGTGCCCCACGTGAGTTTAAGCCACCGGATCTGGGACTCTAACCGTGGTCAACTACATGGGAGTCCAGCGACATAGCCATTATGCCATCTGCTGGTCCCATGACATATTTTTCTATGCAAAAATGCATCATAATGTTTTTGATGACCCAATAATAAAAAAATCAAATGAGAGAAATCATATGATCACCTGAAATGTTGATAAAAAGATTCAAATTCAGTCAATCTGATAAACTCCCTGCAGTCTGACTTAGTTCTTTATCTGTCTTTACTATTTTGTTAAAATCCTCTTCTTCCACTACTACTTACCCCAAATCCTTTATCTGAAACTCTTGGGACCAAATTTTCATAATTCATTTATCATTACATTACATAAGAATTATAGCAAGATCTGGAATAATACTGAAGAATCTAGTACCACAAGATTTCTGTAATAAAACATAGAAATAAATATTAACCCCAAGATCTAAAGATTCCAAATAGCCTCATGTCAGTTCTAGTAAAGTTTTATGGACAACTGAGTAAGCAAAGGCAACATTTTCTAAGCATTTTCAATTTTAGACTTGCCTGTAAGGAAGTGTGAATCTGAAGTATATTTCTGTCAATTTTCCATGACTTTTGTAAATATTTTTTCTTCTTTGTTTATTTTTTTCATGTGACGTACACATTGAAATAGAAGACCGCAGAAATTGGGACCAGCAGATGGCATAATGGCACATCGCTGTACTCCCACGTAGTGAACCATGGTTCAGGTCCCAGACACAGAGGCTTAAAACTTGCCCTTGGCACGTGTGCATGCATGCTCAAGATCCTGAGGGGAGGGACCAGCAGTTAGCGTAATGGCTATGTCGCTGTACTCCCACATAGTTGACTGCGGTTCGCGTCCCGGACCCAGTGGCTTAAACTCATGCCAGGCGCGTGTGCGTGCGTGCCCAAGATCCCAAGAGGAGAATGGAGGAAAAGGGATTGCAGCGTGGCCATCCCTCCTGGTGGGTGATTTCTGGCTTTCTGTCTCTCTGTCTCTCTCTGTCTGTCTGGCGAGCACACGTGCCCTATAGCAAAAACCTCTCCCCCCCAAAAAAAAAAATGATCCTGAGGGGAGAGTGGAGGAGAAGGGATTGCAGCATGGCCATCCCTGGGGAAGGATTTCTCACTTTCTGTCTCACTGTCTCTCTCTGTCTCTCTGATGAGTGTATGTGCCCTATAGCAAAAATGTCTCTTAAAAAAATAGAAGAATGTACAAATCATAGGAGACTACAAAAATTAATGACATTTTAAAAAATGAACACATGCATGTAACAACTACCAAGGCCAAGATACAGTGCAATATTAGCCCCCAGAATCCTGTGTTATGGTCTACCCAGTTATTACTCCTAAAAGTTAAACACTGGACTGATGTCAGTATAGATTTATTTTGCCTGGTTTTTCATTTTATATGATCAGAATTATAAATGATGTGCACTTTTATGTCTGGTTTCTTTAATGCTTTTCAGATCTGTTCATTTTGTTGCATGTAGGGATATTTGCTTGTTTCATTGTTGTATGCTATTCCATTGTGTGAAGATATCACAGTTTGCGAGTTCAACTGTTGATAGACATTGCTTTTAATTTGTGACTATTTCCATAATGCTGTGGTAAACATCGTTTTTCATGTCTTTTGGTGAACATGTTTAGGCATCTCTGTTGGATACATATTTTGATTGTGTGATAAGCAGAATTCTATGATCATCTCCAATGACTCTTGTCTTTGTATAATCTCTTCACATTGTATATTAATGGAATTTGTGAATATGAAATTTCATTCCCATGATTATATTCCTTTATATGGCAAAAATATTTTGCAAATCTGATCAAAGTCACAAACCAGTTATCCTTAAGATAGGTGGGCCAGGCCTAGTCAAGGGAGCTCTTAGAAGGGCATAGGTTCTTTCTGAGAGATTTAAAACATGGGAGAGCATCTAGAGGGGAACAAGTTGACAAGGAACTAAGGTTAGTCTCTAGGAGATAAATACTGCCCCCAGCTGACAGCCAGAAAGAGAATAGGATCCTCAGTCATACTAGACATAGGGTGCTGCCACTGTAAACACCTAAAATGTGGGTGTGGTTTTGGAACTGTGTGGTGGGAAAAATGAAAAAAATTTAAGGTACATGATAGAGAAAGCCTAAATATCCTTGGAAAAAAGCCGTAATTGCCTTGGAAAGTTTGTTAGTAGAATCAGCTTAATTTCCCAACGTCTCTAGAACTCTTAACTTTATTCTGCCTTCCATTTCTTCCCATATTAAGCCAGAATGTTATCATATGCCTGTCCCATCATTGTATGTTGGAGTGGTCAGTGAAGAGAGATTATCAATTTTTTTTTAGGTTTTTGCCAAAGGGTGCATATGCTCCACAGTGAGAGGGAAAGTGAGAAGCCACCCCAGAGGGAATAGTCCACCACAATTCCTTCTCCTCCATTCTTCTCCTGGGATTTTGGGCATGCACGCACATCTACCCAGTGTGATCTTCAAGCTGCCAGGTCTAGGACTCAAACTGCAGTTGGCATGTGGGAGTCCAGTGTGTTAACCACTATGCTACCTGTTGGTCCCAATAGATTGTCATTTTAGTTTTGATGGTCCACAATTGGAGAGAGATTGTGCCCCAGCAGTTATACTAGATGAGTCATGCTCCAGAATTTTATTCATGACTCATTTCGATGACAATATTCATATGATCTTTAGAATTGAACTGATGCTATAATAGGATATGAAATTGAGATATTATTGGATGGAGTAAATGTACTTTGTATGTTGGAAGATTGTATCATTGGGATCCAGGGAGAAGACTGTTGTAGGCAGAATTCTAAGATGACCCCCTAATGACACCCAGCCCTTTATGATTTCCTCCCATTGAGTGTAAGAAGAACCTATGAATTTATCACTCCTGTGATTATGTTACATTATATGGGAAAATAGATTTTTCAGATATATTAAGGTCCCAAATCACTGGGTTTTGACATAAGGAGGTTATCATGGGTGGGCCAGACCTAATCAGGTGAGCCATTCAGCTAACCTGGGCCTTGCCTAAGAGATTGGAAGCATAAGAAAAATATGGAGAGGTCAATGTGTCAACTCACTACATGATATCTCTAGGAGCTAAAAGGAGAACCAAAGTCTGCCAGTAACATGAATTTGCTCCAAAATGCATATTCCTCCTCAGAGCTCTCATGAGGGAACACGGCCTGGCTGACGAATATTACAGACCGATTGATCCTGTGAGATACCGAGCAGAGAACCCAACCATACCAAGCATGGATTTCTGAACCTACAGAACTGTGAACTAATAAATAGGCATGGTTTTAAGTTGCTAACTTTGTGGTCATTTGTTATGTAGGAAAAGGAAACTGATACAGATGGAATCACTAGATTATAGGAAATGCATAAACTCAACTCTAATAGATATTACCAGTTTTCCAAAGTGGTGATATCCACTTATACATTCATCAGCAGTTAGAGGTCTAGTTCCTTTTTACCAGGAGTCTCTAACGCCTGGGCTGTGGACCTATGTGCTGAACCACACAGTGTGAGGTGGGCAGTGGGTGAGTAAGTGAGGTTTCATTTCTGTTTGTAGCTACTCCCCATTGCTCACTTTGCTCCCGGGCTCCATCTCCTGTTGGATCAGCAGCAGTATTGGATTCTCAAGAAAGCATGAACCCTTGGGACCAGCAGTTAGGGTAATGGCTATGTCGCTGGACTCCTATGTAGTCGACCGTGGTTTGAGTCCCAGACCCCGTGGCTTAAAACTCACGCCCAGCGTGTGTGCATGCGTGCCCAAGATCCTGAGAGGAGAATGGAGGAGAAGGGATTGTGGTACGGCCATCCTCCCTGGGGGTTGATTTCTCACTTTCTGCTTCTCTGTCTCTGTCTGGTGAGCGCATGCACCCTGTGGCAAAAACTTCTCAAAAAAAAAAAAAAAAGAGAGAGAGAGAGATAGAGAGAGAGCATGAACTCTATTGCTGTGTGATTGTTTCATTGTATATTGCAACATGGTAGTAGTGGAAATGGGATGTGCTTGGATTATCTTGCTACCAGTTCTCACCCCTACGCCTGCCCCCCCCTCCAAGTCCCTGGAGGGATTGTCTTCCATGTGGCTGGTCCCTGGTTCTAGGAATGTTGGGGGACCACTACCACTGTTCTATACTCTCTCTAACGCTTGATGTTGGTAGTTGTTTTGGCTATTTTGGTAGATGTTTACTGATAATTTCTTGTGATTTTGATTTCCATATTCTTGATGACTGAGTTTGGGAAGCCTTTTATATGTTTACTGGTCAATCAAATATCCTATTTTGTGAATTGCCTGTTGAACAATTGTGCCAATGTTTAATTGCATTTACTTTTACTTGATTTTATTCTAAACATACATATTTGCTTGATGGGAATTCTCTGATTTAATTTTCATAATATTGACTTTTAATCCATAAACATGATATCTCTAATTCATGTAACTTTTCTTTCATTCCACAAATGTTAATGTTAATGTAGATTTTTAGGTAGAAGTTGTGTGGATTCTTTTTATTAGATTTGATCCTAGCTATTTGAGGTTTTCTGATTTATAGGAAATGGCATTTAAAATTTTATTCTTGATTTTTGATATAGAAAACAATTTAATTTTGTGATATTGACCTAATATCTAGTGATCATGTTAAATTTATTGATTAATTCTAATATTTGGTACATACATTCTTTGTTTTTATGTAAATTATCTGTCATATTTCTTTTATTTTTTAAAAAATGGAGAAACCTTTCTGCAAAGATCCCAAAGGACTTGCATCTATATCTCATTGACTACAACTGGCAAATGCCAATTTTCAAATTAGTCACTAGTGTGATAGTGAAATTACTGTGGTCTGGTTAGTCAGCCACAATAATCTTTATACATTGAGTTATGGGCCACAGATTTTCTTTCTTTTAAGCAAATATGTACACATTTTGAAATTGATGCTTTGATTAGAAGTGTGAAAATCAGGAGATAGATGATGATAGAATGATTTGTGGAGTATTCCTCCCTGTAAATTAACTAAATTATAATTTGTATTTATATATACATAAACACACACGCACATACACACACACATACACTGAGCAATAAGTAGTATGCTTAGTATGTGGAAAAAGTGTGTGGCTTGTTGAGGAAATGTGAATTTTAAAAATGAATTAATTTATTCAAGAAATACTCTTTTTGCTGAATAGTGAAAATTTAACACACATATCAAACTTTTAAGAATAGTTATCAATTGCTTGTAGGATTGCTTGTGATTAAATTTTTCTTAAACTTTTATGAATTATCTAAAAATGTTCTACTACAAGCTTTGTCGAGCTTGCTACTGTTAGCATTTTGGGCCAGATAATTGTGTGTTGTCACAGGCCCTCCTCGCATTGAAAGGTTTGAGTCCCCACACACTAGATGCTAGTGCCCCACCCCCCCCACACACACCCAATTGTCATAGTCTGCAGTCATTTCTGAATTTCCTCTGGGTAGCAAAATGCCCCTGGCCAAGAATGACTGCACTACAATGAACAAAATTTTAATGTATGTAGAAAGATAGGTAGATGCAAAAATAAATAGGTATAAATGTTAATAAATAGATGTAGATTTTGATATAGATCAGTAGATACAATCCATCATGTGGATTTTTTTCTTCTATAATATCATAGCTATTTTCTCATGGTGTAAAATGTTTTTCAAAAACATTCTTGGGAACCAGCAGTTAGCGTAATGGCTATGTTGCTGGACTCCCACGTAGTCGACCGCGGTTCACGTCCCAGACCCGGTGGCTTAAAACTCACGCTGGGCGCGTGTGCATGCGTGCCCAAGATCCCGAGAGGAGAATGGAGGAGAAGGGATTGCGGCGTGACCATCTCCCCTGGGGGGTGATTTCTCGCTTTCTGTCTCTATGTCTCTCTCTGTCTGTCTGGCAAGCGCATGCGCCCTATAGCGAAAATCTCTAAAAAAAAAAAAAAAAAAAAAAAATTCTGTAAAAGCTACGTAAGTTTATTTTATAGGAACCCAGTATCTTATGGAAAATGAGGTGGTTTCAGATTTTCAAAAATAAATGACACCATAATAATAAATTTTGAGCATATAAGATTGTCAGTATATATGAGTATTTTTATAAAATTCATGTCTAGAAAAGAAACTGTAGCATCATGGATTTTATGTAATTTTTTTTTACTATATCATCATATGATAAAATTGTCTTTATGGGACTAGCAAGTGGTATAGTAATTAAGGTGCTGGACTCCCACATGGGTGACCATTGTCCAATTCCCAGCGATGGCAACTTGAAACTCATACCAAGCATGTGTGCCTGTGTGCCCAAGATCCTGAGAGGAGAATGAAGGAGAAGGGATTGTGGCATGACCATCCCCACTGGGGGTGATTTCTCACTTTCTCTCCATTTTTCTGTCTACTGTGAGCACATGTGCCATATAGCAAAAATCTCTCTAAAAGGATTGTCTTCTGGGTAGGTGGTATGATTTTATAATGACCCAGTGAGAGAGCCTATTTCTTCACAACAGCTTAATATTTTAAAAAATTGTTCTTTAGGGACCAGCAGTTAGCATAATGGCTATGTCGCTGGACTCCCACGTAGTTGACCACGGTTCGAGTCCCAGATCCAGTGGTTTAAACTCACGTCAGGCGCGTGTGCGTGTGTGCCCAAGATCCCGAGAGGAGAATGGAGGAGAAGGGATTGTGGCATGGCCATCTCCCCTGGGGGGTGATTTCTCGCTTTCTGTCTCTCTGTCTCTCTCTGTCTGTCTGGTGAGCACACACGCCCTATAGCAAAAACCTCTCCAAAAAAAATTGTTCTTTAAAATGCAAATAGTGAGGCTGGCAGGTAGTGTAATGGTTAAGGGTGCTGGACACCCACATGGCCAACCACAGTTAAAGTCCCAGATCTGGCAGCTTGCTTTCTCACTTCCTCTCTCTCTCTCTCTCTCTCTAGCTCTCTTTTCTCTCTCTCTCCAGGGTGTAGTGGTCAACATGGTCATAGCAGAATCATTCATGTCCAATGTCTTCCTTATCTCAACTAAGTTTCACCTGTGTCAGTATATGGAACCAAAATCTAGGAGTCATCACTTCCTGCTGTCCTTCCCTCATGACCTCACAGCCATTCAGGTTTCCCAGCTGAGGTCCCAGATATTGTGGAGCACAGACAAGCCATCCCCACTGTGGCCTGTTTGAATTTGAATTTTGCTAAGTCCATGAGAATAATAAACTGGATGTTGTTCCATGATACTAAACCGTGAAGTAGTAGATGACATGTTCTATTCATTTAGTCTTATTTATGTCCATCCTGAATTTAAATGATACTTCATTTTCCATATTCCATTCTTATTCCATATTTTACACCAGGGGTTCATAACCCCTGGACCTTGGACTGGTGCCAGCCTGTGGCTTGTTGGAGACCAGGCTGCATACAGGTGCTGGTCCATGGCCTGTTGTCCAGGAGGTGGGCAGAGGTAAGCAAGGCTTCACTTATGTTTTCACTTCCCATCCTTCGCGTTGCCGCCTCTTTTTGGATCAGTTGAAGTATTGGATTCTCACGGAAGGGAAAACTCTATTGTTATGTGATTGTTTCATTGTATATTGCAATGTGTAGTGGTGGAAATGGGGTGCACAGTGTATGCGGTGCACTTGGGTCATCCCAGAATCAATCTCACCCCTCCCACTCCCTGGGTCCATGGGAGGATTGTTTTCCACAAGGCTCATCCCTGGTCTGAGGAAAGTTCGAAACTGCTGCTTTACACACTTATATTCTATATTTCATTCTAAATATCATAGCATTTTTTCTGGTATTTAAAAATCTATAGTTCATATTTCATAGTCTTTTTATTTTAGTCCATTGCACATTCTGTTCTATGTTCCTATTTTGATTTCCTTCCACTTAAAAAAATATTTTATTTCACACTATACTCCATTTCATTCTTCTTTTCCTATAACATATTTTTCTTTGATTCCATGTGACATTAGATATTTATTTCCATTTTCCATCCCATTCTATTTCTCTTTATATGTTGATTTCCATCCCATTCAATTTTCTATTCCATATCCTGTTCAAATCCATATTCCATTTCACATTTTAATCCAGTTTCTGCTCCAGTCAATCTGTATTTCATCCTATTTTGCAGTCTGTTTCAAAATTTTTCCATTCCATATCATTTAACACACCAAATAGCATTCCATTCTATTTTTGAGTGATGTTTCACTCCAGTTGCTCATCTAGTCCATTAAATATTTCATTCTGATCTGCCAGAATTGTCTTAATAGTGACTTTCAATGTACATAGACTTGTACATAGAATTTTCTTATGAGAATTTACCCACAACTAGGTCATATTTGAAAATGTGAACAATTTTTAGTTGAGAAGGGTGTGTCTTATGTTGATATGTGGAGTTGGAAACAAAAATGTTGATCAGTATAGGAATGTTTGAAAATATAAGCTTCCTCCATATTAAAAGAATATTTTTTGTTTACAAAAAGGACTTGTGGAAATGGATTTTTTTACATATCCTGTGTGTTTTTTGTATATATCAAAAAATAGTATGTATGCATAATTCCATTTTCATAAAACTAAAAGACTATGAAACATGTATGAATGGCCATTCTACCAAAATAGAACTAAATATTTGCCTAAGAGTATATGGGAATTTAGGTGCTAGTTTTCTTGCATTTGCTTTTTTGTTTTGGGTACTCAATATGCAGTCATTTTGTAAAAAGGATTAAAAATGAATGTCCAAATATTAAATATTAAGCCTGTGCATCACAGCATATTTAATATTACTAGGAATTAGAGACCAGGCCAGATAAATTAGCATACATTCATTAATGGATCACTATACAGCCCTTTTCTTTTTTTGTTTTTCAGCTTTATTTTTGCAGCCCTTTTCAAATGCTGACTGGATGCTAGGATATATGTTTAAGAACAGTATCATGGGGGCAGCCCTTTGCATAGTGGTTAAGGTGGCTGGATATCGTGATTTGAGTCCTATATTCCGGAGCTTGAAAAAAGACACCCAGTAAGTCCTTGCCCAAAATCTTCAAAGGAGAGAGAAATGTAGAAGGGATTGTGGGATAACCATTCTCCATATGGGTACATTCTCTTTTTCTCTTCTGTGAGTTCATGTGAGCTTTGGCAAATTAAAAACAACAAAAAAAGTATCATCCTTACTCCTGGGTAACCCAAGCACATCTGTGCCTCAGGGGACAAGGCAGGGAGAAGACTATTACCAGAAAATGCTAACACACACACACACTCTCACCCTACACTCCCGTGTGTAGGACCCAAGGAAGGCAGCAGTGCTGAGCAGCCCAAACCAAGATAATGAGGGTTCTGTTCTTTTCTCTTTAACCCTAAAAGCCATCAGATTCTGTGTGGGGTCACCCAGATGCCTGCAGTTCTGGGCTGCTCCTGTCTGGGCTCACATACAGTCCCAGTGACCTGGCCGGATGTTAGGAGGGACCCCGCCAAGAGATAAAGCCAGTGCGGTGTTTTCCGTGATTGTTTGAGACTGTTACTAGAATTGTGCTAACAGGCAGATTTGGGGTGACTCAAATTGTGCCTATAGACAGACTCCCCAGGCCAGCTCATCACCCCAAACTCAAACTCTTAGGGACCTGGTTTGATGGTAAGGAAAACCACACTGTCGTCCCTCCAGAGCCAACCTAGAGGGGTAAAGCACCCTCCTGTTTTACGCCAGGGAGCTCAGGGTTGGGCGGCTCCAGGATCAGGAGAACCATCACGTGGCATCCAGCTCACCAATTAAAGGTGAAGATTGGCCAACTCCACCCACCGCCTCGCTCCACTGGCTTTGGCCTTCACCCTGGTAGCGAGCTAGCGGCCACGCTCTCTTGTCTCTGAGGGAGAACCTGGCACCATGGCCTCCTGGTCACAGTGGCAGAAGGAACTGAAGCACCTTCAGGATGAGGGGACTGGAGAGCCAAAGAACAAGGCTGCCCCTGCCCCAGGAGGGGCCCACGAGACCGAGACTGGCCTTCTTGATCCTGTTGCTTCGAGCAAGGCATCTCCTTCGAGCAGCGGAGCCCTGCACAGCAGCACAGCATGCTCCTCCTCTGCTGCTGAAGTCGCCGCCTCAGCAGCCATTTCTTTCTCTGAAGAGGACCCGGGGCTGCCCTCTATGCAGGCCAAAAGGCGCTCTCACCGCCAGGGCAGTCGGAGTCCTGCAGGGCAGCCCCTGAAAGGCAGTAGCCAGCCCGGAGGGCACCTGGCCCAGACCCAGAACCCCACAAGTAACCGTCGCAGAAAGCAGCCCAACCGCAAGCAGGCTGTCCAGGCTCAGAAGCCTTCAGAGCGCCGTCTAGTGCCTGGGGCACCCAGGTCTCAGTGTTCCGGGCCTGTGCCGCCATCTTCTCCAGGGTCTCAGGCCCACAGCCGCCGCCGCTGCCACCGCCGCCATTTGCAGGTTAACAGGTGGAGTCACGCATCAGGGGCAGGGCCTGCCCTCCGCAGTCATGCGTGTGAGCCAGCTGCAGCTCGTCCAGGTAGAAGCCACACCCGCACCAACGCGCCTGCTCTCCAAGACCATGCATCCGAGGCAACGGCAACTCGCTCAGGTCAAAGCCGCATCCACACCAATGCGCCAGGCCCTGCTCTCCGAGGCCTTGCATCTGAGCCAGCCACAGCTCGCCCAGGTCGAAGCCGCACCCGCTCCCGCACCAACACGCCAGGCCCTGCTCTCCGAGGCCGTGCGTCCGAGCCAGGTGCAGCTCGCCCAGGTAGAAGCCGCACCCGCACCAAGGCCCCAGGCCCTGCTCTCCGAGGCCGTGCATCCGAGTCAGCCGCACCTCGCCAAGGTGGAGGTTGCACCGCCATCACAGTGCCAGGGCCTGCTCTCCAACGCAGTGCATCTGAGCCAGGAAGCCATGCCATACAGCCAGGCCCTGCTCTGCGACGCCATGCATCTGCTCCAGGCCCAGATCTCCGCAGCCGCAAGTCTCCACCAGGCCCAGCTCTCCGCAGCGGTGAGTCCCAGCCAGGCCCAGCTTTCTACAGCCATGCTACCCCGCCAGGCCCAGCTCTCCGCAGTCGTGAGTCCCAGCCAGGCCCAGCTCTCCGCAGTCGTGAATCCCAGCCAGGCCCAGCTCTCCGCAGCCATGGAACCCCGTCACTCCCAGCTCTCCGCAGCCGCGAATCTCCACCAGGCCCAGCTCTCCACAGCCGCGCGACCCAGGCAGGCCCAGCTCTTCGCAGACGCCAGTCTCCACCAGGCCCAGCTCTCCGCAGCCGCCAGCCTCCTCCAGGTCCACCTCTCCGTAGCCGTGCAACCCCGCCAGGCCCAGGTCTTCCGAGCCATGAGTCCCAGCCAGGCCCAGCTCTCCATAGTGGTGCATCTGGGCCAGGCCCTGCCCTCCGAAGCCACACCACTCCATCAGGCTTTGCTGGTCCAAGTCGCACCACCCCTTCAGGTCCTGGTATCCCCAGTGGCACAGCAAGGTCAGGCCCTGTCCTGCGTAGGTGTGCCACCCAGCGAAGGTCAGCCTTTCCCAGCCGTCACTCTCTTGCTGGGCCTACTGATGAGAATCCTTCCCGTGGGCCCTATTTGAGAAGGCTTGTCTTTGGGAGCAGCTCAAGCTCCCCAGATCCTGAGGCCCCAAGCCATGCTCCCCAGCCTGTTTGGCATGCAGTTCGTATGCGTGCATCCTCACCCTCACCTCCTGGTAGGTTCTTTCCTTTCCCTCAGCAAGGTGGTGAGAGCTCCTCCTCCTCCTCCCCTCTACCTTCCCCTCCCTCCTCCCCCAAGTCTTCTGGCCCAAGCCTCTCCTCCTCACCCGGTAGGGGTTCTGGTCAAAGTTCTTCTTCCTCTTCACCTAAATTTTTTGGCCTGAGTTCTATCCCTACTCCTAGCCCTGCTAGCCTTAGGCGTGCCCTGTTGCCCGAGCTTTATGCCCAGAACCCTGCTTCTCCAGGAGAGCAGGTGGGATAGGGAGCATGCTTAGCCCCTCCACGCCGCCTAAGGTGTGACCCTCTGTGACATCCTCTGAGACCCACAGAAGAAATCAACAGCTTCCCACTGCTTGAAGGGGCTTCCCATTCCACAGTTACTTGTGAGGTCTCCAAAAGTTATGTGAGCCAACAACCTGACCAGTTTTGAAGCTGCCTCTCTCCTGTTAGCCCATGTTTCCAGTACCCCTTATCCCTCAAAGGGGGAGTCTTTGCTGCTGAGCGGCAGTTTCCGTTTTCAAGTTGCTTTTATATAATGAAATAGTTTAATGAATAAAATTAAAATGTTGGTTTTGTTTTAAAAATGGTTGTTTTTCTCTTTATTGTGATCCAAAAATCTTAATACCATGTAATATTTGGAGAATTAAAGAAAGTTGTTAGTATGCTAGCTGACTCTTGGAAGTGGAGTAAAAACCACTGTCCTGTTAGTCATTTAGTGCTCCACATCTGTTGGAAGTGGAGTTCTGTCCAGGTAGTTCCCACTTAGACACCATATACCCTTTTAGCATAAGTATTGTAACTTGGGAAAGAAAAGGGGGGAAGGGTTTAACCGAAAGTAGCTGGAGAAAAAGAAGGTCAAGGAGCTGTCCAGGTCAAGAAAGAGGTGGGCCATGATCAGGGGTAGAGGGGCTCAAATCAGAATAGGAAAGCTGGGAGGAAGACCCAGGATCAGGAAGGGGAAACAGCAGGGGTCCAGAGCTTGAAGGAGAAAGGGCTCAGTGTCTATAGGAACAAAATGTTTATGCATGGAGAACAGGAGCTCCTGAAGTCTGAGGGGAGAGGGGGGCCGGAGGGTGATTCAGAGTTAATGAGTGATAGGGAAGCAGTCAGATATTTAGTGAAAAAAAATGTGTCAATGGATAATTTTATTGTAAAAAGTAATTGTGACTGAGTTTATGAGCAAGTGTGTGAGGGTGTGTATGTGTATAGACATGGAGAGAAATGCGTGGGCAAACACCATGCTGTGAACAGGGCATATATCTGGTTTTTGGAATAAGTAGTGATACAACTTTCTATTTTCCATTTTCTACCTTGAATGTAGAACTACTTCAGTAATGAAACTCAGCTGTTTTTCAAAAAGTGAAGCTGTGGAGATATGGTAAGAAACCACATTAAAGGAGTAGAGAAAAAAATATAAACCAAACCCTCTCCCTACTTTCTTCTATTTCTCATGTCCTCTCCTCTGCTTCTTCAGCATATGACCAGTACAAGCACAGACCTGACCAAAAGGGCCCTTATTCCATTGTATAGCATCCGTCCAAGGCCTTACTTAGGCAGAATTTACACCACAGAGCAAAGAGTGCACAGGGTAACGGGGATGTGCTCAGCAGGTTCCAACAGTGCTATTTTTGTAAAACATTTCAGGTACCCTCATACCCCAAGGCTGTTTCCAGGGCCCATGAGGCACTATTTTCAAGGTCCTTCCTAAGGAGAAAAATTTGGGCCATTACGCTCTACAGCCCAAAAAGTGGCTGAGTAGCCACAGTTTATGGTAGCAACGGATAGACAAAACAGGTGCAGGCCAAGATATACTTGGTGTTAGGCGTGAGACAACTCTGGTGTAGTACATAGCTGGCACTGGAATAAAGAGACTGAGAACATAAAACAGGGGCCTTCATTTGTAGTTTTATCTCAGACAGTGCAAATGTTGGTGGCTGGCCTGTATGTACCAATGTATTAGTTCGTCAGGAAAGTCATGATGTATTTTCCTGTTTTTCTATGTAAAATGCATCATGACTTTACCAACGACCCAGTAAGTTCTAGCCTCGCCCCAGAGATTTTAGGAACACTTAGGGATATGTATCTAGGTGGCAACACCTTGTCCTTGCAGGTGACCTGACCATGCAACACCCCCTATCCCAGATGTTGAAGGTAGCAATATTTCAGGTTTTAAGTTTTTTTTTTTTCTTTTGGAGAGGTTTTTGCCATAGGGTGTGTGCGCTCGCCAGACAGAGACAGAGAGACAGAGAGACAGAAAGCGAGAAATCACCCCCCGGGGGGATGGCCACGCCGCAATCCCTTCTCCTCCATTCTCCTCTCGGGATCTTGGGCATGGATGCACACACGCCCGGCATGAGTTTTAAGCCACCGGGTCCGGGACGCAAACGAACCACGGTCGACTACATGGGAGTCCAGCAACATAGCCATTATGCTAACTGCTGGTCCCTTAAGTTTCTTTCTTCCGTTAGCTAACATTGTAGACTGAATCAGAAATGCCGACCATGATACTGCATACTAGCATTTTAGTGAATCTCTTGGATTATTTATCTGCCTGGGAGTGGACACTATTCCAGTGTCTAATTCAAGTATACCCTGCCAAAATCTACATAGACCCAAATGACCACAAGTTCTTTTGAGTGTTGGTCCTTTCCATATTATTTCCTTAGGAAAGTACCAAGTACCATCACACAGCAGACATTCATGTTGCAGAATGCAGTGGAAACATTTTAAGATTTCATCTTGAACTTTTGGCAGCATCTAACACAGTTGAGTACCACCCACTTCTTGGTAGATGTTCTTCCTTTGTCTTTCAGGACTGCTCTCTTTGGTTCACCCCACATTCTTTTGGACCTTTCCTACTTGCCAAAGGTCTGAGTGTCAGATTGCTCAGACTTCAATTTTTGGCCTTTTTTCCCTACGTGCCTTTACTTTCTAGGAAATCCCATCCAGTCTCATCTTTAAAAAAAATTTGGGGGACCAGCAGATGGTATAATGTTTGTGTTGCTGGACTCCCATGTAGTCAATCACAGTTCAAGTCCTGAACCAGGTGGATTAAAATTCATGCCAGGCGCATGTGCATGTGTGCCCAAAATCCAGAGAGGAGACTGAAGGAGAAGAGATTATAGCATTGCCATTACCCTGTGGGGGTGATTTCTCACTTTCTGTCTTTCAAATATCTCTAAGAAAAAAAATTTAATTGCCAGAGGGCAGGCATGCTCACCAGAGATAAGAGAAAGAGAGAGGGAGAACGCATCCCCCAGTGGGGTGTGGTCATCCCCACAATCCCTCCTCCTCCATTTCTCCATCCTATCAGAATTTTGGGCATTTACACACACGTGCCCCATATATTTTTCAAGCCCGAGGGCTGGGATTCAAACCAGTCAGCCTTGTGGGATCTTGCTTCTGTAAACCACCAGACTACCAGGCCAGCCTCAGTCTCATGCCTTTAAGTATTTTTTTTAAGTTGGTGAACAAAAATTGGGTATTGTATATTCTCTCCCTCCCATTCCTTTGCACTTCATTTGTGTATATCTAGCTGCTTAATTGAGATCTAAAAGACATCAGTAATACAGAGTGCTGTCCAGTAGAAATATAATGCTAGCCACATATGTAATTTAAAATTATCTAGTATCACGGGCTGGCAGATGGCATGGTAGTTAAGGGTGCTGGACTCCCTCATGACTGACCACAATTCGAGTCCCAGACCTGGTGGCTTGCTTTCTCACTCCCCCCTCCCTGTCTTCTCTCTCTCTCTCTTTCTCACACACACACACTCTCTCTCTGATCAAATTTAAATAAATGAATGAATGAATAAATATTTTCTAGTGTCGAATTTTAAAGTGTATGAACAGACATTCACTTTAATAATTTAACACATCCAAAACATTTTAGCATGTAATCGGTATAAAAATTATTAATGATATATTTTATGCTTTTTTTTACTACTAAGTCTTCAAAATATGGTATATGTTTTATTACAAGCACATCTCGTTCTGATTAGCCAGCTTTCAAGCGCCTAATCAAAATGGCAACTACTTGTCATTGTGGGCAGCGTGGGTATGGATCTTCTCATTTCTTTGGTCTCTGTTATTCATTTCATATTGAATTGTCATTCCATCCCCAGTAGTTTCTCCTGTCCTATTGTTGTTGTTATTATTGTAAAGGGTACATGCCCTTGCCAGGGAGGGACAAAGGGAGAGGAGGAGAAAAAGAGGAAGCAACCCCCAATAGGGCTTGGTCATGTCTCAGTCCCTTCTCCTCCATCTCTCCCTCCTGTTAGGATGTTGTGCATGCACGCACACATATCAGGTGTATTTTTCAAGTTGCCAGGCCAAGAGTTGAACCACAGTTAGCCATGTGTTCTGGCTCCCTTATCCACTAGGCAATGGGCTGGCCCTTGCTTTAATCTTTTAAGTTTATTTATTTCTTCCAGGAGTGAGAGAGATAGAATATCTCTAACAGGGTCTTTTAAAATTTTATTTATTTATTTATTTATTTATTTATTTATTTATTTATTTATTTTCCTATAAGGCACATGCACTTGCCAGAGAAAGAGAGAGAGAGATCATTACCCTGTGCACATGCACTTGACAGAGAAAGACAGGGAGAGAAAGGGAGAAATCACTCCCCAGAGAGATGGCCACACTGCGGTCCCTTCTCCATTCTCTTTTTGAGGCTTTGGGCACATATGACCAGTGTGTTTTTCAGGCTCCCAGGTTTGTGACTGAAACTATGGAGTCAGCCATGTGGATCCAGCACCTTAACCACCTGCTGATCCCCTAACAGGGTCTTTTTGTTTTTTAAGGTTTTTGCCATAGGGTGCATGAGCTTGCCAGAGAGAGGGATGGTGAGAAATCACCCCCTGGGGGATGGCCATTCCCCAATCCCTTCTCCATTCTCCTCCTGGGATTTTGGGCATGCATGCACATGCACCCAATGTGATTTTCAAGCCACCAGGTCCGGGACTTGAACCTTAACCATCATTCCACCTGCTGGCCCATACTAGGGTCTTTTTTTGTTTGTTTTTTTAAAGATTTTTGCCATAGGGTGTGTGTGCTCACTGGAGATAGACAAGAGACAGACAGTGAGAGGGAAAGTGAGAAATCACTCCCCAGGGGGGAATGGCCACCATAATCCTTTCTCCTCTATTCTTCTCCTGGAAATGTGGGTATGCACAAACATGTCCCTTGCATGATTTTCAAGCTGCCAGGTCAGGGACTCAAACTGTGATCAACCATGTGGGAGTCCAGTGTCTTCACCTTGCCACCTACTGCCCATCCCCCTTCCCCAGGGTCTTAATATTTTTTTTTATCTTAAACCTTTTTATTCCCTATCATTGACATTAATTTTGTCTTTTGTTTTCTTTCAGTTTTCTACAATTTCCAGCTTGTACCTGTACTTAATACTGCTTTAATCTGCTAAAGACATTAACTGATTGCTTTCCTAAATCTAAGGATTATATATTTTAGTATAACTATATATCACATATTTTCATAAAATTTTGACAAAACCGAATAAGCATGCCTTGTTTAAGTCCATGCTCCTTCTACTGTTTATAAAATCTGATTTTATGATCAAAAATTCTTGGTTGTCACTCTTCAGTTACAACAGTCTTCCTTCTGAACTGCCACTCACTTTTTACATAATAACAAGCAATAGAAAAACCAAAGAAATTATGTTAATCTCAGTTCTTCCTTTTGACACTATAAAATAATGTGAACCTTTTTAAAATTTTTTTTAATGAAACAAGTACATCCAAAACTCAATACATTCAAATGAGCTGAGTTCCTTTAAGGTAGTCACCTTGGAAGGCCACAGTTCATTCTCCTAACTATGCTGCCACTGCTCAAAATACCTTTAAAACTCTTTTAGGATTGCTTTCAAAGCCAGCCGCATACTTCCTACATTACTCTGAAGTTAGGTTTAACTGCTGGAAACCAAAATTACCTTAGAACACAATTCTAAAAGAGTGAACCCAAGAGTTTTGGGGCAATGGTGGATTACTGGCATTAGAAAACAACCTTCCAGCATGATCACTATGCAGGGTAACATTCATTTAGCTGTCTGTGTTCTGGCATATTTGTTTAAACATTCTGAGAGTTAGAAGTTAATTCTGTTAAAAAGGAATATCATTCTTAGAAAAGAATGTTATTTTTTTAAAGCATCTGTCAAAGTAAGCACTACAGAAGTGTTTTGTTAGAAATAGTTCTCCTTACTTTCTCAACCCAGGGTCTTAATATTGCAGTCCACCCCAAGCTTCTTCCAGCCCCAGATCACGAACACGTTTACCACACATTCTCAGGGTAGGTCTTCATATACAAACCTCCAACCTCTATGTGGGCCAGCCTTACAGAGCATCTCGTTATTGCTATGCCATCATATGGCCCTTAGGTGTCAGTTTAGAGAGTTCACCAGGACATCGCTGTTGTAGCATCTTTTGTGCCTCTTGAGCTGGGCCCCTTGGTTCACCTGGTATTGAAAAAAGGTGAACCCCTCCTAATTTTAGCTACTCTTTCTAGTTAGTTAGCTAATTAGTGGTTCTATTATCAAGTTAGTCAGATGCTGGGTCATCACTTGTTTGTCCTCCTATGCAGACATTGATACCATGTAAGTAATGTGACTATTGGTATTATCCTTATCTGTTTGAATTTGGGGATTTGGGTTGATATTTTATAGGCTAGACTTGTTGAAAATACTGTCCATGCATTTTGCTTTTGTTCTTTAATCGTCCTATTTTTATGTGGTTGTTTGGAGAGATTGGAAAACTGTATGGTCACTGCTGTCATCATCTTCCCAGAATCTCTAATAACAAATGTACTTACTCCTTGAAAAACATGCCACCTCCTTGTTAGGTGTTTCCCCAATGTCTGGGGACAACAATGTGTACAGTCAGGCCTTTGGCAGCTCTCAGAAACAAAAAACCAAAGTGGGGTCCATGATGTTTACTAATGGAGTAAAATAGAAAAATGGTTAAATTCAAGAATAAGAACAAAAAAATCTATTTAGTATGCCAGTGGAAATCTTTGGAACTAAATATTTCTGAGAACATGTGTTTTTAAAACTCCTACTTTGTTACATTTATTTTTCTTGACTAATTCTATAGATATCCAAAGATTAAATCAAGTAGTAGAGGTTTTTAATGCAACAAGTCTCAACCTGCCAGTTTTGGAGGGTCTACATTTATTCCCATTTGACAGGTATGGAAATTGAGCCTCACAGTGATTTTGTGATTTCCTCATCACCACTAGAGCTTGGCTTTGGAGTCATAATTCCTGGGTTTGAATTCTTATTACCTCATTGTCTCACCGTGAGTCTTGGCCAAGTAAGTTAACCTGGGATTTTATGTTTCCTCATTTGTTAATTGATCACAGTAAGAGTACATGCCTCCCAGATTGTTGTAAGGATTTTGTCTTTAAATTTTTGTTATAGCTTGTGTGCACTCTGTAGAGACAGAGACAGGGAGAAAGTGAAGAAGAACTCCCTGGGCATGTGGCCATGCCACAATCCCTTCTCTTTTGTTTGCCCCTCAGGATTTTGCCCCTCCTTTGTTTGCCCCTCATGCACATGCACCCAGTGTGATGTTCAAGCCACTACTAGTCCAAGACTTGAACAACACAGTCAGTCATGTGGGATCCAGCTGCCTTAACTTCCACACCATCTGCTTACCCTATTGCAAGACTTTAAATGAATGGTGCATGTTAAGTGCTTCCAGCAGTGTCTGGTACACAGTGAGTGCCTGTCTTATTCTAATTAGCATTATGATCATGTACCCAAATATTTCTAACTGCAACAGATAAATACTTTTTTAGTCTTTTCCAAATAATAACACTTTAAAATCAAATTGGCTTTTTCAAAAATAGAAAGGAAATTTCTTTATTGTACTTACTTTAAAATATGAAGACATTGCCACAAGCTATTGAGAAACATGTTTGCTAATACCAGAGGCCACTGCACAAAAATGGAAAAACCTAAGGATTGAGCATCAAAGATACAAACTTTAGGAATTTAACAAATTTTTACTTGAAGTAGTCTCTTTATCTGTAAATTGGAAATGATATCTACTTCATAATTTTTAATATGTATTCTGAGAGGAGCTTATCCTGACCCTGCCCACCCATCCCTCTGGCTGTGGTTTAGGGTCCTCTTGTGTATTCACAATTCTCCTTGTTTCTTAACCTTGACAGATCCCTTGTTATATGTTTTTGGAAATTAAATTTCTTTGTAATCCATCTATGAGACTATAAGAACTTAGTTAACTTTGATAGAGCCTGGATTTTTCCTGTGTCTCCAGGGCCCCTGGCTTTTCTTTCTCTGTTGAATGCATGTACCTTCTGGAAAATTTGAAAAAGCAAAACCAAAAAAATAAAGCTGTGAACATTCAGGTACAGATACCTGTATAGATAAGCTTTTTTTCCTCCAAGAGAAATGGATTGATCATATGGTAAATATTTAGCTCTTTAAGAAACTGTTAAATTATTTTCTAAATTATGTGTACTTTATATTCTATATTGTTCTCATTTAAAAAAAAATTGTCAAGTCCAGCAGATGGCATAGCAGGTATGTCTCTAAACTCCTGGACCTGGTGGCTTGAAGATAATGCTGGGCGCGTGTGCGTGCATGCCCAAGATGTCAGGAGAAGAATGGAGGAGAAGGGATTGCTGCATGACCATCTTCCCTGGGGGATGATTTTTCACTTTCCCTCATTGTCTCTCTGGCGAGCACATGTTCCCTAAGGCAAAAACCACTAAAAAAATTGTCACAGGGCACATGCACTTGCCAGAGAGAGACTGGGGGAGGTGGGGAGTGAGAAAGCATCTCCTGGGTTGGGGGGGTGATGACCGCACTGCAATCCATTTCCCTCCATTCTTCTGTCAAGATTTTGGGCACACTCACATCTGGCATGTTTTTCAAGCCATCAGGTCCAGGATCCCATGCAGCTCATCACGTGGGATCTAACTGCCTTAACCACCATGCCACCTAGCTGGCTCCTCATTGTGTTTTTAATATGCATTTCTCTGATGACTGACGATTTTGAAGATCTCTTTCAGTTCTTTCTGCAGTGCTTTATTGGGTTGTTTGTTTTCTTTGACTTCAGAAATTATTATTATTATTTTTAGAAGTTGCCTTAGGGTGCATGCACTTGCAGAAAGAGACAGAGACAGTGAAATGGAAAGTGAGAAATCACCCCGTGCAGGGATGGCCATGTGGCAATCTCTTCTTCTCCATTCTCCTCCCGGGATCTAGGCAAGAACACACATGGCCTGGTGTGAGTTTTAAGCCACAGGGCTCAGGACTTGAAAAATGGTCAGCCACGTTGCTATGCCATCTGTTAGCCTTGAGTTCAGAAAATTCTTAAAGTATTCTGGATGCAAGTATTCTGTCAGGTATGTGATTTATTTTATTGCATTATTTTGCTATAGGGTGCATGAGAGACAGAGAGCGAGAGAGAGAAATCACCCCCATAGGGGGGATGGCCAAACCTCATTCCCTTCTCCTCCAGCACCAATGTCATTCTCAAGCCACTAGCTGGGGAACTCCAGCAGCACATATGGCCTTGTGGGATCTGGTGCCCTAACCTCTATGCCACCTGCTGGGTCCAGATAGGTGATTTATATGTGATTTACAGAAATCTTTTCCACATTGTTGCTTGTCTTATTTTTCTTTTCGTAGTAACTTTTGATCTTAATTTGGGAGCCAGCAGGTGGCATGGTGGTTACACTGCTGGACTGCCATATGGCTAACTGCACTTTGAGTCCCTGACACGACATGGTGGCTTGAAAATCATACTGAGGGGCTGGGGTCAGCAGGTGGTGTAGTGGTTAAGGTGCTGGACTCCCATGTAGTTGACAGTAGTCCAAGTACCAGACCTGGTGGCTTGAAAATTGGGCTGGTGTGTGTGTGTGTGTCCAAAAACCTGAGAGAATGAAGGAAGAGGGATTGCAGTGTGGCCATTCCCCCTGGGGGGTTATTTCTTGCTTTCTGTCTCTGTCTCTCCAGTGAGCACACATTGCCATATAGCAAACATCTCTCTCAAAAAAAAAAAGAAAAGAAAATAATACTGGGTGTGTGTGCATGCATAACCCCAAATCCCAGGAGGAGAAAGGAGGAGATGGGATTATGGGGCAGCCATCTCCCCTGGAGATGTCCTTCTCACTGTCTCTGTCTGTCTGTCTCTGGTGAGCACACATGCCCTATGGCAAAAAACTTAAAAGAAAGATTCTTAATTTTAATCCCATCCATTTTATCAATTTCTTCTTTATGGATCACACTTTTAGTGTCGTATCTAAGAAATAATTACCCAATTCAGGCTCACAAAGATTTTCTCCTTTTTTTCCTAGAATGTCTATTTGTTTAGATTTTATATTTAGTTTTTTTTTTCTCTTTTTGGAGAGATTTTTGCTATAGGGCGTGTGCGCTCGCCATACAGACAGAGAGAGACAGAGATAGAAAGCGAGAAATCACCCCCCAGGGGGGATGGCCACGCCACAATCCCTTCTCCTTCATTCTCCTCTCGGGATCTTGGGCACGCACGCACACGCGCCCGGTGTGAGTTTTAAGTCACTGGGTCCGGGATGTGAACCGCGGTCGACTACGTGGGAGTCCAGCGACATAGCCATTACGCTAACTGCTGGTCCCATAGATTTTATATTTAGTTTTATGATCTAGTTTGAGTTCATTTTTTATATCATTCAAGGTACAGATCAACCTTATTTTTTTATTTTTTGAATGTAGATAACCACTGGTTGCAGGAACATTTGTTAAAAAGGCTAATTATTTCCTACTAAATTGCATTTGTCCTTTTGTTGAAAATCAACTGATCGTGTATGTATTGAACTATTTCTAGACTTTATATTTTATTGAATACTATTTTACTATTCCTTTACCATAAGTATTGAAAACAATTTCTTTTTTATAGTTGTTTTGACTACTTTAGTTCTTTTATAATTTTTTAATTTTAAATTTATTTACATTCATTCACTGTATGTCATTACAATATACAAAATGAGATTTTCCATCCAGAATACACTGTATATTGTCTCAATCAAGCACATCAACATATGTGTTATCATCAACCAATAATTTTCCATTTCTTGTTTACTGCATATTTTGATTTTTTTCCCATCCTTGATTTTCTATCTCTCACCTTCTGCCATCTCCCACCCGCCTACCACACTATCTCTGGTATCCATGGTTGCTTTCTATGTCTTTTCCCCCCACATTTTATTGATTCACTAAAGATCTTCATTAATCTAAATATTTTCAATAGCAAGTACAGCTGATATATACATATCCATGAATACAAGTCTGACTTTAGGCATTAACTTCAGTGAGTATAATGAACATACTATAAAGTAGCACCTAGCTGGGACTATATAGCTTACTGCAGTCATCAAATAGGTATTTTTAATACATTGTTTTATTTCAAGAAAAACAGTTTTAGATTTTGTTCCTGAAGCATTTTTTTGAAATTAGTTAATTTACATTCATTCCCTAAGCATCGTCACAGCATACAAAATGTGATTTCTTATCCAGAATATACTCTGCATAGTGGCTTAATCATGCATGTTATCATCAATAATTTTCCATTTGTAGTTTTATATATATATGTATGTGTGTGTGTGTGTGTGTATATATATATATTATTTTTTATCCCCTATTTCTGACCCTCTGCCCTTCCCCACCCTCTTTTCTGGTGTCTACAGTTGTCTTCCATTCCTTTTCCCCCCACATTTTATTGATCACACATTTTCTTAAATAATCTAACTACTTTCAATAGCAAGTTCAGCTAGTAATTTCCAGAAAAGCAGTTTTAACTTTAATAAATCAAAGAAATGCTATGGAACTTTGCTTAAAATTTAAAGGAGGAAACAGGTTAGGATTCTGTTCAAATAGTAAGTACATGAACCTATCTATAGGGCAAGATAGGACAAAAATCCTTAAAACCAGAAAACAAAGCCTAGAAGAAAATCAGCAATGTTTTAGTCAAAAGTCATAAAATGCTATTTCACCAGTTCAGTCTCATGTACTTAATATATCTTCTGTTGTGGTTCAATCTTCCTGATTAAATTCTGGGATATAATATTCAACCTCAGACTTGTCCCTATGATTAAGTAGGCCATTTTCTTAGTTTTTGAACTCTTATTTCTGTGTGTCTGCATTTAATTTTCCTAATGTAACACTCCCTTGAGAACTTCTTAGAGATCTGGTCTGGTGCTGAGGAATTCTTTCAGGTTTTGTTTATCTGTAAACGTTCTCATCTTTTCTTCCCATATGAAGGATAATCTTGGCTGCTACAGTATTCTTGGTTGAAATTGCTTTTCCCTTAACACTTTGAATATATTTTCCCATTCTTTCCTTGCTCGCATTGTTTCCAATGAGAGGTCAGTCATTAGTCTGATGGGATATCCTTTGTAGGTAACTTGACATTTCTCTCTTGCCAATCTTAGTATCTTGTCTTTGTCTGTGGTTTTGGTCAACCTGGCTATAATGTGTCTTGGAGATCTTCTTAGGTTGATTCTATTTGGAGTCCTTTGTATTTCTTGGGTCTGGATCTTTGAGTGCCTCTCTAGGTTTGGAGATTTCTTGCAGAATTTCATGGAATAGATTACCAATGCCCTTATGAGTCTCTGCCTTCTGGGATACCAATTATCCGGATGTTTGGACGTTTGATGGTATCTAGTATTTTTTGTATATTTTTCTCATTTTGGGGCCATTTTCTCAGTCTTCATGGTGGATTTTTCTAGGCCAGCAATTTTCTTCTATGTCTGGAATTCTATTTTCTGTATGATCTAGTCTGCTTTTAATACTTTCAAGGGAGATTTTGACTTCCTGTATTATAGCCTTCATCTCTTACAGATCCATTTGATTCTTTTTTATAGTGTGAATTTCCTCTTGCAAGAATTTTCTCACCTCCTGGAACTAGTCAGTTTCTTTCTCTGGTCTCTTTGGCAGTTCATTGTCTTTCTTCTTGTCATCTCCGTGAGCTTTGTCACTATGAAAATTCTAAATTCTTTGACATTTCCAAGAGTTTCATCATACTGTCTATGGATGAAGAGGAGTTTTTATTTTCCCCTGGAGGAGAGGTTATTTTCTTGTTTTCCCATATTTCTTGTGACTCTGCAGTGATTTCTAGTCATCTGATGGATGGTGCCTTTCTTCCTAATTCTTGAAGTTCAGTCTGAGCGTTCAAAGGCACTCAGGAGGAGATGATCTGCAATCTCTCTTCTGTTCTGTTTTCACTCTTTGTGCAACAGAATCAGTGGGAATAGAAGAATATTCTGACCCTAATTGTATTCAGATGTTTAGATCCTATTCACTTGGACCTGTCTAAATGCTTAGTGCATAGGGACTGAGCAGCCAATGAGTAAAGATAAAGAAAAAGGAAAAGGATTAGAGAAGAGGAAAGAAGAGGAAAATATAAAATAAAAAGAAGTAAGAAAAACTGTAAAAAATTTTAGTTTTTAATTTTAAAAAGTAAAAATTGAAAACTGTGTGGCTCGCAAAAGCAGTATGTCACAGCTAAAATTCAGGATCCATGTGAGGATGGGCCTAGATTTGTGTGCAAACATTTTTTAAAAAGGTTTTCAATTTACTTTCCCCAGATACATCACTGTCTATGACAACTATACCCTTATGAAATGTATTTTTTAATAGAAATTTTATTACTTAAGGCCTTGCCAGTCAAGTAGGTCCACTAGATGATCAGGCCCTTTTGAACCAATTATTGAATTGATCATTTGTCTGGAACTCCTGCCCTTAATTTTGCCTTAACACTGGGGCCCCACCACAAATAGGATTTTGCCTCTATCATTGGGGAATTTATAGGTTTCCATTACTTCTGGGAAAAGGAAGTAAATAGAATGCAATAGAAATATACTCCCAGGGCCAGCAGGTGATGTGGAGGTTATGGCCACTGGATTCCACATGGCTGACTGCATGGTTCGATTTCCAGACCTGGCCACTTATAAATCACACCAGACGTGTGTGTGTGTGTGTGTACAAAATCCCAAGAAGAGACTGAGGAGACAGGATTTCAGCATGGCCATCACCCCCAGAAGCTGATTTCTCTTGTCTCTTTCCAGATGCACACACACCCTATAGGAGAAATGAACAAAGAAAAATAAATATATTCCTAAATAAATAAATAAATAAATAAATCTAACAGTATGTAAAAAAGAACACACTCCAAATGGAGCTTATCTCAGAAATACAGAACTTTTTTGTTTTGTAATATACTTTTTAAAATTTATTATTTTTATTATACTTGTTTATTAAATTTACATATAATCACTATGCATCTTTATGCTGTACAACATGGTTTTTTCCCAGCATGAATACAGTGCATGTTAGTCAAGTCAAAGACATTACTATATACATTATCATCAGCAGATAATTTTTCATTTTTGTGTTTATTGTTTGTTCCAAAGTTGTTTTAACATGCAGAAGTAATCGATTTAAGTTCACCATGTTAACAGAATAAAGTAGATAAATAAAAATAAACAGACAGAAAAACAAACTTAGTGAGAGGAGGACGGCCTTGGAGGAGGTCTCTGAACCCTGACAGTTGAGGACAATTTCAGCTGGTGTGAGGGTGTTAGGCTGGAGAAGAGATGAGTGAAAACAGAGACAAGGGTTCCAGTCAGCCTGATGAGGCCAGTACACATACCTGGAGTATGAGTCACAGGTCAGACACTTCCTCCATGTCCAGCAGCCCGACAAAGGGCCAGGTCCTCATGGGTCAGAGCATCTATGCCCAGCTATTGAAGATGATGCAGCACTTGCAGCACACGGTGAGGGGGATCATTTTGTACAATTGATGGCCCTGGGCATTCAGCAGAGCCTGGCACTGGAAGGTCAGAATCACACTCAGGGCATCTGTAAGCCAGAAGCTCTCCTGGACTGCTTAATATACTAGATTATCAGTCTTCTACAGTGTGGGGCCACAGGTGGTCTGGGGCTCCAAGGACCTATCTGTTCCCCGGATACCAGGGATAATGTCAGAGGTGGGCAGAGGGCCCAATCAACTAGGCAGCCTGACCATTTAGCTTCCCAACTGCGTAATTATGAAGCTGCATTTGTCAACTATGACCTGTTCAACCACGGGATTGACATCTCTGTCTTGTACCGCTCGAGCTTCCAGGACTATGAAACTTATCAAAGAAACAAATACCACGAGGGGGAAAATACCTTGGGCATCATTAACCTTGGCACCAGTGAGAACAAGCTCTGCACTAATCTGATGACTGAAAGGTTCTGCCAGAGTGACATGAACTACATTGATAACACCCTTCTGCAATACTCTGATTGGAAAGGACAGCATTCCTGTGAGAAGATGTGGCCTGGTTCCTCACCTACTACTGTAAGGCACCTGTTCAGTTTAATCTAGAAAATGTGGGGTTCTAAATGGCTACTCCTCTGTCTTCTCTGCACTGTCCATGGCTCTGAGTGACCCAGGAGAGGCCTTTTTGTTCCATTCCCTTCTATGGTGGCTTCACTTTTAGTTCCCACCTATATGCAAAAGTTGAGCTATTTCCTGTCCACCTGGAGAGTGAGATCACTGATGCAAATAACTACCCTTTCCAGCTCACTGTGGACAAGTTGGAGCAAGCCTTGCTCGATACTAAGCTTAATGAGAAAAAGGTCACGGGCCTCGTGCTTATCAACCCTCAGAATCCTCTAGGTAACATCTCTTCCCGAGACTCTCTGAGGGACTACCTGGAATTTGTCAAAAGATAAAACCTTGGGAACCAGCAGTTAGCGTAATGGCTATGTCGCTGAACTCCCACGTA
Organism: Tupaia tana; assembly: GCA_026018925.1. Lineage (NCBI taxonomy): Eukaryota > Metazoa > Chordata > Mammalia > Scandentia > Tupaiidae > Tupaia > Tupaia tana. The sequence continues at coordinate 118,234,441 of JAKSZU010000009.1, forward strand.
GTCGACTGCGATTCGCGTCCTGGACCCGGTGGCTTAAAACTCACGCCGGGCGCGTGTGCGTGCGTGCCCAAGATCCCGAGAGGAGAATGGAGGAGAAGGGATTGCAGCGTGACCATCCCTCCTGCGGGGTGATTTCTCGCTTTCTGTCTCTATGTCTCTCTCTCTGTCTGGTGAGTGCACGTGCCCTATAGCGAAAATCTCTCCAAAAAAAAAAAAAAAAGATAAAACCTTTATGTGATCATAGACAAGATTTACATGCTGTCTGTATTTAATGAATCTGCCCCATTCCACAGTGTCCTGAGCATGGAGAGTGTGCCTGACCCAAACAAGGTCCATGTGATCTGGAGCACCAGTAAGGATTTTGGCATTTCTGGCTTCTGCTTTGGTGTTGTGTACACCTACGACAAGGATGTGGCTTCTGCTGTGAGGACCTTGGGCTTACCTCTACAGTACCTCTGGCATCACTCAATATGAGCTGTGTTGCCTTCTCCAGGACAGAGACTGGATAGACAGAGTGTACCTGTGCACTAACTACTCTCGGCTCCAGGAAGCTCACAGATACTTCACTAACGAGCTGAACGCATTGCAGATTCCTTTCCTCAATTGTAGTTCTGGCCTCTATGTCTGGATCAACTTGAAAGAGTACCTGGAACCGTGTATATTTAAAGAAGAAATGCACCTCCATTGTTGCTTCCTGGGCTACAAGTTGATTTTGTCCAGTGGCAAAACCTACCTGTTATAAGGAGCCTGACTGGTTCCGCCTCATCTTTGCAGATAAGTTCCTCTGGCTAAAACCAGCCATGCATTGGTTTTGTCCGTTTCTGGAGGAGCAGGACCAGGATATCATAGTGAAGATGCTGGAGGACATGCAGAGGGAGTAGGCTTTCTGCTTCCCTGGCAGTGGCTCTAGCCAGTCACACACTCGGGGAGTTACTGCTATCTGTCTTTGGTCCAGAAGCCTGGGGTATTTAACTGGTCAGTGACTGACCCAACAGTGGACTCCTAAAAGAATGGTCTCATCTGACCTCCTGAAGCACATTGTCTGCCATCCTTGCAAGCTTTATATCTTTTTAGTCCTTGCTAACCATAATGTATGCAAACTGATGTTTTAATTGGGGTTGGGGTGGGAAGGCCTAGAGGCACCTGGAGGGAGCTCTCTCTCTCTTTAAATATTTGTATTCAATATCTAATAAATTCCATATTCTCAAAAAATAAATAATAAATCCTCGCACATGTGAGGATCTCCTCCAGGAGACTGACATATTAGTACATGCATACTTTCCTTGCTTTGCATATTTTAATAAAGATGTACTTTCCTTCAACAAAACAACCCCAACTAAAAAATTTAAATGGATTTCTTAAATAACAATACTTAAAAGACAAAACTGCTTCTTGATCTATGGGCTACAGAGTACATGTTGCATTAGCAGGTATGAAAACAACATCAATCTACTTGTACTTCTACATCAGAGTTCTTGAGAGGCAAGGCATTGTCAAGAAGTAATATTTTAAAACAATTTTTTTGAGCAGCAGGCCTTAATAATGGCCTTAAAATATTCAGTAAACCAGTTGGACCTATGTGTTCAGTTTCAGGGCTCTGAAGCCCATAACAGCCAGGGACCTCCAATCCAGACCCCAGTGTTAGGCAGGGCAGAAAGTGGCCAGGCATGTTCACTTTAGACTATGTTGGGCTACTAGTTTCAGCCTCAGGGCTGTGAAGACCACACCAACCTGGGACCCCCCAATCAAGACCCCAGTGTTAGCCATGAAAGAAAGCGGCCAGGCATCTTCACCTTAGCCAGTGTTGGGCCTCTGGGTTCAGCTACACAGCTGTGAATCCCATCACAGCCAGGGAAACCCATTCCAAATGCCAATGTTAGCCAGGACAGAAAATGGCAAGGGATCTTCACCTTACTCTGTGTTGGGCTTGTGGGATAAGCTTAAGGGTTGTGAAGCCCACCTCAGCTAGGGACCACCAATACAGACCCAAGTGTTAGCCAGGACAGAAAAAGACCAGGCATATTCACCTTAGCCTATGTTGGGCTTTTGGGTTAAGCTTAAGGGTTGTGAAGCCCACCCCAGCCAGGGACCACCAATCCAGACCCAAGTGTTAGCCAGGACAGAAAGAGACCAGCAGGCATCTTCACCTTAGCTTGTGTTGGGCCTCTGGATTCAGCTTCAGGGCTGTGAAACCGTCACAGCCAGGGACCTGCAATCCAGATGCCAGTATTAGCCAGGTAGGCAAGCCCCCTCCTGCCCTTCTGTGTCCCTTATAACCTTTTTCACTCTCTCTTTTTAAAAATAGCTTTTCTGCCCAGCTTGTGCCTTTCTCTTGTTAATTTCTCTCTTCTTCTCTCACCTAGGACAGAAAGTGCCCAGGGATCTTCACCTTAGCCTGGGTTGGACCTCTGGGTTTAGCTTGAGAACTGTGAAGCCCATGGCAGCCAGGTACCCCAAATCCAGAACCCAGTGTTGCCAGGTAGGCAAGCAACCCCCTCGTGCTCTTCTCTGTCCCTTGTAACATTTTCTTTTCTCTTTTAAAAAATAAAATAGCTCTTCTGCCCTGCTTCTGCATTTCTCTCATGAATTTCTTTATTCTTCTCTCACCTAGGACAGAAAATAGCCAGGCATCTTCACCTTAGCCTGTGTTGAGCCTCTGGGTTTACCTTCAGGGCTGTAAAGCCCAACCCAGCCAGGGGCTCCCAATACAGTGTTAGCCTACAGAAAGATACCAGGTATCTTCACCTTAGCCTGTGTTGGGCCTCTGGATACAGCTTCAGGGCTGTGAAGGCCACCACAGTCAAGGTCCCCCAACAATATCCCAGTGTTAGCCAGGTGAGCAAGTGGCCACCTCCTGCTCTTATCTGTCCCTTCTTTTTTGTCCCTTTAAAAAAAAATAATAAAGCTTTTCTGCCCTGCTAGTGCCTTTCTCTTGTTAATTTCTCTCTTCCTTTCCCACCTAGAAGAGAAAGCAGACAGAGAGGCATCATCAACTTAAGTTTGTGTTGGGCTTCTGGATTCCACTTCAGTGCTGTGAAGACCGCTGCAGCCAGAGACACCCCCCCCCCCCAATCCAGACCTCAGTGTTAGCCATGTAGGCAAGCGGCCCTCTCCTGCTCTTCTCTGTCCCTTCAAATATTTTTTTTCCTCTTTTAAAATTAACAGCTTTTCTGCCCTGCTTGTGCCTTTCTTTTCTCAATTTCTCTCTTCTTCTTTCACTTAGGACAGAAAGTGGCCAAGCATGTTCACCTTAGCATGTGTTGTGCCTCTGGAATCAGCTTCAGGGATGTGAAGCCCACCCCAGCCAGGGTCCCCAGTTCAGACCCAGTGTTAGCCAGGTAGGCAAGTGGCCCCCTCCTGCTCTTCTCTGTCAGTTCTAAATATTTTTTTCTTTCTCTGCCCTGCTTGTACTTTTCTCTTGTTAATTTCTCTCTTCTTCTCTCACCTAGGACAGAAAAAGGTGAGACATTTTCACCTTACCCTGTGTTCGGCCTTAGGCTTCAACTTCAGGGCTGTGAAGCCAACCCCAGCCAGGGACCCCCAACCCAGACCCCAGTGTTAGCAAGGTAGGCAAGAGGACCCCTCCTGCTCTTCTCTGTCCCTTTGTCCTTTTTTTTTTCTCTTTTTAAATAAAACAGCTTTTCTGCCCTACTTGTGCCTTTCTCTTGTTAATTTGTCTCTTCTCCTCTCACCTAGGTGAGAAAGCAGCCAGGCATCTACATCTTAGCCTGTGTTGGACCTCTTGGTTCAGCTTCAGGGTTGTGAAGCCCACTCAAGCCAGGGACCCCCAATCCAGACCCTAGTGTTAGCCAACTGGGCAAGTGCCCCCATCCTCCTCTGTCCCTTCTAACTCTTTTTCGCTTTAAAAAAACAAACATATGTCGCTGGACTCCCATATAGTCGACCACGGTTCGCATCCTGGACCCAGTGGCTTAAAACTCACGCTGGGCACGTGTGCATGCGTGCCCAAGATCCCAAGAGGAGAATGGAGGAGAAGGGATTGTGGCGTGGCCATCCCCCCCGGGGGGTGATTTCTCACTTTCTGTCTCTCTGTCTCATTCTGTCTGTCTGGTGAGCACATGCACCCTATAGCAAACAAACCTCTCAAAAACAAAAACAAACAAACAACCCCCCCCCCCAAAAAAAAAAAAAAAAAAAAAAAAAAAAAAAAAACCTTTTCTGCCATACTTTCACCTTCCCGTTGTTCTCTCTTCTTCTCTTACCTAGGACAGAAAGCGACCAGGCATCTTTACCTTAGTCAGTGTTGGGCCTCTGGGTTCAGCTCCAGGGCTTGAAGCCCACCCCAGACAGGGACCATCAATCCTGACCCCAGCATTAGCTAGTTTGAGAACCATGCCTTCCTAATCCTCTCGGTCCCTTCAAACATTTTTTTCTCTTAAAAAAATACAGCTTTTCTACCCTGCTTGTATCTTTCTCTCGTTAATTTCTCTCACATAGTACAGAAAGCTGCCAGGCATCTTCACCTTAGCCTGGGTTGAGTCTGGAAGTTTAGCTTCAGAACTGTGGAGAGGATCCCATCCAGGGACCCCTAATACAGACCTCATTGTTATCCTGGTAGGCAAGGGGGTACTCCTGCTCTTCTCTGTGTCTTCTAAATTATTTTTTCCTCGTAAAAAATAAAAAAAATTTAAAAAATAAAAAAAATAAAAAAACCCAGCTTTTCTGCCCTGCTTCTGCCTTTCTCTTGTAAATTTATCTCTTCTTCTCTCACCTAAGACAGCAAGAGGCCATTCATCTTCACCTTAGTCTGTATTGGGCCTCTGCATTCAGCTTCAGGGCTGTGAAGCCCATTACAGCAAGCGACTCCCATTCCAGACCTCAGTGTGAGGCAGGTAGGCAAGCGGCCCCCTCCTGCTCTTCTCTGTACTTTCTAAATTTTTTTTTCTTTGGAAAAAAAAAATCTTTTCTGCCCTGCTTGTGCCTTTCTCTTGTTAATTTCTCTCTTCTTCTCTCTCCCAGAACAGAAACCAGCCAGGCATCTTCACCTTAACCCTGGTTGGGCCTTTGAGTTCAGCTTCAGGGCTGTGAAGCCCATCTCAGCCACAGAACCCCATCCAAACCCCAATGTTAGCCTGGTAGGCAAGGGGACCCATCCTGCTCTTTGCTGTCCTTTCCTACTTCTTTCTTCTCTTTTTAAATAAAACAGCATTTTTACCCTGCTTGTACCTTTCTCTTGTTAATTTCTCTCTTCTCTCACCTAAGTCAGAAAGAGGCCAGGCATCTTCATCTTAGCCTGTGTTGGGCTTCTAGGTTTAGTGTTACTGTTAAGCCCAACCAAGCCAGGGACCCCCAATCCAGACCCCTATGTTAGCTAGGTAGGCAAGCGGCCCCCCTCCTGCTCTTCTTTGTCCCTTGTTAATTTTTCTTTTCTCTTTTAAATAAATAGATTTTGTGCCCTGCTCCTGCCTATCTCTTGTTAATTTCTTTCTTTTTACGTAGGACAGAAAACAGCCAGGCATCTTCACCTTAGCCTATGTTGGGCCTCTGGATTCAGATTCAGTGCTATGAAGCCCACCCCTGCCAAGGACCCCCTAATACAGATTGCAGTGTTAGCCAGGACAGAAAGAAGCCAGGCATATTCACCTTAATATGTGTTGGGCCTCTCAGTTCAGCTTCAGAGCTGTGAAGCCCACTCGCAATCCAGACCCCAGTGTTAGACAGGTAGGCAAATGGCTGCCTCCTGCTCTTAACAGGCCCTTCTAACTTTTCTATTTAAAAACAGAACAAAACAAAACAAAACAGTTTTTCTGCCCTGCTAGTGCCTTTCTCTTGTTAATTTCTTTCTTCCTCTCCCACCTAGGACAGAGAGTGTCCAGGCACCTTCACATTAGCCTGTGTTGGGCCTCTAGATTCAGCTTCATGGGTATGAAGCCCACCTCAGCCGGGGAATCCCAATCCAGACCTCAGTGTTATCCAGATATGCAAGAGGCCCCCTCCTGCTCTTCTCTGTCCCTTCTAAATTTTTTTCTCTTAAAAAATAAATAGTTTCTCTGCCCTATTTGTGCCTTTCTCTTATTAATTTCTCCATGTTTCTCTCACCTAGGACAGAAAACAGCCAGGCATCTACATCTTACCCTGTTTTGGGCCTCTGGATTCAGCTTCAGGGTTTTGAAGCTCACCCGATCCAGACACCGCCCCCACCCCCACCCCCCAACCCAGACCCCAGTATTAGCCAGGACAGAAAGAGGCCAGGCATCTTCACCTTAGCCTGTGTTGAGCCTCTGGGTTCAGCTTCAGGGCTGTGAAGCTCACTGCAGCCAGGGACCCTCCCAATCCAGACCGCATTGTTAGCCAGGTAGGCAAGCAGCCTCCTCCTGCTCATCTCTATCTCTTGTAACCTTTTGTTTCTCTTAAAAAAAAAAAAAAAAAAAAAGAAAAAAAAACAGCTTTTTTTTTCCTTGCTTGTGCCTTTCTCTTGTTAATTTCTCTCTTCTTCTCTCACTTAGGAGAAAAAGCAACCAGGCATCTTGACCTTAGCCTGTTTTGGGCCTCTAGGTTCAGCTTCAGGACTTTGAAGGTCACCCCAGCGGAGGACCACCAATCCAGACCCCAGTGTTACCAGGTACACAAACGGCTTCCCCCAGCTCTTCTCTGTCCCTTCTAAATTTTTATGTTAAAAAGGAATATAGCTTTACTGCCCTGCTTGTGCCTTTCTCTTGTTAATTTCTCTCTTCCTCTCACACCTAGGACAGAAAGCAGCCAGGCATGTTCACCTTATTCTGTGTTGGGCCTATGGGTTCAGGTTCATTGCTATTAGGCCTACCCCAGCCTTGGATCCCCCCAATCCAGATCCCAGTGTTAGCCACCTAGGCAAGCAGCCCCTCCTGCTATTTTATGTCCCTTGTAACTTTTTATTCCCTCTTTTTAAAACACTTTTCTACCCTGCTTTTGCTTTTCTCTTGTTAATTTCTCTCCTGTTCTCTCACGTAGGACAGAAAGCAACAAGGCAACTTCACCTTAGCCAGGGTTTAGCCTCTGGTTTCAGCTTCGGGGTTGTGTAGCTCACCCCAGCCAAGGACCCCCCAAGCCAGATCTCAGTGTTAGCCAGGGAAGAAAGAAACCAGTCTTCTTCACCTTAGCTTTTGTTGGGCCTCTGGAATCAGCTTCAGGGCTGTAAAGCCCACCCCAGCTAGAGACCCACAGTCCAGATCCCAATGTTAGCCAGGTAGGCAAGTGTCTCCCCTTTCTCTTCCTCTCTGTCACTTCTGACTTTTTTTCTCTTTTTTATTAAAAAATCTTTTCTGCCCTGCTACTGCCTTTCTCTTGTGAATTTCTCTTTTCTTCTCTCATATAGGTCACTAAGGGGCCAGGCATCTTAACTTCAGCCTGTGTTGGGCCTCTGAGTTCAGTGTAAGGGCTATTAAGCCCAGCCCAGCTATGGACCCCCAATCCAGAACCCATTGTTAGCCAGGTAGGAAATAGCCTTCTCCTACTCTTCTCTGTCCCTTCTACCTTTTTTCCCCTCTCTGTTTTTTGTTTTTTGTTTTTAAGATTTTCTGTGCTGCTTGTGCCTTTCTCTTGTTATTTTCTCTCTTCTTCTCTCACCTACACAAGAAGCAGCCAGGAATCTTGATCTTAGCCTGGGTTAGGCCTCTGGGTTCAGCTTCAGGGCTGTGAAACCCACTCCAGCCTGGGACCCTCAAGCCAGACCCCATTGTTAGCCAGGTAGACCAGTGGTCCCTTCCTGTTCTTCTATGTCCCTTCTCACTTTTTTTCCTCTCTTTTTAAAAAATATAATTTTTGCCTTGCTTGTGCCTTTCTGTTTTTAATTTATCTCTTCTTCTGACACTTAGGACAGAAAGCAATCAGGCATCTTCACCTTAGCCTATTTTGGGCCTCTGAGTTCAGCTCCATGGCTGTGAGGCTCACCCCAGCCAGGGACCCTCCAATCCAGACCAGAGTGGTAGCCAGGTAAGCAAGCGGCCCCCTCCTGGTCTTCTCTGCCCCTTCTAATTTTTCTTTTCTTTTCTTTTTTAAAAGAAAATCACCTTTTCTGCCCTGCTTGTGCCTTTCTCTTGTTAATTTCTCTCTTCTTCTCTCACCTAGGACTGAAAGCAGCCAGCCATCTTCACCTTCCTCTGTGTTGGGCCTCAGGGTTCACCTTCAGAGCTGTGGAGCCCACCCCACTTAGGGACCCCCAATCCAGACTCCATTGTTACTCAGGTACGCAATTGGCCTCCTCTTGCTCTTTCTTCTCTGTCCCTTCTTGCTTTTTTTTTTTTCTCACTTTATAAAACAAAACAAACAAAAAACAGGTTTTAGGCCCAGCTTGTGCCTTTCTCTTGTTAATTTCTCTTTTAGTTTCTCACCTAGGACAGAAAGCTGCCAGGTATCTTCATCTTAGCCTCTGTTGGGCCTCTGGGTTCAGCTTCAGGGCTGTGGAGTCCACCACATTAAAGGACCCTGAATCTAGACTCCAGGCTTAGCCAGGTAAGCATGCGGCCCTGTTTTCTCTTCTCTGTTGCTTCTAAGTGATTTTTTTCTCTTAAACACACACACACACACACACACACACACACACACACACACAACAACAACAACAACAACAACAAAAAATGGCAATTCTGCCCTGATTGTGCCCTTTCTTTTGTTAATTTATCTCTTCTTCTCTCACCTACCGCAGAAAGTGGCCAGACATCTTCACCTTAGTTTGTGTTGGGCTTCTGGGTTCGGCCTCAGGCCTTTTAGGCCCACACCAACTAGGGACCTCCAATCCAGACCTCGCTGTTAGTGTGGCAGGCAAGTAGCCCCCTTATGCTCTTCTGTGTCTTTTAACCTTTTTTTTTTTTTACCTTAAAAAAAATCCAGCTATTCTTCCCTATTGTTCTTTTCTATTGTTAATTTTTCTATTCTTTTCTAACCTAGGACAGAAAGATCTAGACATCTTCACCTTGGTATCTGTGGGGCCTGTATTCAAATTCAGGGCTGTGAAGCCCACTCCAGCCAAGGATCCTCAATCCCAACTACAGTGTTAGCCTGGTAGGCAAGCATCTCCCTCCTACTCTTCTCTGTCCCTTCAAGAAATGTTTTTATTCTTTAAAAGCAGCTTTTCTACCCTGCTTGTGTCTTTGTCTTGTCCATTTCTCTTTCCTTCTCTCACCTAGGACAGAAGGCAACCACGTATCTTCACCTTAGCCTGTGTTGGGTCTCTGAGTTCGGTTTCAGGTTTGGGAAGCCCAATACAGCCAAGGTTCCCCAGTCCAGACCTCACTGTTAGCATGGTAGTCAAGTGGCCCACTCCTGCTCTTCTCTGTCCATTCTAATTTTTTTTCTCTTGTTAAGAAACAGCCTTTCTACCCTTCTAGCTAGTACCTTTCTCTTGTTAATTTCTCTCTTCTTCTCTCACCTAGGACAGAAAGCCAGGCATCTTCACCTTAGCCTGTGTTGGGCCTCTGGGTTCAGCTTTAGGGCTGTGGAGTCCACCCCATTTAGGTACCCCGAATACAACCCCAGAGATAACCAGGTGGGCAAGTAGCCCCTTCCTGCTCTTCTCTGTCCCTTCTAACATTTTTTTCTTACAAAGAAAAAAGAAACAACAACAAAAAACAGCTTTTCTGCTCTGCTTCTGCCTTTCTCTTGTTAATTTCTCTCTTCGTCTCTCACCTAGGAAAGAAAGTGGCCAGGCAGCTTCACCTTTGCCTGTGCTGGGTCTCTTGGTTCAGTTTCAGAGCTGTGAAGCCTACCCCACCCTGGGAATCCCCTATCTAGACCCCAGTTTGAGCCAGAGAAGCAAGCAGCCCACTCCTTCTCTTGTCTGTCCCTTCTAACTTCTTTTTTTCTTTCTTTTTTTTTTAAAAAAAAACATCAGCTTTTCTGTTATAATTGTGCCTTTCTTTTATTAATTTCTCTCTTAGTCTCTCACTTAGGACAGAAAGCAGCCAGGCATCTTCTCGTTAGCCTGTGTTGGGCCTCTGGGTTCACCTTCAGGACAGTGGAGTCCACACTATTCAGGGACCCCCAATCCAGACCCCATTGTTAGCCAGGTAGGCAAGCGGTCCCCTCCTGTTTTTCTCTGTCCCTTCTAACATATTTTTTCTCTTAAAAAACAAACAAACTAACAAAAATACAGCTTTTCTGCCCTGCTTATGCCTTTCTCTTGATAATTTGTCTCTTAGTCTCTCACCTACAACAGAAAGTGGCTAGGCATCTTCACCTTAGTCTGTATTGGGCCTCTGGGTTCAGCTCAAGGGTTGTGAAGCCTGTCCCAGTCAGGGACCATCAATCCAGACCCAACTGTTAGAGGTAGAGAAGCGGCCCCTCCTGTTCTTCTCTTTCCCTTCTAATTTTTCTTTTCTCTTTAATAAAAATAAATTTAAAAACCCAGGTTATCTGCCCTCTTAGTGCCTTTCTCTTATTGATTTCTCTCTTCTTCTCTCACCTAGGACAGAAAGCCAGGCATCTTCACCTTAGCCTGTGTTGGGCCTCTGGGTTCAGCTTTAGGGCTGTGGAGTCCACCCCATTTAGGTACCCCGAATACAACCCCAGAGATAACCAGGTGGGCAAGTAGCCCCTTCCTGCTCTTCTCTGTCCCTTCTAACATTTTTTTCTTACAAAGAAAAAAGAAACAACAACAAAAAACAGCTTTTCTGCTCTGCTTCTGCCTTTCTCTTGTTAATTTCTCTCTTCGTCTCTCACCTAGGAAAGAAAGTGGCCAGGCAGCTTCACCTTTGCCTGTGCTGGGTCTCTTGGTTCAGTTTCAGAGCTGTGAAGCCTACCCCACCCTGGGAATCCCCTATCTAGACCCCAGTTTGAGCCAGAGAAGCAAGCAGCCCACTCCTTCTCTTGTCTGTCCCTTCTAACTTCTTTTTTTCTTTCTTTTTTTTTTAAAAAAAAACATCAGCTTTTCTGTTATAATTGTGCCCTTCTTTTATTAATTTCTCTCTTAGTCTCTCACTTAGGACAGAAAGCAGCCAGGCATCTTCTCGTTAGCCTGTGTTGGGCCTCTGGGTTCACCTTCAGGACAGTGGAGTCCACACTATTCAGGGACCCCCAATCCAGACCCCATTGTTAGCCAGGTAGGCAAGCGGTCCCCTCCTGTTTTTCTCTGTCCCTTCTAACATATTTTTTCTCTTAAAAAACAAACAAACTAACAAAAATACAGCTTTTCTGCCCTGCTTATGCCTTTCTCTTGATAATTTGTCTCTTAGTCTCTCACCTACAACAGAAAGTGGCTAGGCATCTTCACCTTAGTCTGTATTGGGCCTCTGGGTTCAGCTCAAGGGTTGTGAAGCCTGTCCCAGTCAGGGACCATCAATCCAGACCCAACTGTTAGAGGTAGAGAAGCGGCCCCTCCTGTTCTTCTCTTTCCCTTCTAATTTTTCTTTTCTCTTTAATAAAAATAAATTTAAAAACCCAGGTTATCTGCCCTCTTAGTGCCTTTCTCTTATTGATTTCTCTCTTCTTCTCTCACCTAGGACAGAAAGCCAGGCATCTTCACCTTAGCCTGTGTTGGGCCTCTGGGTTCAGCTTTAGGGCTGTGGAGTCCACCCCATTTAGGTACCCCGAATACAACCCCAGAGATAACCAGGTGGGCAAGTAGCCCCTTCCTGCTCTTCTCTGTCCCTTCTAACATTTTTTTCTTACAAAGAAAAAAGAAACAACAACAAAAAACAGCTTTTCTGCTCTGCTTCTGCCTTTCTCTTGTTAATTTCTCTCTTCGTCTCTCACCTAGGAAAGAAAGTGGCCAGGCAGCTTCACCTTTGCCTGTGCTGGGTCTCTTGGTTCAGTTTCAGAGCTGTGAAGCCTACCCCACCCTGGGAATCCCCTATCTAGACCCCAGTTTGAGCCAGAGAAGCAAGCAGCCCACTCCTACTCTTGTCTGTCCCTTCTAACTTCTTTTTTTCTTTCTTTTTTTTTTTTAAAAAAAAAACATCAGCTTTTCTGTTATAATTGTGCCTTTCTTTTATTAATTTCTCTCTTAGTCTCTCACTTAGGACAGAAAGCAGCCAGGCATCTTCTCGTTAGCCTGTGTTGGGCCTCTGGGTTCACCTTCAGGACAGTGGAGTCCACACTATTCAGGGACCCCCAATCCAGACCCCATTGTTAGCCAGGTAGGCAAGCGGTCCCCTCCTGTTTTTCTCTGTCCCTTCTAACATATTTTTTCTCTTAAAAAACAAACAAACTAACAAAAATACAGCTTTTCTGCCCTGCTTATGCCTTTCTCTTGATAATTTGTCTCTTAGTCTCTCACCTACAACAGAAAGTGGCTAGGCATCTTCACCTTAGTCTGTATTGGGCCTCTGGGTTCAGCTCAAGGGTTGTGAAGCCTGTCCCAGTCAGGGACCATCAATCCAGACCCAACTGTTAGAGGTAGAGAAGCGGCCCCTCCTGTTCTTCTCTTTCCCTTCTAATTTTTCTTTTCTCTTTAATAAAAATAAATTTAAAAACCCAGGTTATCTGCCCTCTTAGTGCCTTTCTCTTATTGATTTCTCTCTTCTTCTCTCACCTAGGACAGAAAGTGGCCAGGCACCTTTATCTTAGCCTGTGTTCCATCTTTGTGTTCTGCTTCAGGTCTATTAAGCCCGCCCCAGCCAGGAACCCCCAATCTGACCCCAGTGTTAGCCAGATATGCAAGTGCCACTGTCCTGCTCTTCTCTGTTCCTTTTAACTTCTTTTTCCCTCTTTTTATAAAGAACAACTTTTCTGTTCTGCTTATACCTTTCTCTTATTAATTACTCTTTTCTTCTCTCACCTATGACAGAAGTGTCCAAGCATCTTCACCTTAGCCTATGTTGGGCATCTGGGTTTAGCTTCAGGGCAGTGAAACCCATCCCAGCCAGGGACTTCCAATTGAGCTTCCAGTGTTAGCCATGTAGGCATTTGGCCCCCCTCCTGCTCTTTTCTGTTCCTTCTAACTTATTTTTTTCTTTAACAAAGAAAAACAGGTGTTCTACCTTGCTGTGCCTTTCTCTTGATAATTTCTCTCTTCTTCTCACACCTAGGACAGAAAGCATCCAAGCATCTTCACCTTAGCCTATGTTGGGCATCTGGGTTCATCTTAAGGGCTGTGAAGCACACACTAGCCAGGGACAACCAATCCAGAACCCACTGTTACCCAGGTAGGCAAGCAGTCCCCACCTGTTCTTCTCTGTCCCTTCTAAATTTTTTTTCTTTTTTAAATAAAACAGATTTTCTAACCTGCTTTTGCCTTTCTCTTGTTAATTTGTCTTTTCTTCTCTCACCTAGGACAGAAAGCAGCCAGGCATCTACACCTTAGTTGGTGTTCGGCCTCTGGTCTCAGCTTCAGGGCTGTGAAGTCCACCTCAGCCAGAAACCCCCAATCCAGACCCCAGTGTTAGTGAGGCATGCAAGTTGCCTCCTCCTGCTCCTCTCTGTCCCTTCTAACTTTCTTTCTCTCTCTTTTTTTTAAAAAATAATTCTTTTCTGCTGTGCTAGTACCCTTCCCTTGTTATTTTCTCTCTTCTTCTCTCACCTAGGACAGAAAGAGGCCAGACATCTTCACTTTAGTCAGTGTCGGGCCTCTGGGTTCAACTTCAGGGTTGTGAAGCCCTCCTGAGCCAGGGACCCCCAATCAAGACCGAAGTGTTAACATCATAGGCATGTAGCCCCCTCCTGCTCTTCTATGTCCCTTCTAACTATTTTTTTTTTGTTTAAAAAAAGACAACTTTTCTACCCTGCTTTACTCTTGCCTTACTCTTGTTAATTTCTCTCTTAATCTCTCACCTAGAAGAGAAAGCGACCAGGCATCTTCACCTTAGTCTGTGTTGGGCCTCTGAGTTCAGCTTCAGGGCTGTTAAGCCCACCTTAGTCAGCAACCCCACTGTTAGGGGGTAGGTAAGTGGCCCCCTCCTGGTCTTCTCTGTCCCTTCTAACATTTTCTTTTCTCTTATTAAAAATAAAACAGCTTTTCTTCCCTGCTTCTGCCTTTCTCTTGTTAATTTCTTTCTTCTTCTCTCACATAGGATAGTAGGTGGCCAGGCATCTTCACTGTAGCCTATGTTGGGCCTCTGGGTTCAGCTGCAGGGCTGTGATGCCCACCCCATTCAGAGATCCCTCAATCCAGACCCCAGTGTTATCCAAGTAGGCAAGTGACACCCTCCTGATCTTCTCTGTCCCTTCTAGTCATTTTTTTTCTCTTTTTATAAAAAGCAACTTTTCCACCCTACTTGTGCCTTTCTCATATTAATTTTTCTCTTCTTCCCTCACCTAGGACAGAAAACATCTAGGCATCTTCACCTTAGCCTGTGTTGGGCGCCTGGGTTAAGGTTCATAGCTATGAAGCCCACCCTATCCAGGGACCCCCAATACAGACCCAAGTGTTAGCCAGGTATACAAGCGGCCCCCTCCTGCTATTTTATGTATCTTCAAACTTATTTTTTATCTTTTAAAAAATATACAGCTTTTTTGCCCTACTTGTGCCTTTCTCTTGTTAATTTTTCTCTTCTTCTCAAACCTTGTACAGGTTCTTCTCCTTAGCCTGTGTTGGGCCTCTGGGTTCAGCTTCTGAACTGTGAAGTGCACCCCAACCTGGGACCCCCCCCAAGTCCAATCTCCAGCGTTAACCAGGTAGGCAAGCGTTCTTCTCCTGCTCTTCTCTGTCCCTTCTAACTATTTTTCCCTCTTTTTTTTTTTTTTAAATACCATTCTGCCCTGCTTTCCCTTACTCTTATTAATTTCTCTCTTCTTCTCTCACCGAGGAAGAAGGCAGCCAGGCATTTTCACCGTAGCCTGTGTTGGGACTCTGGTTCAGCTTCAAGGCTGTGGAGTCCACCCCATTCAGGGACCCACAATCCAGACCCCAGGTTTAGCCAGGTAGGGAAACATTCTCCTCCTGCTCTTTCCTGTCCCTTGAAATTTTTTTGTTCTCTCTTTTTTTTTTTTTTTTTTGGAGAGGTTTTTGCTACAGGGCGCGTGCGCTCGCCAGACAGACAGACAGAGACAGAGAGATAGAAAGTGAGAAATCACCCCCTGGGGGCATGGCCACGGCGTAATCCCTTCTCCTCCATTCTCCTCTCAGGATCTTGGGCACGCACACACGCACACGCACCGGTGTGAGTTTAAGCCACTGGGTCCAGGACTCAAACCGCGACCAACTACGTGGGAGTCCAGCGACATAGCCATTACGCTAACTGCTGGTCCCTGTTCTCTCTTTTTTAAAGCTTTTCTGTCCTGCTTTTGCCTTTCTCTTGTTAATTTCTCTTTATTTTTATCACCTAGAACAGAAAGTGGCCAGCCATCTTCACCTTACCCTGTGTTGGACCTCTGGGTATCAGGGGTGTGAAGCCTACCCCAGTCATGGATCCCCAGTCCAGACCCCAGTGTTATCCTGGTAGGCAAGTAGCCCCTTCCTGCATTTCTCTGTCCCTTCTAATGTTTTTTATTTTTCTCCTTTTAAAAACACAGCTTTTCTGCCCTGCTTGTGCTTTTCTCTTGTTAAATTCTTTCTTCTTCTCTCACCTAGGACAGAATGCAGCCAGACATCTTCATCTTGGTCTGTGTTGGACTCTGGGCTCAGCTTTAGGTCTGTGAATCCCACCCCAGTTGGGGACCCCGAATCCAGACACCAGTGTTAGCCAAATAAGCAGCAGCCCCCTCCTGCTTTTTTCTGTCCCTTCTAATTTTTTTTCTCTTAAAAATAAAAAAAGATATTCTGCCCTGCTTGTGCCTTTTTTCTTGTAAATTTCCCTCTTCTCTCACCTAGCACATTAAACAGCCAGGCATATTCATCTTAGTTTGTGCTGGGCTCTGGGTTCAGCTTCAGGGCTGTGAATCTCACCCCAGCAGGGGACCTGGAATCAAGATCCCAGTGTTAGCCAGATAGGCAGCAACTCTCTGCTGCTCTCATCTGTCCCTTCTAACTTTTATTTTTCTCTTCCAAGAAGAAAATGTTTCTGCCCTGCTTGTGCCTCTCTCTTGATAATTTATCTCTTCTTCTCTCACCTAGAACAAAAATCGGCCATGCGTCTTTACCTTAGTCTGTGTTGAGCCTCTGGAATCAGCTTCAGGGCTGTGAAGCACACTCCAGCCAGGGACCCCCAAACAAGACCCAAGAGTTACCACCACGTTCATGCAGCTCCCTCCTATTCTTCTTTGTCCCTTCTAACTTTTTTTTTTCTCCTTTAAAAAAATAGCTTTTATGCACTGCTTGTGCCCTTCTCTTATTAATTTCTGTCTTAGTCTCTCACCTAGAACAGAAAACGGCCAGGCACCTTCACCTTAGTCTGTGGTGGGCCTCTGAGTTCAGCTTCAGAGCTGTGAAGACAACCTCAACCAGGGACCCCGAATCCAGATCTGAGTGTTAGCCAGGTTTACAAGCCGCCTCCTCTCACTCTTTTATGTCCTTTCTAACTTATTTTTTCTCTTTTTGGAAAAAAAAAAAAACAGCATTTTTTCCCTACCTATGCCTTTCTCTTACTACTTTTTTCTCTTCTTCTCACACCTTGTACAGAAGGAAGCCAGGTATCTTCACTTTACCTTGTGTTGGGCCTCTGGGTTTAGCTTCATGACTGTGAAGCCCACTCCAGCCTGGAACCCTCCCCCACCCCCAGACCAGACCCCAGTGTTACCCAGGTCAGCAAACCTCCTCCTCCTGTTTATCTCTATCCCTTCTAAGATTTTTTTCACTTTTTTTTTAAAATACCACTTCTGCTCTGTTTGTGCCTTACTCTTGTTAATTTCTCTCTTCTTCTCTCATCTAGAACAGAATGAGGTCTGGCATCTTCAACAGAGCCAGTGTTGGGACTCTGGGTTCAGCTTCAAGGCTGTGGAGTCTACCCCATTCAGGGAACCACAATCCAGACCCAAGTGTTAGCCAGGTTGGCAAGCATCCTCCTCCTTCTTTTTTCTGTTCCTTCTAACTTATTTTTTCCTCCTTTTTTTAACAGCTTTTCTGCCCTGCTTGTGCCTTTCTCTTGTTAATTTCTCACTTCTTCTCTCACCTAGGACCAAAAGTGGTCAGGCATCTTCACCTTAGTGTGTATTGGGTCTTTTGGTTCAGCTTCAGGGCTATGAATCACACCCCAGCCATGAACCCCAGTCAAGACCCCTGTTTTCCAGTTTTAGTCAGGTATGCAAGCATCCCCCTCCTGCTCTTCTCTGCCCCTTCTAACATTTTTTTTTCTATTTTCAAAAAAAAACACAGCTTTTCTGCCCTGCTTGTGCCTTTCTCATATTAATTTCTCTCTTCTTCTCTCACCTAGGACATAAAAAGAAACAGACATCTTCACCTTAGCCACTGTTGGAGCCCTGGGTTAAGGTTCATAGCTATGAAGCCCACCCTATCCAGGGACCCCCCAATCCAGACCCAAGTGTTAGCCAGGTATACAAGCAGCCCCCTCCTGCTCTTTTATGTCCCTTCCAACTATTTTTTCCTCTTAAAAACAACAGCTGTTTTGCCCTATTTGTGCCTTTCTCTTGTTAATTTTTCTCTTCTTCTCATGCCTGGTAAAGCGTTCAGGTATCTTCACCTAAGCCTGTGTTGGGCCTCTGGGTTCAGCTTCTGGACTGTGAAGCCCACCCTAGCCTGGGTCCCCCAGTCCAGACTCCAGTGTTAACCACATAGGCAATCATCCTCCTCCTGGTCTACTCTGTCCCTTCTAACTTTTTTTTCTCTTTTTTTAAAAAATACCATTTCTGCCCTGCTTTCCCTTACTCTTGTTAATTTCTCTCTTCTTCTCTCACCTAAGACATCTTACCTAGGACAAAATGCTGTCAGGCATCTTCACTGTATCCTGTGTTAGAACTTTGGGTTCAGCTTCCAGGCTGTGGAGTCCACCCCATTCAGGGACCCACAGTCCAGATCCCAGGGTTAGCCAGGTAGGCAAGCACCCTCCTCCTGTTCTTCTCTGTCCCTTCTAACTTTTTTTCTCTTTAAAAAAAAATACCATTTCTTCCCTGCTTTCTCTTACTCTTATTAATTTTTTTCTCCCTCTCTCACCTAAGACATCTCACCTAGAATAGAATGATGTCAGGAATCTTCACTGTATCCTGTGTTGGAACTTTGGGTTCATCTTCCAGGCTGTGGAGTCCACCCATTCAGGAACCCACAATCCAGACTCCAGGGTTAGCCAGGTAGGCAAGCATCCCTCTCCTGCTCTTCTATGTCCCTTCTAAATTTTTCTCTCTTTGAGGGACCAGCAGTTAGCGTAATGGCTATGTCGCTGGACTCCCATGTAGTCGACCACAGTTCGCATCCCGGATCTGGTGGCTTAAACTCACACCAGGCACGTGTACGTGCGTGCCCAAGATCCCAAGAGGAGAATAGAGGAGAAGGGATTGCAGCGTGGCCATCCCCCCTGGGGGGTGATTTCTCGCTTTCTGTCTCTCTGTCTCTCTCTGTCTGGTGAGTGCACGCACCCTATAGCAAAAACCTCTTCAAAAAAATTTTTTTTCTCTCTTTGAAAAAACAAACAAACAAAAAAGCCCAGCTTTTCTGCCCTACTTGTGCCTTTTTCTTATCAAGTTCTCTATTCTTCTCTCACCTAGGACATTAAACAGCAAGGCATGGTTTTTTTTTTTTTTTTTTTTTTTTTGGAGAGATTTTCACTATAGGGCGCGTGCGCTCGCCAGACAGACAGAGAGAGACATAGAGACAGAAAGTGAGAAATCACCCCCCAGGGGGCATGGTCACGCCACAATCCCTTCTCCATTCTCCTCTCGGGATCTTGGGCACGCACACACACGCACCCGGCGTGAGTTCTAAGCCACCGGGTCCGGGACGTGAACCGCGGTCGACTACATGGGAGTCCAGCGACATAGCCATTACGCCAACTGCTGGTTCCCAACAGCAAGACATCTTCATCTTAGTCTGTGTTGGACTCTGGGTTCAGCTTCAGGGCTGTAAATCCCACCCCAGCTGGGGAATCCGAATTCAGACCTCAGTGTTAGCCAGGTAGGCAGCAGATCCCTCCTGCTCTTCTCTGTCCCTTCTAATATTTTTTTCTCTTTTAAAAATAAAATAAAACTTTTCTGCTCTGCTTGTTCCGTTCTCTTGTTAATTTTTCTCTTCTTCTCTCACCTGGGACATTAAACAGCCAGGCATCTTCAACTTAGTCTGTGTTGGGCTCTGGGTTCAGCTTCTGGGCTGTGAAGTCCATCCCATTCTGGTACCCCTCCTGCCTGTACAAACCCCACTGTTAGACAGTTGGGCAAGCGTCCACCTCCTGCTCTCCTCTGTGCCTTCTAACTTTTTTTTTTCTTTTTTTAAAAAATAACATTTGTACCCTGCTTGTGCCTTACTCTTGTTAATTTCTCTCTTCTCTCACCTAAGATAGAAAGCATTCAGGGATCTTCACTGTAGCCTGTGTTAGGCCTGTGGGTTCAGCATCAGGGCTGTGAAGACTTCTCCATCCAGGGACCCTCAATCCAGACCCCTATGTTAGCCAGGCAGGCAAGTGACCCCTCCTGCTCCTCTCTGTCTCTTCTAACTTTCCTTTGCTCTTTTTTTTAAAAAAGTTTTTTCTAACCTGCTTGTGCCTTTCTCCTCTTAATTTCTCTCTTCTTCCCTCACTTTGGACAGAAAGTGGCAAGACATCTTCACCTTAGCCTGTGTGGGGCTTCTCATTACAGCTTCAGAGCTGTGAAGCCAGCCCCAGCCAGGGACCCCTAATTCAGACTCCAGTGTTAGCTTGGTAGGCAAATAACTCCCTCCTGCTTTTATCTGTTCCTTCTAATTTACTTTTTTCTCCATTAAAAAACAACAACAACAGCAACAAAAAAAAACTACTTTTCTGCCCTGCTTCTTACCTTTCTCTTGTTAACTTCTCTCTTCTTCCTCTCACCTAGGACAGAAAGCGGCCTGGCATCTTCACCTTAGTCTCTGTTGGACCTCAGGGTTCAGCTTCATGACTGTCAAGCCCACAATACAGACTCCAGTGTAAGCCAGGTAGGCAATCAGCCTCCTCTTGCTCTTCTCTGTCCCTTCTTACTTCTTTTTTTCTCTTTCATAATAAAATAGCTTTTATGCCCTGCTTGTGCCTTTCTCTTGTTAATTTCTCTCTTCTTCTTCTCACCTAGGACAGATAGCAGCCAGACATATCCTCTTAGCCTGTGTTTGGCCTCTGGGTTCCAATTAAGAGCTGTGAAGCCTACCCTAACCGGGGACCTCCAATCCAGACCCCAGTTGTAGCTAGATAGGCAAGCAATCCCCTCCTGCTCTTCTCTGTCCCTTCTGACATTTTTTTTCCACAAAAAAAAAAAAAAGAAAAAAAGAAAAGAAAACAGATTTCAGCCCTTCTTGTGCCTTTCTCTTTAATTTCTCTCTTCTTCTCTCTCCTAGGACCAAAAGTGGTCAGGCATCTTCAACTTAGTCTCTATTAGGCCTCTGTGTTCACCTTCAGGGCTGTGAATCCCATCCCAGCAAGGGAACCCGATCCATTCCTCAGTGTTAGCCAGGTAGGCAAGCACCCCTCTCCTGCTCTTCTCTTTTGCTTCTAACTTTCTTTTCCTTAAAAACAAAACCAAACAAAAAACAGCCTTTCTGCCTTGCTTGTGCCTTTCTCTTGTTAATTTCTCTCTTTTATTTTTTAGGATAGAAAACAGCCAGACATCTTCACCTTAGTCTGTATTGAACCTCTGGATTCAGCTTCAGGTCTTTGAATCCCACCACAGCCAGCTACCCGCCATCCAGACCTCAATTTTAGCCAGGTAAGCAAGTGACCCCTTCCTACTTTTCTCTGTCCCTTATAACTTTTTTTTGTATTAAAAAAAAAAAAAAAAAAAAAAAAAAAACGCGTTTTTTTTTTTCCCCTGGTTGTTCCTTTCTCTTGTTAACTTCTCTCTTTTTCCTCTCACCTTGGACAGAAAGTGGCCTGGCATCTCCACCTTAGTCTGTGTTGGGCCTCTGGGATCAGCTTCAGGGCTGTCAAGCCTACCCCATACAGGGAATCTCAATCCAGACTCCATTGTGAGCCAGGGAGGCTATCAGCTTCCCCTTGCTTTTTCTTCTCTGTCCCTTCTTACTTTTTTTTTCAGCTTTTATAATAAAATAGCTTTTCTACCCTCCTTGTGCCTTTCTATTGTTAATTTCTCTCTTGTTCTCACCTGAGACAGATGGCTGCCAGATGTCTCCTCTTAGCCTGTGTTTGGCCTCTGGGTTCATCTTCAGGGCTGTGAAGCCTACCCCAGCCAGGGACACCTATTCCAGTCCCCAGTGTTAGCTAGGTAGGCAAGCAGCCCCTCCTGTTCTTCTCTGTCCCTTCTAACTTTTTTCTTTTTTACAAAACACAACAAACAAACAAAAAAACCCAGCTTTTTAAACATGATTGTGCTTTTCTCTTTCTCTTTATTTTCTCTTTTCTCTCCGGGTACCAAAAGTGGTCAGGCATCTTCAGCCTGATCTGAGTCTGAGTCTGTGTTTGGCCTGTAGGTTGAGCTTCAGGTCTGTGAATCCCACCCCAGCCGAGATCCCCAATCCATACCTCACTGTAAGCCAGGTAGGCAAGCAGCCCCCTCCTGCTCTTTGCTTTGTCTTCCAACATTTTTCTCTTTTTTAAAAAAAAAACACCATTTCTGTCCTGCTTGTGCCTTTTTCTTGTTAATTTTCCCTTCTTCTATCTCCTAGGACAGAAAACAGCCAAGCATCTTCACTTTGTCTGTGTTGAGCCTCTGGGTTCAGCTTCATGGCTGTGAAGCCTACCCTAGCAATGGATTCTCTCTCCAGACTCCAGTGTGAGCAAGGTAGGCAATTTGCCCCATTTGCTCTTCTCTTGCTCTTCTTTTTTACTCTTTTTAAAATAAAGCAACTTTTATACCTGCGTTGTACCTTTGTCTTGTTAATTTCTCTTTTCTTCTATCTCTTAGGATAGAAAACAGCCAGGCATCTTCACCTTAGTCTCTGTTGAGCCTCTGGATTCAGCTTCAGGGCTGTGAATCCCACTCTAGCCAGCAACCTGCAATCCAGAGCCCAATTTTAGCCAGGTAGGTAAGCAGCCCCTTCTTACTCTTCTCTGTCCCTTCTAACTTTTTTTTTCTTTTTTAGAAAAAAAAGAAAAAAAAAACTTTTCTTCCATGCTAGTGCCTTTCTCTTATTAAATTTTCTCTTCTTCCTCTCACCTAGGACAAAAAAGGCCAGACATCTTCACCTTAATCTGGGTTAGGCCTCTGGGTTCAGCCTCAGAGTTGTAAAGCCTACACTAGCCAGGGACCCCTAATCCAGACACCAGTGTTTGCCTGGTAGGCAAGTAACCCCCTCCTGCTCTTCTCTGTTCTGACTAAATTTCTTTTTTTTTTTTTTCATTAAAAAAAAAATAGAACTGCTTTTCCGCCCTCTTCATTTAGTCTGTGTTGAACTTCTGGGTTCTGCTTCAGGGCTGTGAATCCCACCAGATCCAGATACCCACAATCCAGACCCAATTTTAGTCAGGTAGGCAAGGGACCCATTACTACTTTTTTCTGTCCCTTATAACATTTTTCTCTCTCTTTTTTAAACAAGCTAACTAACAAAATACCCAGTGTTTCTGCCCTGCTTGCACCTTTCTCTTGATAATTTCTCTTTTCTTCCATCACCTAGGACAAGAGCTCCCTTCCTACTCTCTTCTGTTTCTTCTTTTTATTTTTTCTTAAAAAAAAATACAGAAGAGAATGAAATACCAGCAAAAAAAAAAAAAAAAAAAAAAAAATACAGCGTTTCTGCCCTGCTTGTGCCTTTCTCTTGTTAATTTTTCTCTTCTTCCTCTCATCTAGGACAGAAAATGGCCAAACATCTTCACCTTAGTCTTTGTTGGGCCTCTAGTTTCAGCTTCAAGGCTGTGAATCTTTTTCTTCTGGTTTTTGGTCCATTTTAAAGAAAGAAAGAAAAAAAACACCATTTTTGCTCTGCTTGTCCCTTTTCCTTGTTAATTTCTCTCTTCTACCTCCTAAAGCGGAAAATAGCCAAGCATCTTCACCTTAGTCTCTGTTGAGCCTCCGGTTTCAGCTTCAGGGCTGTGAATCCCATCCCAGCCAGCTATTGGCAGTCAGATCCCAATTTTAGCCAGGTAGGCAAGTGGCCCCTTCCTACTCTTTTCTGTCACTTCTAACGTTTTTTTCCCTTAAAAAAAAAAAGAAAAAAAGAAGGAAAACATCATTTCTGCCCTGCTTGTGCCTTTCTCTTGTTAATTTCTCTCTTCTTCCTCTCATCTAGGACAGAAAGCGACCAGGCATCTTCACCTGAGTCTGTGTTGGGCCTGAGTTCAACTTCATGGCTCTCAAGCCCTTCCCAGCCAGAGACTCTCAATCCAGACTCCACTGGAAGCCAGGTAGGCAATTGGCCTCCTCTTGCTCTTCTCTGTCCCTTTTTACTTTTTTTTTCTCTTTTGTGATTTTTTTTTTCCCTGCTTGTGCCTTTCTCTTTTAATTTTTCTCTCCTTCTCACCTAGGACAGATAGCAGCCAGACGTCTCCTCTTAGCCTTTTTTTGGCCTCTGGGTTCATCTTGAAGGCTCTGACCAACCCAAGGTGGGTACCCCCAACTCAGACCCCAGTGTTAGCTAGGTAGGAAAGCAGTCTCATCCTGCTCTTCTCTGTTCCTTCTAACATTTTTTTTTGCTTTGTTAGAAAAAAAATATAACAGTTTTTCTGCCCTGCCTGTGACTTTTTCTTTCATTTCTCACCTCTTGTTTCTCCTAGGACCTAAATTGGTCAGGCATCTTTACCTTAGTCTGTTTTGTGCCTCTAGGTTCACCTTCAGAGCTGTGAATCCCACCGCAGGCAGCTATCCACAATCCAGACCCCAATTTTAGCCAGGTACACAAGTGGCCCCTTTTTTCTCTTTTCTGTCCATTCTAACTTGTTTTTGCTCTTTATTAAAAAAGAAAAACAACAACAACAAAACTAAAGCAATGTATCCGTTCTGCTTGTGCCTTTCTGTTCTTAATTTCTCTCTCTTTCTTCTCACCTAGGACAGATAGCAGCTAGAAATCTCCTCTTAGCCTGTGTTTGACCTCTGGGTTCATCTTCAGGGCTGTGAAGCTTACTCCAGCTTGGTAACCCCAATTTGGACCCCAGTGTTAGCTAGGTAGGCAAGCCATCCCTTGCTGCTATTCTGTGTCCCTTCTTTCTTTTTTTTCTTTCTTACAAAAAAAGAAGAAATCTAATAAAAATAAAAAAATAAAACAGGCTTTTCTGCCCTGCTTGTGCCTTTCTCTTTAATTTCTCTCCTAGGACTGAAAGTGGCCAGGCATCTTCACCTTAGTCTGTGTTGGGCCTCTAGGTTCAGCTTCAGGGCTTTGAAGCCCACTCCAGCTGAGGACCCTCAATACCTACTTCATTGTTAGCCAGGTAGGCAAGCAGCCCACCCCCCTTCTCTTTCTCTTCCAAATATGTTTCTTTTTTCTTTTTCTTTTCTTTTTTCTTGCTTACCCTTTCCGCCCTGCTTGTGCCTTTTTCTTGTTAATTTCTCAATTCTTCTATCCCCTAAGACAGAAAACAGCCAGGCATCTTCACCTTAGTCTGTGTTGAGCCTCCTGGTTCAGCTTCAGGGCTGTGAATCCCACCCTAGCCAGCTACCACCAATCCAGACCCCAATTTTAGCCAGGTATGCAAGCAGACCCTTCCTACACTTCTTTCTCCCTTCCAACTTATTTTTCTCTTTTTTATCCAAAAAAAATTAAAACAATGTTTCTGTTCTGCTTGTACCTTTTTCTTGGTATTTTTTATTTTGTTCCTCTCATCTAGGACAGAAAGCAGCCAGGCGTCTTCACCTCACTGTGTGTTTGGGCTCTGAATTCAGCTTCATGGCTATCAAGCCCACTCCTGCCAGGGACTCTCAAGTCAGACTCCAGTGTGAGCCTGGTAGTCAATTGGCCTTCTCTTGCTCTTCTCTGTCCGTTCTTACTTTTTTTTTTTTTCTCTTTTTTATTACCAAATAGCTTTTCTGCTCTGCTTGTTTCTTTCTCTTCTTAATTTTTTTTTCTTCTTCTCACATAGCAGCCATATATCTCTACTTAGCCTGTGTTTGGTCTCTGGGTTCATCTTCAGGGCTGTGAATCCTACCGCAGCTGGGGACCCCCCAATCCAGACCCCATTGTTGACTAGGTAGGTAAGCAGCCCCCTTCTGCTCTTCTCTTTCCCTTCTAACTTTTTTTTTTTTTTTAAAAAAAAAAACAGCCCTGCATTTGCCTTTCTTTTTAATTTGTCTCTTCTTCTCTCTACTAGGACTGAAAGTGGTCAGGCATGTTCAGTTTAGTCTGTGTTGGGCCTCTATGTTCATCTTCAGGGCTGTGAAGCCTACCCCAGCTGGGATCCCCAATCCAGACCCTAGTGTTATCTAGGTAAGCGATCAGTACCCTCCTGCTCGTCTCTGTTTCTTCTAACTTTTTTTTTCCTTTTTACAAAAAAAAAAAAAAAAAAAAAAAAAAAAAAAAAAAAAAAAAAAAAAAAAAAAAAAAAAGATGCTTTTCTGCCATTGTTGTGCATTTCTCTTTAATTCTCTCTTTTTCTCTCTCCTAGGACCAAAATTGGTCAGGCATCTTCACCTTAGTCTGTGTTGGGCCTTTAGGTTCAGCTTCAGGGCTGTGAATCCCACTCCAGTAACGGACACAGATCTTTTTTTATATTAGAAAAAATAAATAAACTTTTCTGCCCTTCTTGTGCCTTTCTCTTTAATTTATCTCTTCTTCTCTCTCCTAGTACCAAAAGTGGCCAGGTATTTTCACCTTAGTCTGTGTTGAGACTCTAGGTTCTGCTTCAGGGCTGTGAATCCCTGTTTTATGATAAAAATAGTTTTTCTGCCCTGCTTGTACCTTTCTCTTGTTAATTTCTCTCTTCTTCTTCTCACCCAGGACTGATAGCAGCCAGACATCTCTATCCTGTGTTTGGCCTCTGGGTTCATCTTCAGTGCTCTGACTCCAATCAAATCCGGGTACCCCCAATCCAGACCCCAGTGTTAGCTTCATGGACAAGCAGTTTCATCCTGCTCTTCTTTGTCCCTTCTAACTTTTTTTTTCTTTAAAAAAAAAAAAAAAAAAAAAAAAAAAAAAAAAACAAAAAAAACCCAGCTTTTCAGTCCTGCATGTGCCTTTCTCTTTAATTTATCTCTTCTTCTCTCTCCTGGGACCTAAAGTGGCCAGGCATCTTCACCTTAGTCTGTGTTGGGCTTCTAGGTTCACCTTCAGGGCTGTGAATCCTATCCCAGCCAGCTACGCACAATCCAGACCCCAATTTTAGCCAGGTACACAAACGGCCCCTTCCTATTCTTTTCTGTCCTTTCTAACATTTTTTCTCTCTTTTTTTATAAAAAAAAATCAAAACAATGTATTTGTTTTGCTTGTGCCTTTCTCTTGTTAATTTCCATCTTCTTACTCTCACCTAGAATAGAAAGCAGCCAGGCATTTTTCACCTTAGTCTATGTTGGGCCTCTGGGTTCAGCTTCATGGCTGTCAAGCCCACCCCAGCCAGGGACTCTCAATCCTGACTCCAGTGGGAGCCAGGTAGGCAATTGGCCTCCTCTTGCTCTTCTCTGTCTCTTCTTACTTTTTTTCTCTTTTATGATAAAATAGTTTTTCTGCCCTGATTGTGCCTTTCTCTTGTAAATTTCTCTCTTCTTCTCACCTAGGACAGATAGCTGCCGACATCTCCTCTTAACCTGTTTTTGACCTCTGGGTTCATCTTCTGGGCTCGGACGCCAACCTAAGCCAGGGATCCCCAATCCAGACCCCAGTGTTAGCTAGATAGGCAAGCAGTCTCATCTTGCTCTTCCCTGTGCATTGTAACTGTTTTCTTTTTTACAAAAACAAACAAAAAACAGCTTTTTTGCCCTGCTTTTGACTTTCTCTTTAATTTCTCTCTTCTTCTCTGTCCTAGAACCTAAAGTGTCCAGGCATCTCCACCTTAGTCTGTGTTGGGCCTCTATGTTTACCTTAAGGGCTGTGAATCCCACTGCAGCCAACTACCCACAGTCCAGACCCCAATTTTAGTGAAACACACAAGCGACCCCTTCCTGCTCTTCTCTGTCTTTTCTAACTTTTTTCCTTCTGTATTTTTTATCAAAAATATTCCTAAACAATATATCTGTTCCGCTTGTGCCTTTCTCTTGTTAATATTTATTTTCTTCCTCTCACCTAGGACAGAAAATGGCCAGGCTTCTTCACATTAGTCTTGTGTTGGGACTCTGGGTTCAGCTTCATGGCTGTCAAGCCCACCCCTGCCGGGGACTCTCAATCCAGATTCCAGTGTGTGCCAGGTAGGCAACTGTCCTTCTCTTGGTCTTGTCTGTCCATTCTTACTATTTTTTTCTTGTATTATAAAATAGCTTTTCTGCCCTGCTTATGCTTTTCTGTTGTTAATTTCCTCTCCTTCTTATCACCTAGGACAGATAGCAGCCAGACATCTCTTTTTAGCCTGTGTTTGGCCTCTGGGATCATCCTCAGGGCTGTGAATCCTACCCCAGCTGTGGACCTGTAATCCAGACCCCATTGTTAGCTAGGTAGGCAAGCAGCCCCCTCCTGCTCTTCTCTGTCCTTTCTAACTTTTTTAAAGTAGTTTTTCAGCCCTGCTTGTGTCTTTCTCTTTAATTTCTCTCTTCTCTTCTCTCCTAGGATCGAAAGTGACCAGGCATCTTCAACTTAGTCTGTGTCGGACCTCTTGGATCAGCTTCAAGGTTGTGAATCCCACTGATGCCAGGGTCTCCTGATCAATACCACATTGTTAGCCAGGTAGGCAAGCAGCCTCCTCCTGCTCTTCTCTTTCTTTTCTATTTTTTTCTCTTTTTTATAGGAAAAAAAAAAACCACAAAACTCTCTGTCCTACTTGTGCCTTTTTGTTGTTAATTTCTTTCTTCTTCTATCTTCTAGGACAGAAAATAGCCAAGCATCTTCTCCTTAGTCTGTGTTGAGTCTCTGGGTTCAGCTTCAGGTTTATGAAACCCACCACAGCCAGATTCCCACAGTCCAGATCCCTATTTTTGCCTTTAGGCAAGCAGCCCCTTCCTACTCTTTTCTGTCCCTTCTAAGTTTTTATTTCCTCTCTTTTAATTAAAACACACACACACACACACACACACACACACACAAATAACACAGTGTTTCTGTCCTGCTTATGTTTTTGTCTTGTTAATTTCTCTCTTCTTCCTCTCATCTAGGACAGAAAGCAGCCAGGCATCTTCACCTTACTCTGTGATGGACCTCTAGGTATCATCTTCATAGCTTTCAAGCCCTTTCCAACTAGGAACTCTCAATCCAGACTCCAGTGTGAGCCAGGTAGTTAATCAGTCTCTTCTTGCTCTTCTCTGTTCCTTCTTACTTTTTTTTTTCTCTTTTATGATAAAATAGTTTTTCTGCCCTGCTTGTGCCTTTCTCTTGTTAATTTCTCTCCTCCTCTTCTCTCCTAGGACAGATAGCAGCTAGACATCTCCTCTTAGTCTGCTTTTGGTCTCTAGGTTCAGCTTCAGGGCTGTGAAGCCTACCCCAGCCAGGGACTCCTAATCCAGACCCCAGTGTTATCTGGGTAGGCAAGAAGCCCCCTGCTGCTCTTCTCTTTCTTTTGTTACTTTTTTTTTCTTTTACAAAAAAAAGTTTTCCAACCCTGTTTGTGCCTTCTCTTTAAATTCTCTCTTCTTTTTTCTAGGACTGAAAGTGGTCAGGCACCTTCACCTTAGTCTGTGTTTGGCCTCTGGTTTCAGCTTCAGGGCTGTATATCCCACCCCAGCTGGGGACCTCTGATCCATACCTCTGTGTTAGCCAGGTAGGCAAGCAGCCCCGTCCTGCTCTTCTCTTCTAACTTTTTTTCTCTTTTTCTTTCTGCCCTGCTTGTACCTTTGTCTTGTTAATTTTTCTCCTCCTGTATCTCCTTGGACAGATACAGCCAGGCTATCTTCACCTTAGTCTGTGTTGAGCCTCTGGGTTTGTAAGAATAAAATTAAACTGTACCTATCCTGTTTTGTAAAGATAAAGTTTAACCTTTGCCTTTTTCGCTTCTGTACTAAAGCTGATGCCGCCCTCATGATAAACTGCTGAAGTTGTGGAAGCCTGAGGCAATTTGCTAGCTCCCTGTAGAAAGCCCCTTATCTTACTTCCTCATTTTTTCCTGCCCTCACCCCACAGACTTGTGTCTATATAACCTGAATGCCCCTTTGTTTGGGGCTTCACTCACTGTCGTGTCTTGTACGACCAAGAGTGGAGTCCTAGCACGCTAGAAATAAAGCCTCTTGTACTTTACATCAAGAACCGACTTTTGTGGTTGATTGGGGTCGCCGTAGAACTCCCTGGACAAGGAGGATCGGCTGGTTATCGGCTGGAACCTTTCATTTGGGGGCTCGTCTGGGATCTCACGGCCACCCCACTCCTACAACGTCAGCCTTGGAGGTAAGCCTTTGTCTGTCTACTATCCTTTTATCTGTCTTCATGTAAAAGTCTGTATCAGGTATTGCAGCTGTTCAGACTATTGTGAAATAGCCGGACTGTGGTTGGCAGACATGCCCGGAGGACCACAGGCTGCAGCCTTGGGGGACGCCCCAAGGGTGAGGGAGGATCAGGGATGCCTGATCGTCTCCTGTGGTAAGGGCGCAGAGGCCTTCGCAGCCAACACCCGTCTGAATCTGTTCTGAAATTGTGGAAGACTTAGGTCGGTAAGTTGCTTTTTGTTTCTTTTGCCCTGTTCTTTGTTCTTTTGTCTGTGTTTTTAACCTATCCATTGACGATGGGACAGACTGTAGTGACTCCTCTGAATTTGACTCTTGGACATTGGACTGAAGTAAAGGGAAGAGGTCGCAACCTATCTATAGAGATTAGGAAGGGTCTCTGGCAGACGTTCTATACATTCGAGTGGCCCACTTTCAATGTTGGATGGCCACCCGAGGGCACATTCAATCTCAAAACTGTTCTTGCCATTAAAGACACTGTTTTTCAGAAAGGACCAGGAAGTCATCCAGATCAACAGCCATACATCATCGTCTGGCAAGATCTGATACAAAATCCTCCCACCTGGGTCCGGCCCTGGATTCCCAGGCATCACCCTGATCACCCGAACCCCCCCTCAGGTTTTGGTAACTCAGTCCCCTGATTCTGACTCTCCAGAAGGGGCAAACCAATCAGGCCATTCCAAACGGATCTACCCAGAGACCCAAGATCTCCTCCTAGACCTACCTCCCCCATACCCCCCCTCACTCTCACCCTCCCCCTCCAACCGGGAGGGAGCACAGGGACCCTGGTGTCCTGCCTGAACCAGCCCCCCACAACATGGCCGCCGCCCTGGCCCCAGCCGCCGCCTGCCCCTCAGCGCGCACTTTGTTCGCAGCTGGGCGGGGAGCCCCACGGGCGGGGGGGCAGGGGCGCTGCGTAATCCAGCTGGCGGTGTGTGGGGACACGTTTAAGAGAGAGAATCTGAGTTGTGGAGACTTGCCCTGAGCAAACACCACATGCTCTTTTGGGGTTTGGCAGAACCTTGTAACTTGTCTTTCCTTGACCTTGGCTGCAGACAGAGCAAGGGTGGAAATTGCCTGGGGCATTCCAACAGATACATCTGATAGACTTCAAGAAACATCTTGGCAAAATCCAATCCCTGCTCTGCATCTGAAAGGTTCCTTAGCCTACTCTGGGTGTGGTGGTGCGAGAAGATCTTTAGCTCCTTCCCCACACCTAACAGCTAGTTCTTTGCATTAGAAAGGAAGATGAGTTTTTCTCTTGATGGGATACACCTGGCCTGGTGTGACTAAGCCCTCATGGATTTGTTAACTGCTTCTTATTGTCTGCAACCTGGCAAACAATGTATGAAGTGTCATAAAACATACATGTGTAATGTCTCCTTGTTCTATAAATAAAGACATCCAGTTCATCTGGGCAACACAAGTTGCATGGGCTACCTAGGCCCAAGCTGCCTGTGTCCGTTTCTACTCTATCTTTTGTCTCATTTTTTCTGCTTCTTCCATAGTAGCGCTGAGCCTGGGGGCAGACACCGACAGCGGTGGGGCGGGGGCAGAGCGCGGGTCACCCCGGAGACACTGGCCGCCAGGGTCCGGCCCCTCGGCGGGGTGCTCGCCGGGGCCGCAGTTCTGCAAGTTGCAGGTTGCTTGCGCCAGGAATGCCCACCGCCCGCCCCGGTGCCCACACAGCCCCCTGCCCGGTGGGCGCTGGTGGGCACAAGCGCCGGGGGTATGATGCCCGGAGAGTGCACGCTCTGCTACCATCCCGAGTGACCTTGAATATACTCAGCGCGGAATGCGGGACATGCTTGTAATTTCCCGTGCTGTGCTGATCTTGGAAAAAACGCCTGGTCTGATGAACTGCTGCCTCGAGACCCCACACCTCACCTGATTCTAATGATTCCCCTCCAGCAGAAAGGGAGCCAAGAGAGGTTGTGGACAGCCTAGTGGGTGGCCAGGACTGAGGGCTGGTGCAGGCTTGCGGGGCGGCTGGGGAAAATGGCGGCAGTGGGCAACCGGGCGGCGCCCCCGCATTGCAGCCCCAGAGTGCCCTGCACGGGGCCATGCCAGGCAGGGGCGAGACGCCAGGTGTCCCTGGGGGCGAATCCCAGGCTGGCCAGCAGCTGCAGCGGCAGCCCCTCTCTTGATCACAATGAGATTATCATCTTCAGTAGTGCTGCCTGAAAAGACCTTGAAGACAGGTGACTGGCTGTCAGCTATAAGGTCCAGATCCAGGTGTTCGAGGCTCACACGTGACACCTTATGCATGAGGCCGCTCACCTCGCCCTCACCCGAGCGGGACTGCTTCAAGCCTGACACATGGGGCTCTGCACTTGCATAGGAATCATCTGACCTGAAGCCATAGCCTTCTTGCACATCCATGGGCTGGCTGCTTCCAGACCCCTGCTTGCTCAGAGGTCCTGGGGCTCTTGGAGGGGCCATGGGTGCAGGACCTGTTGGGTTGGTGCCAGGACGCTCTGCCACGATTTTGCCAGATGCTTCTGCACTCTTGGTCCAAACGTTGAGGTCCCACTAAGACTTCATCTCACCATGTGGCTCAACAAAATCTACAATCATCTTGAGAGCCCAATGCAGCTGGAAGTAAATCAACTTCTTGGACAGCAGCAATGCTGTGTTGTTGTCACTCTCCAGAGCCCAAGAGGCAAAGCACAGGATGTGCTCCTAGTGCTTCTGAATCTTGGTCATGGTCCAGTGCTGCCGCTCCAGACGCTCCTGTTGCCCCTCCGTCACCTTCTGGGCATCATTGACCAGCACGCAGCCTCACTTATTCAGGTCCTTCATGATCTGCAAAATGGCCATCTTGACATCCACCAGCACACGCTTCTGCACATCAGACACCTGGCGGATCGAGCCGCGGACCTCCTTGATGTTCTTCTGCAGGGTGGCATGTTTGTCCCCAAGGTGCTTCACCAGGGAGGCCAGGAGTTTGCGCTGGTTCCTCACCACATCCTCCAAAAACTGGTACTGGTAATCTTTTTTTTTTTATTTTTGGAGAGGTTTTTTTGCTATAGGGCGCGTGCGCTCGCCAGACAGACAGAGAGAGACAGAGAGATAGAAAGCGAGAAATCAACCCCCAGAGGGGATGGCCACGCCGCAATCCCTTCTCCTCTGTTCTCCTCTCAGGATCTTGGGCACGCACACACACACACACCCTGCGTGAGTTTAAGCCACCGGGTCCGGGACTCGAACCACAGTCGACTACGTGGGAGTCCAGCGACATAGCCATTACGCTAACTGCTGGTCCCTCCAAGGTACTGGTAATCTTTGTGGGCGTTAAGCTGGCAGTCCCAACAGGTAAGGATGTCACAGCTCTCACAAAACAGCATGAGGGGTTCATGCTTGTGCACGTTGCAATAGACTGTGCGCTCACCATCTCGAGACTTGGCTGGCCCAATGGAGCGCACAGTATGGTCCTTGGTTTACTTCACCCACTGGTGAGCCTCCACACACGTCTCACACAGCAGCTCAGAGCATTCCACACAGTAGCTAGTAGCTGGGACATTATCCTCACAACTAGTACAACACTGGTTGGCATCCTGGGCATCTGTAGCAGCCTTGCTGCCACTATCACGCATGAAATAATTCTCCACAATGTCTTTAAAAAAACACTGCTGTTTGCACACAAGACAGTCCACCACAGCGCCCTCGCCCACTGCGCCTCTGTCCCCGGAACTGTTGGCAGCAGCGGGCGCCGCAGGCCCGAGGCAAGCGCTGCAGGCCGAATGCAGGCAGGGCAGCAGGCGTGGCTCCCGCTCCCGCCGCAGGCACTCCCGGAACACACCACAATGCTCCAGAAACTCCAGTGCCTCACCGCCACTGCACCCCGTGGGCAACGAGGCTGAGACAGCCGCTGAGCCCGCGGCCGGGCCCACGGCCAAAGAGGCAGCAGTGCGCTTCTTGCCGCCCGCCAAACCCTCGCCCAGGCCCGGGCTACCAGAGGCAGCTAAGGCCACTGCTGCCACCGAGGCCGCCATTCACACACTGCCGGGGGAGCCCAGGAAAAAAAAAAAAAAGGCGCGGGGCTCACCGCGCAGGCACAAATATGCTCGCCGCCAACGGCTGGGCTGCTGCCCCCGATGGGAGGCCGAGCGCTAAGACCCGCCTCCTGGGCCGCTGCCTGACACCCACGGAGTGCTGCCGAGGCACTTATCCTGATACTCTTATGGGTACACAAGTTTTATGATTAAAACTCCTTGCCAAAAATGCAAAATGGGGGAATGTAAGGATAAAATTAAACTGTGCCTATCCTGTTTTGTAAAGATAAAGTTTAACCTTTGCCTTTTTCGCTTCTGTACTAAAGCTGATGCCGCCCTCATGATAAACTGCTGAAGTTGTGGAAGCCCGAGACAATTTGCTAGCTCCCTGTAGAAAGCCCCTTATCTTACTTCCTCATTCTTTCCTCCTCTCACCCCACGGACTTGTGTCTATATAACCTGAATGCCCCTTTGTTCGGGGCTTCACTCACTGTCGTGTCTTGTACGACCGAGAGTGGAGTCCTAGTGCACTAGAAATAAAGCCTCTTGTACTTTACATCAAGAACCGACTTTTGTGGTTGATTGGGGTCGCCGTAGTACTCCCTGGACAAGGAGGATCGGCCGGTTATCGACTGGAACCTTTCAGGTTCAGCTTCAGGGCTTTGAATCCCATCCCAGCCAGCTACCGACAATCCAGATCCCAATTTTAGCCATGTAGGCAAGTGGCCCCTTCTTACTCTTCTCTGTCCCTTCTAACTATTTTTTTCTCTTTTTATTTTTTATTTTTTTTAAAAAAAGAGAAACTAACAAGAAACACCTTTTCTGCCCTGTTTGTGCCTTTCTCTTTTTAATTTCTCTCTTCCTCTCACCTAGGACCAAAAAATGGTCCAGAATCTTCATCTTAGTCTGTTTTGGGCTTCTGGGTTCAGCTTATGGCTGTGAAGCCTACCCCAGCCAGGGATTCTCATCCAGACTCCAATGTGAGCCAGGTAGGCCATTGGCTCCATCTTGCTCTTCTCTGTTTCTTCTTACTTTTTTTTTTCTCTTTTAAAATAAAATAGTTTTTCTGCCCCGATTGTGCCTTTCTCTTATTAATTTCTCTCTTCTTCCTTTACCTTGACACAAAATGTCTGGTATCTTTATTTTAGTCTGTGTTTGGATCTGGGGTTCAGCTTCAGGGCTGTGGAGTTCTTCCCAGTCATGGACCTCCTTACTAGATCCCACTGTTTTCCAGTTAAGCAAGCAGCCCCCTTTTGCTCTTCTGTGTCTCTTCTAACATTTTTTCTCTAAAAAAAAAAAAAGAAAAGAAAAAATTTTTTCTGTCTTGCTTGTGCCTTTCTATTTTTAATTTCTCTCTCCTCTCACCTAGGACAGAAAGCAGCCAGGCATCTTCTCTGTAGTCTGTGTTGGACCTCTGGGATCAGCTTCAGGTCTCACTAGAATCACATTATTAATTTCCTTCAGAACTTTTCTTTTTCATTCACAACTTTGCTAACTGGTGCAAGAGGTCTAGTTTTCATGATACCTCAGCATCTGACTTGCCTTCCTCACTAAGTTTAATAGTTTTAGCTTTTTATTTAATATAATTGACATTATCTGCCGTCACCTGTTAGAGCAGAGGATTCTGTATATCTGGAAGGATAGTGTGTGGTGGCCAGAGATTTTCTGGGATGCTGAGTTTCAGAGAGGTGGCCACTGAGGTAGCCCATCTTGAACTGTAAATCAGAGAGCAAGCTCTGAAGTTCAGTATTTCAATAAATTTAA
Organism: Tupaia tana; assembly: GCA_026018925.1. Taxonomy (NCBI): domain Eukaryota; kingdom Metazoa; phylum Chordata; class Mammalia; order Scandentia; family Tupaiidae; genus Tupaia; species Tupaia tana. The sequence continues at coordinate 118,269,513 of JAKSZU010000009.1, forward strand.
AATGAAGTATAATGCTACATAAGTCAGAGCCATGAAAGATCTTGCAGTTTATTACTTCATTATTGGAAATAACATCAATAGTAAGCTGCCATGGGATGACCTTCTCTAGGCTGACCTTGGCATCCCCATCATGGTAGTTTATACTGAGAACAGTATGAATAATTGGTTCTTGCTCTGGAATGAAATTGAGACAGAAGCTAATTTGTCTATCAGTGATGATACCTTTGCCATGATGAAATCATATTTGGATTTTGGGTATGGAGAGAAGCACAGGACTGTATTATGGGCTTCCCTAGCCAATACCACTTGTGGGATGCCCCTCATCAGTCCTGGCTCTCTGACTCCAAATACTTATATAGTGTGTCTATGGTAGTGACATGATGCTACTTTCTTTCACAAGTGTTAGGCCTATCTATATTCTTATGTGATATCTCAGGCCATATGAGATATGGTGGATGAATACATTAACTGTGATGACATTGCTATTAACTTCCTGTTTCTTGTATCACTCAGAAATTCCCCATCAAGGTGACCTCATGGTGGACTCCCCAGTGATCAGAGTGCCCTCAGGTCCTGTCACAAAATGACTCCCACTTTCATGAGTAGCACTCATGTATCAAGTCTTTTTCAAGGTGTATGACTATATGGCCCTTCTGTATACTCAATTCAGGGTGGCTTATATGCTTTTTTTTTTTTTTTTGAGAGGTTTATGCTATAGGGTGCATGCGCTCGCCAGACAGACAGAGAGAGACATAGAGACAGAAAGCGAGAAATCACCCCCCAGGGGGGATGGTCACGCCGCAATCCCTTCTCCTCCATTCTCCTCTCGGGATCCTGGGCATGCACGCACACGCGCCCAGAGTGAGTTTTAAGCCACCTGGTCCGGAACGCGAACCGCGGTCGACTACGTGGGAGTCCAGTGACATAACCATTACGCTAACTGCTGGTTCCCATAAATATTATTATTTAAAAACAGAAACTTTCAGATTTTTCCATTCAATGCTTGTATATGTGTGTGTATATATACATGTTTGTGTGTGTATAATTTGAAAATTTTGCCTCTCTAAGTGAGGGACTCACCAAGCTCCTTAGGGTATATTTTGGTGGAGACCATCTTGACCTTGTGTTATCTGTTTTACATGTAAAGATTATCTTCTACCTTCCCTAGGGTATCTGAGTGCAGAAAGAAGAAAGGGATGGACTTTGCTCTTTTATGGGGCCTTGTACAAGATATGATCTGTTGATTTGATCCCTTCTTTCCATTTCTAATCAATAATATATAATTCACATTCTCCTTTCATGGAGCTCCTTGGGGAACACATGCACTGTGGTAGCACCCGAGCTTCCTTTTACTTGGTTCAGTGTTTTTTGAGGAGGCATCATTATGTCATGATTGTTCCAAAAGTTATACCTGCTCTTCCATTCTCTCCTGTTTCAGAGATGAGAATGAGGAAACAAAAGAAGTAATAGGACTAAAGAAATCACTTCCAGATGACTCCTTTTGTCCTTCCTTCTCCTTATAAATAAATGTGTTGTACTTTGAGCTTCAGGTATTCATGAAGAGTTATCTCTTTGATAAGAGAACAGGAAAACCTATAGGTTCCACTTCCAGGTGTGGTCTGAAGTGGTTTAGGTCAGTCTACTCTCTCTGGTGTAGAATAAGTGAGCATCCTCTGAGAATCTGATCCCAAATAATTGGTAAGTCTTACAGCAAAGCATCTACCTTGGGATAAATAAGATGATAAAAACTCATCTTACCTTTCATCTTTGTCTGGATATCCATCCTCTGTTACCTGTGGTTTCTAGACCCCTAATGCCAGGTTAGTTCTAGGACCCCCTGAGGTTTGGTGTGTGTTGTAACAAGAGGCTGTGATTTGCTGTGTAAACTCAAATCCAGCATTGGAGTTCAATAGGCAGTAATAGCCCACATTACCATTTACTACTCCCAGTTAAATTTTTGTTCCCTGGACTGAAACTGAAATAAGCTAAATTTTTTGGTCGTGGAAACAGTTCTGAAAAGGGTGTTACTGGTGTTTATCAGAGACTTATCCCACGACTTCTGTTTATCCAAATTCCACTTTCTTGAAGTGGAATTGAGTAGAGGAGGTTTCCAGCAACCAAACAAAAGCTCAGGTCTGTCCTGGTCATGCACGTGCATTAAGCCAATTCCATCTTCCCTAGACCTTGACCTCCTGTGCTACTATTTCTTGGGCTGATTCTGTTATGTAGTCTTGATACACAGGAGTCAGGACATCCTGTTTTCCAAGTACCCATTTGCTCTGTACTATGAGTCATCCATCTAAGGGAGAGCCTCCCTTTGGTGCTCATCAGACCATTCTAAACTCTTGCTCCTCTAGCAGTGGTTCTCTGTCTGATCTGAACTACATCTCAAGCTAGGAATGACTGATCAGTTGTGTCCTGTCGTGGAGGATAGGAATCCTCTTTCTAGTAGCTGCCTGAGTGTATATATAGGAAGCTCCTGGTTGAAAATGATGATGCTTTGAAGAAGGAATCACTTTGAAACTCTTGACATGTCCACCCACCCTACCCCTTTTCTACTCATGAGCACAATTATCTTATTTTGGATTTTTTCAAAAATGTAAATGGAAACTTTAACTCAGAAATAAATATGAGACTTGAAATTCTTTTCATTTTCTACTTGAACACTTAGAGGATGTAGAGTCATTGATTGGCCTAATTTCAATATTGTTTTGTCCCACGGACTAGGAAGGTACAAGGACAGGGAGACCAGTGGTTGGTGGAGCAGTCAGAATACACGCAATATTAATCAATTAAGTTTGCCATCTTATATTAGCATGCTTTGTGACACCACAAAACAATCTTAATAGTAATATCAAAACTCACTGATCACAGATATCAATAGATATCTTACATAGAATAATCCTGCAAAGAAATTGAAATATTGTGAGAATTACCAAAATGTGACAGAGACACAAAGTGAGCACATGCTGTTAGAAAAATGTCACCAACAGACTTGCTTGATTCAAGGTTGCCACAAACCTTCACTTTGTAAATAACACAATATCTGCAAAGTGCAGTAACGTGAAGGGCAATAAAAAAAAGGAATGCCTGTATAAGAGCTCTTTATCTAACCTTAAATTTTCAGAGTTCCTTCTAAAAGTATTAATGTTTTATGTTGTACATTCATATCTATGATCCATTTTGAGGTAATTGTTGGTATAAGGTTTGAGTTTTAGGTTGAGGTAATTTTGTTGCTTATTGATGCTTGATTGTACTTACATCATTTTTTGAAAATATTTCATTTCCATTGAACTTCCTTTGCAAATTCCTCAAAAATAAAATGTTCATACTTGTGGGAGATAATGTGTGGGGTTTCTATTCTGTTCCACTGATCTGTGTTCATCACCTAGCTATTACCACACTCTTTTGATTACTGTAGCTTCGAAGGAATTCAGAAAATGTAAGTTTGCAACTGTGCTGTCCTATTTAGAATTTTTTCATCTCTTTTAGTTTTCTGTGCTCCTCCATACCCTTTGTATAAAGACTGAAGTATATATCTACCAAAAAAAATCCTATTGAGGTATTGATTGATATTGTATTAAAATTTCAGACCAATATGAGTAGAACTGAGTTATCTACTGTATTGAGTCATCAAACTGTTCATTTATTTATGTTTTTAAACATTTATTTCATAGGAATTTGGTAACATCATGAACACACAAAAGTGATCAAATAGACCCAGAACCAAAATTGATTTTATATCAAGATTGATGATCAAGAAAATATGAGAATTTTTATTACTCACATAATGAAATATTTTGAGGGGATCAGGATGGTTTCAAGTAGACCCAAAAATGGCTTGACAGAGCATGAAAAGGAGACATCCTGAGCCTTTTATGGTGGTTAGAGTGTGAGAGTTCTTATTCACAGACAGGGACTTCCTTGGTTTGAATATCTTGCTAGTGTCAAAGGAAGAGACAATCAGGTTTCTTCTCAACTGGCTCAATATAGAACAAAGTCATAACACATAGGGGTAGGCTTAGGAGCTGTCAGCATTCAGGCAACCAAAAAAATGGAGGTAGATTTTTTGTTTATTATTTTTGCCAGAAGATGTGTGCACTCACCAGAGAGACAAGAGAGAGAGGGAAAGTGACAGAGTACCCTCCACTGGGGTATGGTCATGCCCCAATCTCTTCATTTCCCCCTCCTTTTGGGATTTTGGGCACACACACACACACACACACACACACACACAGTGTGTTTCTCAAGATGCCTAGTCTGGGATTCAAACCATGCCTCTGGCCATGTAGAATCTATCTGCCTTAACCACCATGCCACAAGTTCGCCCAGAAGCAAGTATTTATTGCAGCCAGTTTCCATATACAAATCATTTAAAATTTTTGTTAGGTTTATAACTAAGAATATAAATTTTCTTAGACTTTTTGAAATTCTTTTGGGGGTGGATGAGCAAATAGTGTAATGACTATGTCACTGGACTCTCATGTAGTCGACTATGGTTCAAGTCCTGGACCCAGTGGTTTAAACTCATGCCAGGCAAGTGTGCATGCGTGCCCAAGATCCTGAGAGGAGAATGGAGGAGAAGGGACTGTGGCATGGCCATCCCCCCGGGGGGTGATTTCTCGCTTTCTGTCTCTCTCTGTCTTTCTGACAATTGCATGCACCCTATAGCAAAAAACTCTCCAAAAAAAAGAAAAAAATGTTATTTTTTAATTAATGGAGTTTCATTTTTAACAACTTAATGAATTAATTAATTTTAATTTTATCAGAGGGACAGTGTGAGAGAGAAAAATGTCAGACTTCACTCTCCTGCCGCCCCCACCCCCCAGATCTAGCCAGGACTAGCCAATCACCAGCCATATACATTTGAGTTCTGAGTAGCCCCTTTCAGGAACTAGGACAACTGAAGATTTTCTGCCCAGAACCACTAACCTGCCCCCCAAGATCTATGCAAGACAAGCCAATCACCAGCCATCAGCATTTGAGATCTGAGTGGCCACTTTCATGTACTAGGACAACTGAAGATTTTCTGCCCAGACTCCATTCTCCTACCCCCCACATCTAGCCATGTAGACCATCCTCATTATTCTGTCTCTCTCCATCTTTCTCTCTTTAATCTTTTTTTTAAATTTTAAACTTCTTAGCTCTATGATGCTCTTTTATCTTACTAATTCTTAACTTTCTCTGCTCCCACATACAAGTTTTTCTGCCTAGACTTCACTCTCCTGGTACCCAGATCTAGTCAGGTAAAGTGCCCTCTTTATTCTCTCTCTTTCTCTTTAATTTTTCTTTTTTTTTTAATTTTAAACTTCTTAGCTCTCTGACACTCTTTTATCTTACTAATTCTTATTCCCCCCCCCCCCCACATAGTACAATCCAATCACCAGCCACCCACATTTCAGTTCTGAGTGGCCACTTTCACACTGGGCACTTGTGTACTGTGCAGTTTTCATTTTGTGCTTTATTTTTTTTCTTTATTTTATTCTCCTTTTCTTTTTCCTTTACCTTTCTCACTTTTCAATTCAGTCTCCACACACTGAGTTTCTAGACAGGTATAAATACACAGTAGGCAAATATCTAAATACTTTTAGGGTCTGAGTAATCCTCAATTTCCATGAAATCTACTGCACAAAGGGAAAAAATGGTACTGCTTAAAGATTGCAGATCACCTCCTCCTGCAAACTTCTGAATGCTCAGCTTTAACTTGAAAAACTGGAAAAAAACATATGATCCATCAGATAACCAGAAACCACCAAAGAGGCAAAAGAAATATGTGAACCCAAGAAAATATCTCTCCCCTAAGGGAAAAAAATAACTCCTCATCCTCCACAGACAATACAAGGGAGCTCATGGAAATGTCAGATAAAAAATTCAGAATATTCATAGTGACAAATATAACAGAGATGCAAAAGAAGAGAGAGAACTCCTGAAGATGCAGGAGAAGAGAATCAATGACTTCCAAGCAGTGTGGAAGTTTTTGCATGATCTGAAGGAGGAAATATACACCATCAAAAGGAATCAAACAGAATTATTAGAGATGAAGGTTGTAATAGAGGAAATCAAAACCTCCCTTGAAAGTATTCAAAGCAGATTAGATCATGCAGAAGATCGAATATCAAATGTAGATGATGGAACCTCTGTCCTAGAAAAATTCACCAAAAAGACTGAGAAAATATCCCAAGAAATTAAGAATAATATACAAGTAAAACTAGATACAATTAAACAGCCTAACATTGGGATAATCAGTATCTCAGAAGGTGAAAAAAAATAATAAGGGCATTGATAATCCATTTCATGAAATACTGGAAGAAAAATTTTCAAACCTAGAGAGGCACTCTAATATCCAGACCCAAGAAATAGTAAGGACTCTTCCTAGGATCAACCCAAAAGGATCTTCTCTGAGGCACATCATAACCAGATTGACCGAAACTACAGAGACAAGATACTAAAAATTGGTAAGAGAAAAATGAAGATACTTTCAAAGGATATCCCATTAGGCTAACATCAAACCTCTCATGGGAAACAATATAAACAAAGAGAGAGTGGGAAAATGTATTTGAAGTGTTAAGTGAAAAATAATCTCAACCAAGAATATTATACCTGGCAAGATTATCCTTCATATGGGAAGAAAAGACAAAAACATTCTCAGATAAACGAACCTGAAAGAATTTACCAATACCAGACCAGCACCCCAAGAAGTGCTGAAGGGAGTGCTATACCAGGAAAACTAAAGTCAGACACACAGAAATAAGAGTACAAAAAGCAACCAAGAGAATGGCCAACTTAATGGTAGGGACATGTCTAGAAAAATTAATAACGTTGAATGTTAACTTACAGAATTTTAACTGAGAGATCAGACCATAGTAACACAGCAAACTGAATAGAAAAGATATTACATGAGACCAAACTGGTGAAATAGAATTTTATGACTCTTTTTTTTTTTTTTTTTTTTTTGAGAGGTATTTCACTATAGGGCACGTGCGCTCGCCAGACTGAGAGAGAGAGACATAGAGACAGAAAGCGAGAAATCACCCCCCAGGGGGGATGGTCATGCCGCAATCCCTTCTCCTCCATTCTCCTCTTGGGATCTTGGGCACGCACGCACACGCGCCTGGCGTGAGTTTTAAGCCACCGGGTCCGGGACACGAACCGCGGTCGACTACGTGGGAGTCCAACGACATAGCCATTACGCTAACTGCTGGTTCCCAGAATTTTATGACTCTTGACCAAAACATTACTGATTTTCTTCTATGCTTTGTTTTCCAGATTTGAAGATTTTTGTCTTCTCTTGAACTGTTGTTAGGTTCATCTACTTACTGTTTGAACTGTGTCCTAAATCTTTCCTGGCTTTAAGTCTTAAGCAAATTTCTCTTAACAGTATTTTAATTTTGATCTATCGAAAATGAAATCTGTTTTTCTTAAAATAAAAATGGATTTAATAATACCTATTTAATGACTGCAGTAAGTTATATAGCCCCAGTTAGGTGCTACTTTATAGTATGTTCATTCTAGTCACTGAGATTTATGCCTAAAGTCAGATATTTGTTCACAAATATGTATATATCAGCTGTACTTGCTATTGAAAGTATTTAGATGAATTAAGATCTTTAATGAATCAATAAAATGTGAAAAAAAAGGCATGGAAAGCAACTATAGATACTAGAGACAGTGTGGGAAGAGGGTGGAAAGTGTCAGAAAAAGAGGTAGGGAATCAAGGGGAGAAAAAAAAGAACGAAAATATATAAGAAACAAGAAAGAGAAAATTATTTGTTGACAATAACACGTATGATAATATCCTTGGTTGAGCCAATATACAGTGCATTCTGGATGGAAAATCTCATTTTGTATACTATAATGATGTTCAGTGAATAAATGTAACTAATAAATAAATATATGTATGTGTGTGTATACATATTTATATAGATATAGATATAGAACATATCTATATCTATATCATATATATATATATATATATATATATATATAGAGAGAGAGAGAGAGAGAGAGAGAGAGAGAGAGAGAGAGAGACAGAGAGAGAGAGAGCCATCAGGTCTGAGACTTGAACTGTGATCGGCCATGTGGGAGTCCAGCACCCTTAACCATCATGCCACCTTCTGGCTCCCAAGTTTCATTTTTTTTTTACAGCACTTTTAGGTTCACAACAAAATTAAACAGAAAGTAGACAGAGATACACTATACTTCCTATCCTTCCACTCTCACACCACCTCCCCAACTATTGCTAACCTTAACCAGTGTGATACATTTGTTACAGTCAGTGAAGCTATATTGACACATCATTATCACCTAAAATCCATATTTTACATTATCATTTACTCATGATGTTGTACATTCTGTGAATTTTGAAAAATGTATAATGACACATACTCACCATTGAAGTATCATACAGAATACTGTAGATTGTGGTGATAGTTGTACAACATTGTGAATGTGATAAATGCAACTGAATTTGTACTTTTAAGTGGTTAAAATTGTAAATTTTATACCACATGCATTTTACCACAATAAGCAAATAAACAAATGCATACATAAATAAATTTTAAAAAGAGAATGGTTAATGATCTAAGACCCACACTCTTGAGTAACATTACAAAGCAGCATATATAAAGGTAGCTTTAAGTTGAAGGACAATAGCTAAAATAGTAACATTCACCCCATGCAGTTTTTGTGCCAGAAGGAATAATGATGGACTTGCCAGAGGATTCTGCTTAGGGGGTCTGATTCTCATTGATTATTAATCTCTTGGCACCTAGTTGACACTTAAAATTGTTTGAAAAGGGAGCCAGCATAGCATGGTGGTTCAGCCACTGGACTTCCACATGGCCAACCATGGTTTGTGTCCCGGTCCCAATGCGTTGAAAATCATGCTGATTTTTAACTATACGTATGTAACTATACATCAGATAAAGGACTGATAACCAGAATACACAGGGAACTCAAGCAACTTTCCCGAAAAAAGATGATCAACCCAATTAAAAGATGGGAAGTGCATTGAAAAAACCACGCTCTGAGGAAGACATACAAATAGCCAAAAGGCATATGAAAAAATGCTGAACATCATTCATTATAAGGTAGATGCAGATCAAAACCACAATGAGATACCACCTAACCCCAGTCAGAATGTCTAAGATTTAAAAAACAAAAAATGGTAAGTGCTGGTGGGAGTGTGGTGAAAGGGGAACTCTCCTACACTGCTGGTGGGAATGTAAATTGGTCCAGCCACTATGGAGAAAAATATGAAGATTCTTGGGAACCAGCAGTTAGCGTAATGGCTATGTCGCTGGACTCCCACGTAGTCGACCGCGGTTCGCGTCCGGGACCCAGTGGCTTACAACTCACGCCGGGCGCGTGTGCGTGCGTGCCCAAGATCCCGAGAGGAGAATGGAGGAGAAGGGATTGCGGCGTGACCATCCCCCCTGGGGGGTGATTTCTCGCTTTCTGTCTCTATGTCTCTCTCTGTCTGGCGAGCGCACGCGCCCTATAGCGAAAAAACCTCTCCAAAAAAAAAAAAAAAAAAAAAAAAAAAGATTCTTCAAAGATCTACAAATAAAACTACCATGTGATCCAGTAATCCACTCTTTGGTATTTACCAAAAGAACAGAAGAATCCTTAGTTGGAAAAGTGCTTACACATCAATGCTTATTGCAGCATTAAGCGATTGCTAAGACATGGAATCAACTCAGATGCCCACAGACAGATGAATGGATTGAAAAAGTATGGCACATATACTCTATGGGATGCTACTGAGTCATAAAAAAAATGACAAGATCCTGGCTTTTGACAGAAAGTGGATGAATATGAAAGATTTACTGCTGAGTGAAGCAAACCAGGCTTCACTCAGGAGAGAAATTGTATGTCTCCACTTAATATATATCGAGTGTCCACACTCTATAGCCAAAACTGAATGACTAGAGGATATAGAAACATAGAAAATGATTATAAATACCAGCTATAGTGTGGTAAGAGGGTGCGTGAAGGAGGAGCGTCTCAGGAAGGACATTAAGGAGAAAAATAGAGAGACAAGGCATTTATGGGACAAAGAAATGGTTTATTATCTGTTGAAGATAATGTGTATACTATTCTCAACTGGACTGGTGAGAAATGTGTACATGATGAAATGTTCACTTTGCAAGCTAAGTGACATATGTGATTAAATGTGTAAAAGAAATGTATTTTTGTATTTATTTTATTTTTTTATTTCAATTTATTTTTTACATTAATTCACTATACATCATTACAACATACAAAATGAATTTTCCATCCAGAATACACTGTATATTGGCTCAATCAAGCACATCAACATACGTGTTATTAACAAATAATTTTCCAATTCTTATGTCCTGTATATTTTCCTTTTTTTTTTTTTTTGCCATACTTGATTTCCTATCCCTCACCCTCTGCCATGTCCCACTCTCCTCCCACATTGTCTCTGGTATCCATGGTTGCTTTCTATGCCTTTCCCCCCATTTAATTGATTTGCTAATAAACTTAATCAGTCTAAATATTTTCAATAGCAAGCGCAGCTGATATATACATGTACATGAACCCAAGTCTGACTTTAGGTATAAACCTCAGTGAGTAGAATGAACACACTATAAAGTAGTACCTAGCTGGGGCTATATAGCTTACTGCAGCCATCTAATACGCGTGTTTTCTTGTTTTGTTTTGTTTTGTTTTGTTTTGTTTTAATTTCTATAAGAAAAGTTTTAGTGATTTATTTTTGTCCTGAAACTTTTTTTTTTAATTAATTTACATTCATTCCCTGAGCATTGCCACAACATTCTAAATGTCGTTTCTCATCTAGAATAAACTGCATAGTGGCTTAATCATGCATGTTATCATTAATAATATTCCATTTCTAGTTTCATATATATATGTGTGTGTGTGTGTGTATGTATATATTTACCCCATGTCTGACCCTCTGCCCTTTCCTACCCTCTTATTACACTATCTCTGCTGTCTACAGTTGTCTTCAATTCCTTTTTCCCCCAACATTTTGTTGATCATACAATATCATAAGTAATCTACTTTCAATAGCAAGTTCAGCTGGTAATTTCAAGAAAAGCAGTTTTGAACTGGTAAGGATATTTCCTTGAAACTTACAGCCTAGAAACAGGTTAGTATTCTGTTCAAATAGTAGGTACATGAACCTATTGACAGCTTAAGACAGGACAAAAATTCTTAAAACTGGACAACAAAGCTTAGAAGAAAAGCAGCAATATTTTAGTCAAGTCACAGAATGCTGTTTCATCAGTCCAGTCTCATGTACTTAATCTTTCATCTGTTGTGGTTCGATCTTCCAGATTGAATTCTGGGATATAATATTCAACTCCAGACTTTGTCCCTACAATTAAGCTGCCCATTTTCTTAGTTTTTGAACTCTTATTTCTGTGTGTCTGCATTTAATTTCACTGACAGCACTCCCTTAAGAACTTCTTGGAGATCTGGTCTGATGCTGGTAAATTCTTTCAGGTTTTGTTTATCTGAGAATGTTCATGTCTTTTTTTGGGGTGTGTGTGTGTGTGTGTGTGTGTGTGTGTTGGATTTTTTAAATTAATTGATTTCTTTTTGTATATACATTCAATCATATTGTTTAGCTTACAATGTGAGCATTTCAATATGTGAACATTTCTCCCTAGTCCCATTGATCAAAATATCTTCAACCGATAACACCACACTTCCGCATCCCGTCAATGCTCTACCTCCGTATCCCTTCTCCAAATGTCCTTCATTAGGCCCCACTCCTCCACATACACCTCATCTGAAACTCACACCCATCACTTGTGTTTGTACAACCATTAGTCCAAGAGTTTCAGTAATAGAGTGCAGACATTCGGTATATGTTAAGTGGGGACATACAATGTCTCTCCTTTATAGCCTGGCTTGCCTCACTCAGCAGTAAATCTTCCATATTCTTCCACTTTCTGTCAAAAGCCAGGGTTCTGTTGTTTTTTATAGCTGAGTAGTATTCCATAGAGTATATGTGCCACAGTTTTTCAATCCATTCCTCCATACGGGGGCATTTGGGTTGGTTACATGTCTTAGCAATCGTGAATAGTACCACAATAAACATTGATGTGCAAGCACTTTTCCAATGAAGAATTCTTCTGTCCTTTGGGTAGATACCGAGGAGTGGGATTGCTGGATCATATGGTAGATCTATTTGTAGATTTTTGAAGAATCTCCAAATTATTCTCCACAGTGGCTGGACCAATTTACATTCCCACCAGCAGTGTAAAAGAGTTCCCCTTTCACCACACCCCCACCAACACTTATCATTTTTTGTTTTTTTAATCTTAGACATTTTGACTGGGGTTAGGTGGTACCTCATTGTTGTTTTTATCTGCATTTCCCTTATGATGAGGGATGTTGAACATTTTTTCATATGTCTTTTGGCTGTTCGTATGTCATCTTTAGAGAGTGTTTTTTTTCAACTCCTTCTCCCATCTCTTAATAGGGTTGATCACCTTTTTTCCAAACAGCTTCTTTAGTTCCTTGTGTATGCTGGTTATCAGTCCCTTATCTCATGTAAAATTTACAAAAATATTTTACCATTCTGAGGGCTGTTGATTCACACTAATTACTGTGTCTTTTGCCATGAAGAAACTTCTTAGTCTGATGTAATCACACTTGTCTATTTTGGGGATGATTGACTGTGCTTTGAGAGTCTTATTTAAGAAGGCTTTCCCGGGACCAGCAGTAAGCGTAATGGCTATGTCACTGGACTCCCATGTAGTCGACCGCAGTTCGCGTCCCGGACCCGGTGGCTTAAAACTCACGCTGGGCACGTGTGCGTGCATGCCCAAGATCCCGAGAGGAGAACGGAGGAGAAGGGGTTGCGGAGTGGCCATTCCCCCTGGGGGGTGATTTCTCTCTTTCTGTCTCTCTGTCTGTCTGGTGATGGCACATGCCCTATGGCAAAAACCTCTATGAAAAAAAAAAGAAGTCTCCCTACACCAATGTCTCCCAGAGTTTCCCCAGTGTTTTCCAGGAGCAGCTTTATAGTTTGAGGTCTTAGATTTAGATCCTTGATCAACCTTGACTTGATTTTTGTCAAAGGTGAGAGTAGGGGTTCAAATTCATGTTTCTGCAAGTGGAAATCCAGTTTTTCCAGCACCACTTGCTGAAGAGGTTTTCCTTTTCCCACTGGATTAACAGGTACCCATTGTCAAAGATCAGTTGACTGTATGTTTGGGAATTTATTTCTGGGGACTCTATTCTGTTCCATTGGTCCACATGTTTGTTCCTGTGCCAGTACCATGCTGTTTTGATTACCACAGATTTGTACTATATTTTTGGGTTGGGGAATGAGATGCTACCCACTCCACTCTTCTTGTGTAGAATTGCTTTGGCAATACGGAGTCTTTTATGATTCCAGACAAATTTTATGATTGTCTTTTCGAGGTCTGTGAAGAATGTATCTGGTACTTTGATTGGCATAGCATTAAATATGTAGATTAATTTGGGTAGAATTGACATTTGGATTAAATTAATTCTTTCAATCCATTAACATGGGATGTCCTTCCATTTTTTTGTGTCATTTTCAATTTCTTTTTTTAGCTTCTCAAAGTTTTCTTTGTGGAGATCTTTAACTTCTTTGGTTAGATTTATTCCTAAATATCGTATACTTTTGGTGGCTATGGTAAATGGAATAACTTTTTTCAGTTCTATCTCAGTCTGCCTGTTATTCGTATATAGAAATGCTATGGAATTCTGTATATTGATTTTATATCCTGCAACTTTACTGTAATCATGAAGTACTTCCAGTAATTTTTCCATGGAGACCATTGGGTATTCTATGTATACAATCATGTCATCTGCAAATAGAGAATTTCACCTCTTCTTTTCCTATTCGAATGCCCTTTATTTTTTCCTCTTTTCTGATTGTGTTGGTGAGCACTTCCAGTATTATATTAAAAAGGAGTGAAGAAAGTGGGCATCCTTGTCTTGTTCCTGTGTTTAGTGGGAAAGCTTTCAGCTTTTCTCCATTGAGGATGATGTTCGCTATGGGTTTTTCATAGATGGCTTTTATTGTATTGAGAAATAGCACTTCTATGCTGATTTTGCTGAGAGTCTTGATCATGAAGGGACGTTGTATCTTATCAAATGCTTTTTCTGCATCAATTGATATGACCATATAGTTTTTATCTTTATTCCTGTTGATATGATGTATTACATTTATGGTTTTGCTTATGTTGAACCAACCTTGCATTCCTGGAGTAAAGCCTACCTGATCATGGTGTATGATCTTTTTTATAAGTTGTTGAATACGATTTGCTAGTATCTTGTTGAGAATCTTTGCATCTATGTTCTTCAGAGATATTGGTCTATAGTTTTCCTTCATTGTCCAGTCCTTACCTGTTTTAAGGATGAGGGTGATAGAGGCTTCATAGAATGAATTAGAGAAAGATTCACCCTTTTGGATCTTTAGAAATAACTTGAGAAGAATGGGAGTTAACTCTTCCTTGAAAGTTTTGTAGAATTCAGAGGTGAATCCATCAGGGCCAGGGCTTTTCTTTTTTGGGAGGTTATTTATTACTGATTCAATCTCCTGGCTTGTTATGGACCTATTTAGACTTTCTATTTCTTCCTGGCTCATTCTTGGTAGATTATATTTGTCCAGGAATTTGTCCATCTCATCCAGAGTGTCTTGTTTCTTAGCATATAGATGTTCAAAGTATCCTCTAATGATGTTTTGAATTTCTACTATGTCTGTTGTTATGTTACCAGCCTTATTGCAGATTTGATTCACCTGGTTCCTTTCTCTCTTCTTCTTAATAAGTCTCGCTAGTGGTATATCAACTTTGTTTATCCTTTCAAAGAACCAGCTTTTACTTTCATTTATTTTCTGTATGGTACGTTTGTTTTTGGGACCAGCAGTTAGCATAATGGCTATGTAGCTGGACTCCCACTTAGTCGACCGCGGTTCGAGTCCCAGACTCGGTGGCTTAAAACTTATGCCGGGCACGTGTGCGTGCGTGCCCAAGATCCCGAGAGGAGAATGGAGGAGAAGGGATTGCAGCGTGGCCATCCCCCCAGGCGGTGATTTCTCCCTTTCTTTCTCTATGTCTCTCTCTGTCTGGCGAGCGCACATGCCCTACAGTACGTTTGTTTTCTATTTCATTTATTTCTGCTCGGATCATTATTATTTCCTTTCTCCTTGATTTTTTTTTTCGGATTTTTTTGCTGTTGCTTTTCCAATTCTCTGAGGCTTGATGTTAGGTGATCCATTAGCCTTCTTTCCGTCTTCATCTTATGTGCACTAATTGCTATGAACTTCCCTCTTATGACTGCTTTAGCAGTGTCCCAAAGATTATGGAAACTCGTATCCTCATTGTCATTGGCTTCCATGAATCTTTTGATTTCAGTCTTTATTTCTTCGGTAATAGTGGAGTCATTCAGGAGTAGGTTATTTAGTTTTTATGTTTTTAGTTATTTTTGAGGATTTCTCTTGAAATTAAACTCAAGTTTAATTCCATCATGGTCAGAGAAGATGCTGGATATAGTTTCTATGCCTCTGAATCTGTAGAGGCTTGCTTTGTGTCCTATGATGTGGTCAATCTTCAAGAAGGTTCCTTGTCGGGGTGAGAAAAAACTATATCTTGTGGCTTTTGGGTGGAAAGTCCTATAGATGTCTGTTAAGTCCAATTGATTTATGGTATCATTTAGATTCTTGATCTCTTTACCTATTTTTTGCCTAGATGATCAGTCCAGAGGGGATAATGCGGTGTTGAGATCTCCATCAATTAGTGTGTTGCAGTCTATCTCCCCTATTAGATCTAACAGTCTTTCCTTCACATATTTGGGTGCTCCTGTTTTAGGTGTATAGATATTAATAAGTGTTATATCTTCTTGATCTATAGAGACTTTTACTACGATATAGTGCCATTCTTTGTCTTTTCAAATGATTTTTGTTTTAAAGCCTATTTTGTCAGAAATTAGTATTGCAACTCCAGCTCTATTTTGGTTCCCAATTGCATGAAAAACCTTTTTCCAACCCTTCACTTTCGGTCTATGTATGTCTTTCTCCATGAGGTGGGTTTCCTGTAGGCAACAGATAGAGGGTTTCTAATGTTTTATCCATTCAGCCAGTCTATGTCTCTTGATTGGAGAATTTAAACCATTAACATCCATTGTTATTATTGATGTTACAGGATCTGTACTGACATTCAAGTTGGCCATTGTCTTAGTTGCCTGTTATTTCTTTGTTTCTGGCTGTTGATTCTTTAGTTTTCCTGGAACAGTACTTTCTTCAGCGTTTCTTGAAGAGTTGGTCTGGTGTTGGTGAATTCTTTCAGGTTTTGTTTGTCTGAGAAGATTTTAATCTTTTTTTTTCCCCAAAGAAGGATAATCTTGCAGGATATAATAGTCTTGTTTGAAATTGTTTCTTTCTTAGCACTTTCAATACGTCTTCCCATTCTTTCCTTGCTTGCATTGTTTCTGATGAGAGGTCCGGTGTTAGCCTGATGGGATGGCCTTTGTAAGTTACTTCTTGTTTCTCTCTTGCCAGTTTTTGTATCATGTCTTTATGTGTGGTGTTAGACAGCCTGGCTAAGATGTGCCTTGGGGAAGATCTTCTTGGATTGATTTTATTTGGGGTCCTTTGTATTTCTTGGATCTGGATGGTTGAGTGCCTCTCTAGACTTGGGAAATTTTCTTCCAGGATTTCATGGAATAGATTTTCCATTTCGCTATTAGTTTCTTCACCTTCTGGGATGCCAATTATTCTGATGTTTGGGTGTCTAATGAAGTCTTGTATTTCTTTTATATTATCCTCGTGGTTTTTTGTTATTTTCTCGATCTTTTTGCTGTTTTTTTCTAGTTCAGAGGTTTTACCTTCTACATCAGAGATTCGATCTTCAGCATGGTCTATTCGGCTCTTAATACTTTCCAGGGAGTTTTTGATTTCCTGTATTGCAGACTTTATCTCTAATAGTTCCACCTGATTTTTTCTCAGAGTATCCATTTCTTCTTTCATATCCTGGAAGGACTTCCTAATTTCCTACAGTTCATCGTCTCTTTTCTGTTCCAATTCACAGAATTTTGTCATCGTGAATGTTTTAAATTCTTTGTCTGTCATTTTGGTAATGTCCTCCATATTTCCGAGACATGGAGGGGGCATTTTCCTTTGTTGGAGACATAATTCCTTGTTTATTCAGACCTGAGGCTCTTTTTCTACTTCTAGCCATTGGAAGATATATTCCCTTTTGAACACCTCTTAGGGGAACGTTTCTCCCACTAGGAGTAAGAGTGTTTCTTTTTGGCTGGTAATAGATGTTTGCTGAAGTCTCTCTTCCGTTGTTTTTACCATTGTGCTCTCAAGAGGGGAACTCTACTGAGGTGTCTAAAAAGCAGTATCTCTGTTCTCACAGGTGGATCAGTACAAGGGAGGATCCCAGAGACACTTGCCTTACTAGGGAATTTCAGATATTTGATTCTAGACCTGTCTAGGTAAAAAATGAATAAGAGAGGATAATATGAAACGAAATGAAAGACAACAGAGTGAAGATGCCTGTAGGTGGACCTTGTGCCTGCTGCCGGGAAAGGACAGTCTGTGGAAAGAGGCAGAGCTAGGAATTAACAAGAGAATAGAGGGGTTCCAAGAAAAAAAAAAAAGCTGCAGAACAATTCTATCTACCTACCAAGAAGGTGGAGTCTTGGGCTGGGGAGACTGGAAGTGGGGTGGAGGTCAGAGATGACCCTCCCTCAATATCCCTTGCTGGACAGAGGCCTGTAGGTGGACTTTGTGCCTGCTGCTGAGAAAGGGCCTCATCATGTCTTTTCTTCCCAAATGAACAATAATCTTGCTGGGTACAGTATTCCCGGTTGAAATTGCTTTTCCCTTAACACTTTGAATATATTTTCCCATTCTTTCCTCACTCACATTGTTTCTGATGAGAGGTCTTCTGTTAGTCTGATGGGATACCCTTTGTAGGTAACTTGCTGTTTTTCTCTTGCCAATCTTAGTGTCTTGTCTTTGTCTATGGTTTTGGTCAATCTGGCTATAATATGTCTTGGAGATCTTCTTGGGTTGATTCTATTTGAGGTTCTTTGTATTTCTTGGGACTGAATCTTTGAGTGCCTCTAGGTTTGGAAAGTTTTCTTGGAGGATTTCATGGAATAGATTACCAATGACCTTATGAGTCTCTTTGTCTTCTGGGATGCTTATTATCTGGATGTTTGGATGTTTGATGGTATCTAGTATTTCTCGTATATTAGTCTCAAATTTTTGGGCCATTTTCTCAGTCTTTGTGGTGGATTTTTCTAGGCCAGCAATTTTCTCTTCTGCATCTGTGATTCTATTTTCTGTATGATCTAGTCTGCTTTTAATACTTTCAAGTGAGACTTTGGCTTCCTGTATTATAATCTTCATCTCTAACAGTTCCATCTGATTCTTTTGTAAAGCGTGAAATTCGTCTTTTAGATCTTGCATGAAGTTCCTCACCTCCTGGAACTCATCAGCTCCTTTCTCCTTCCTTTTTCGCAGTCCATTGTCTCTCTTCTCTTCCATCTCTGTTAGCTTTGCCATTATGAATGTTCTAAATTCTTTATCAGACATTTCCATGATTTCCATTGAACTGTGTGTGGATGAAGAGGAGTTATCCTTTTCCCTTGGAGGAGAGGTATTTTCATGCTTTCTCATATTTCTTGTGGTCCTGCCATGATTTCTAGTCATCTGGTGGATGGTCGGTTTCTTCCCAAACTTGGAAGTTCAATCATGCGAGTTTTGTGTGCTGGGGGCCAAATTATCAGTGGAAAATCTTCATTTCTCTGTTTCCCCCAAAATGGCTAGTTCTCAGGAGCCATAAAGGTGTCTTTTCAAGGAGGCCTGTTCCCTTGCCTGGCCACGTGAGTTTTGTGTGCTGGAGGCACTATTATCAGTGGAAAATCTTCATTTCTCTGTTTCCCCCAAAATGGCTATTACTCAGGAGCCAAGAAGGTCTGTAAAAGAAATTTAAATAAAATGTCAATGGAAGGAAGATAATTAAGAATTATATACTTCTGTCATTGTAAAAGTTTTACCTGATATGCTGCTTTAATTTTTACAACCTCCAATTCCTATCTTCTGTACTCGGATAATTTTTTTTGGAAAGTAAATAAAGACAGGATTCATTTAAATAATAATTAATAATTAAAAGAAGGGAAATGATAATTACTTTACTCCATGGGAAAAACATTCTCCTCTTTGTTACCCACATATAGTTGTGAATGTAGATACTCAATTTTCTATGGATATCCTGATAAAATATTCTTATAACCATGAAATTTTAAAAAAAAAGAAAAAATCATGCTGAACAAGTGTGCATGTGTGTCCAAAATGCCTGAAGGAGAATAGAGGAAAAGTTATTGTGACATAGCCAGACTTCTTGGAGGTGATTTTTTTTTCTTTTTTTTTTTTTTTTTTTTTAGAGGTTTTTGCTATAGGGCGCGTGCGCTCGCCATACAGAGAGAGACAGAGACAGAAAGCAGGAAATCACCCCCAGGGGGGATGGCCACGTCGCAATCCCTTCTCCTCCATTCTCCTCTCGGGATCTTGGGCACGCATGCACACACGTCCGGCGTGAGTTTAAGCCACCGGGTCCAGCATTCAAACCACGGTTGACAACGTGGGAGTCCAGCGACATAGCCATTACACCAACTGCTGGTCCTGGGGGTGATTTCTCACTTTCTCTCCCACTCTATCTTTCTGTCTCTCTCCATTGAGCACACATACCCTATATAACAAAAACCTAAAAAGAAAAAAAATTTTTTAGAATAAATCTGCCACCTGAGAGACTCATCCACTTTTGTCATAGAGAAATCAAGTTTTCTATCCTTAATTCAAAGGCCATACCCTGGTGAAGCTTGCTATCAAGTAAGGTTAATGTAAAGTACCAGGTTAGTTTCTACAGAAGAATCCCTGAATTCAACATGCACTGTCTCTTTCCAAACACTCTGAGATAGTTAAGACTGAAGTAGGGTCTCTAGGTTTACTTCGTTCCAAGTCCACAAACTCTAAGTATTTTTCCTGGGAACTGATTTTAGCTTTTCTCTGAACTACACCTAACTTATATAACTACAGGGTAGATATTTTGAATATACAGTGGAATTATATTTCCAATGAATAGAAATTTTCTAGTCAAGGGGAACTTTGAATCTGACCAGGCACATTAATTATTAACCTATTGGGTTGCTGGAAATGTCATGACATATTTTTCTGATTTTCTATGCAAAAATGTGTCATAACTTTCTGGTGAGCCAATATTACAATTCTGTCTATAATTAACATAATTATATTAACTATCCTAGTAGAGGCAGAGGTGTCTATTTCTCTTCATAACTTCAAATTTTCTTCTTTATATTTTCTGTCTAAAGTCATGGTTCATATTGAAACTGCACTGAGACTTAGTCTACCATGTAAAAGTAATGCAAATGTTGTACTCTTTTCAGATGTGGTTCACATGATGTCAGCAAACTGCACAGATGCAAAATATCTTTATTCTTTCTTTCAATAGTTGGTATACCAGGTTGTATTAGTTGATTATTGTATTGGTAAATGGAAATGCCTGAGACTGGGAAATTTTTAAAGAATAGAGGCTTATTCAGCTCATAATTCTGTTGGCTAGAAAGTCCAAAGGGATGGGGCCAGCATCTGGGTGGCGTGTGGTACTATGTGACAACATGGCAACAGAAGCAGAGAAAGAATCATGTGGGAAGAAATTTAAAAAAAAAAAAAAAAAAAAAAAAAAAAAAAAAAAAAAAAAAAAAAAAAAAAAAAAAAAAAAAAAAACAAACAAAAAAAAACAAAACCAGACTTTTCCACCTCTTCAATTTGTCCTCACATGTTTCCAGCTAATTGGGTGGTGCCTGCCCACATTGAAAGGGGGTCCTCCTCAAAGGTCTCTCCACCTCCCAATGCCATTACATGAGCGACCAAATTACAACACAGAAACTCTTGGGGGACAAACCATGATCCAAACTATAGCATAGGTATTATAGGCATAATGATAAGACAAAGCTCACAAGAATAGAGAGGGAAACAGGCAGGTACACCTGACAACGTGGTTCAATCACTGTTATATAGAGCTAAAAATAGAATAATAGAAAAGGGACTTTTTCTCTTTGTTTGGTGGATCAGCAAAGGCTTCCTAGAGGAAGATAAATTTCTATGAGAAGGGATTAACTAGATAGAGATGCAGTAAAGGATATTCCTGACAAAGAGAATAGCATTTACTAGAAAATGCAGAATTATTAGTTTATATTAGTGGTTCTTGACCAGGGACCACCCCTACATTCCCGACAAGGACACTAGGTAATGTCTGGAGATATTATTGATCATCACTACTGGGATTTTTCAAACATCTAGTAAATGGAGGAGCCAGAGGTGCTACTAAATGTCTCATAATGCACAATATAGCTCCCACAACAAATAATTATCCTACCCCAAATGTTGCTAGTGCTAAGGTTAGGAAATCCTGGTTTAATAGATCATGAAGCAATGACAGAAACATTTCCATCACTACCCATACAAGTTTGGGTGATAAAGACATTCTACATGGAGCAACAGATGGCATAGTAGTTACGTCGCTGGACCCCCACATGACTTGAGTCCAGGACCTGGTGACTTGAAACTCAGGCCAGACACGTGTGCATGCATGCCAAGATCCTGGGAGGAGAATAGAGAAGGAATTGTGGTATGGCCAACTCCCGCTGGGATGTGATTTCTCACTTTCCCTCTCAATGTCTCTGTCTCTCTCTCTTCCTGGCAAGTGCACAGGCCATAAGGCAAAAACCTCTAAAAAATTTTTTAAAAAAAATAAAAATACTCATTCAACAGACACTGGATTTAGTATCATAATATCATGTCCCATAATAAACAGCAATGAATCATTTACTAAGACCTCAACAGTGTCAAATGAAAAACTGTATTGACAGAATATCATAAACTCTAGAGGGGCACATTATGAAGCTTTACTTTGAAAAGTGGTTCATCATATACCTCACCAAGTAAGATATATAGGCTACAGATAAACACAAGAAAAATTTATTAACGTCTTAATTTGCATAAAGAAAATGCAAATTAAAATCATAAGACATGCAAATTGAAATCATAAGACAGCACTATGCACCAATTATTATAGAATGGTTTAAATTAACAATTGACTATTCCAAATGGTGATGAGGATATGAGATAATTGGAACTCTCACCTACTGTGCAAAAGGATATGAAATTATGCAACTACTTTGGAAAATAACTTGATCATTTTGTAAGAAATATCTACACAACTTTCCAAGCAATTGGAAGTATCTGCCCACACAAAGATTTCTCCAAGAATTTCCTAATAGCAGCTTTATTGTAATAGCTAAAAGTGTAAAGTGACCCAAATGTCAGTGGGGAAATGGATAAACACATTGTGGTATATACATAAAATGGAATACTACTCAGCAATTAAAGTTATTGAACTATATTGATATATGGAATGACATGAATGAATCTGTAATTATACCAAATGAAAGAAGTAAGACAGAAAAAGAGAGTACATACTGTATGATTCTATTTACATAAAATTTTGGAAAAATACAAAGAAATCTTTATTGACATTAAGCATACCAATGTTTGCCTGAAAATGAAGGGGTAAGGAAAGTCTGGGGAAAGGATTACAAAAACTCATGAAGAAAGTATTGTATGTGATAGATATATTTATATATCCTGGGCAATGGTTTTCTAGGCCATAGTACATCAGATTGGGCCAGCAAGTGGCATGAAGATTAAGGTGTCTCCCACTTCCAGACCCCCAGGCCCCAGACTCCACCTTCTAGACTTTCCTGGACTGCCAGCAGGCAATAGCGTGTCCTGTAAGCCTCTGGCCAGCAAGGGATACTGAGGGAGGGTCACCTCTGACCGCCACCCCACTTCCAGACCCCCAGGCCCCAGACACCACCTTCTAGACTTTCCTGGACTGCCAGCAGGAAATAGAGTGTCCTTTAAGCCTCTGGCCAGCAAGGGATACTGAGGGAGGGTCAACTCTGACCACCACCCCACTTCCAGAACCCCAGGCCCCAGACTCCAACTTCTAGACTTTCCTGGACTGCCAGCAGGCAATAGCGTGTCCTGCAAGCCTCTGGCCAGCAAGGGATACTGAGGGAGGGTCACCTCTGACGCCCACCCCACTTCCAGACCCCCAGGCCCCAGACTCCACCTTCTAGACTTTCCTGGACTGCCAGCAGCCAATAGCGTGTCCTGCAAGCCTCTGGCCAGCAAGGGATACTGAGGGAGGGTCACCTCTGACCCCCACCCCACTTCCAGACCCCCAGGCCCCAGACTCCAACTTCTAGACTTTCCTGGACTGCCAGCAGCCAATAGCGTGTCCTGCAAGCCTCTGGCCAGCAAGGGATACTGAGGGAGGGTCACCTCTGACCCCCACCCCACTTCCAGACCCCCAGGCCCCAGACTCCACCTTCTACACTTTCCTGGACTGCCAGCAGGAAATAGAGTGTCCTTTAAGCCTCTGGCCAGCAAGGGATACTGAGGGAGGGTCACCTCTGACCCCTACCCCACTTCCAGACCCCCAGGCCCCAGACTCCACCTTCTAGACTTTCCTGGACTGCCAGCAGGCAATAGCGTGTCCTGCAAGCCTCTGGCCAGCAAGGGATACTGAGGGAGGGTCACCTCTGACCCCCACCCCACTTCCAGACCCCCAGGCCCCAGAATCCACCTTCTAGACTTTCCTGGACTGCCAGCAGCCAATAGCGTGTCCTGCAAGCCTCTGGCCAGCAAGGGATACTGAGGGAGGGTCACCTCTGACCCCCACCCCACTTCCAGACCCCCAGGCCCCAGACTCCACCTTCTAGAATTTCCTGGACTGCCAGCAGGCAATAGCGTGTCCTGCAAGCCTCTGGCCAGCAAGGGATACTGAGGGAGGGTCACCTCTGACCCCCACCCCACTTCCAGACCCCCAGGCCCCAGACTCCACCTTCTAGACTTTCCTGGACTGCCAGCAGGCAATAGCGTGTCCTGCAAGCCTCTGGCCAGCAAGGGATACTGAGGGAGGGTCACCTCTGACCCCCACCCCACTTCCAGACCCCCAGGCCCCAGACTCCAACTTCTAGACTTTCCTGGACTGCCAGCAGGCAATAGCGTGTCCTGCAAGCCTCTGGCCAGCAAGGGATACTGAGGAAGGGTCACCTCTGACCCCCACCACACTTCCAGACCCCCAGGCCCCAGACTCCACCTTCTAGACTTTCCTGGACTGCCAGCAGGGAATAGCGTGTCCTGCAAGCCTCTGGCCAGCAAGGGATACTGAGGGAGGGTCACCTCTGACCCCCACCCCACTTCCAGACCCCCAGGCCCCAGACTCCACCTTCTAGACTTTCCTGGACTGCCAGCAGGCAATAGCGTCTCCTGCAAGCCTCTGGCCAGCAAGGGATACTGAGGGAGGGTCACCTCTGACCCTCACCCCACTTCCAGACCCCCAGGCCCCAGACTCCACCTTCTAGACTTTCCTGGACTGCCAGCAGGCAATAGCGTGTCCTGCAAGCCTCTGGCCAGCAAGGGATACTGAGGGAGGGTCACCTCTGACCTCCACCCCACTTCCAGACCCCCAGGCCCCAGACTCCACCTTCTAGACTTTCCTGGACTGCCAGCAGGCAATAGCGTCTCCAGCAAGCCTCTGGCCAGCAAGGGATACTGAGGGAGGGTCACCTCTGACCCCCACCCCACTTCCAGACCCCCAGGCCACAGACTCCACCTTCTAGGTAGGTAGCCAGGATCTTCTTGAGGCGGGTTTTTTTTTTTTTTTTCTTTTCTCTTGACCCCCCTGCATTCCCCTGTTAACACCTAGCCCTGCTTCTCCCCCTTGACTTTCCTGGACTGCCAGCAGGCAATAGCGTGTCCTGCAAGCCTCTGGACAGCAAGGGAAACTGAGGGAGGGTCACCTCTGACCCCCACCCCACTTCCAGACCGCCAGGCCCCAGACTCCACCTTCTAGACTTTCCTGGACTGCCAGCAGGCAATAGCGTCTCCTGCAAGCCTCTGGCCAGCAAGGGATACTGAGGGAGGGTCACCTCTGACCCCCACCCCACTCCCAGACACCCAGGACCCAGACTCCAACTTCTAGAGTTTCCTGGACTGCCAGGAGCCAATAGCGTGTCCTGCAAGCCTCTGGCCAGCAAGGGATACTGAGGAAGGGTCACCTCTGACCCCCACCCCACTTCCAGACCCCCAGGCCCCAGACTCCACCTTCTAGACTTTCCTGGACTGCCAGCAGGCAATAGCGTGTCCTGCAAGCCTCTGGCCAGCAAGGGATACTGAGGGAGGGTCACCTCTGACCCCCACCCCACTTCCAGACCCCCAGGCCCCAGAGACCAACTTCTAGACTTTCCTGGACTGCCAGCAGGCAATAGCGTGTCCTGCAAGCCTCTGGCCAGCAAGGGATACTGAGGGAGGGTCACCTCTGACCCCCACCCCACTTCCAGACCCCCAGGCACCAGAATCCACCTTCTAGACTTTCCTGGACTGCCAGCAGCCAATAGCGTGTCCTGCAAGCCTCTGGCCAGCAAGGGATACGGAGGGAGGGTCACCTCTGACCCCCACCCCACTTCCAGACCCCCAGGCCCCAGACTCCACCTTCTAGACTTTCCTGGACTGCCAGCAGGCAATAGCGTGTCCTGCAAGCCTCTGGCCAGCAAGGGATACTGAGGGAGGGTCACCTCTGACCCCCACCCCACTTCCAGACCCCCAGGCCCCAGACTCCACCTTCTAGACTTTCCTGGACTGCCAGCAGGCAATAGCGTGTCCTGCAAGCCTCTGGCCAGCAAGGGATACTGAGGGAGGGTCACCTCTGACCCCCACCCCACTTCCAGACCCCCAGGCCCCAGACTCCACCTTCTAGACTTTCCTGGACTGCCAGCAGGCAATAGCGTGTCCTGCAAGCCTCTGGCCAGCAAGGGATACTGAGGGAGGGTCACCTCTGACCTCCACCCCACTTCTAGACCCCCAGGCCCCAGACTCCACCTTCTAGACTTTCCTGGACTGCCAGCAGGCAATAGCGTCTCCTGCAAGCCTCTGGCCAGCAAGGGATACTGAGGGAGGGTCACCTCTGACCCCCACCCCACTTCCAGACCTCCAGGCCCCAGACTCCACCTTCTAGACTTTCCTGGACTGCCAGCAGGCAATAGCGTGTCCTGCAAGCCTCTGGCCAGCAAGGGATACTGAGGGAGGGTCACCTCTGATCCCCACCCCACTTCCAGACCCCCAGGCCCCAGACTCCACCTTCTAGACTTTCCTGGACTGCCAGCAGGCAATAGCATGTCCTGCAAGCCTCTGGCCAGCAAGGGATACTGAGGGAGGGTCACCTCTGACCCCCACCCCACTTCCAGACCCCCAGGCCACAGACTCCACCTTCTAGGTAGGTAGCCAGGATCTCCTTGAGGCGGGTTTTTTTTTTTTTTCTTTTCTCTTGACCCCCCTGCATTCCCCTGTTAACACCTAGCCCTGCTTCTCCCCCTTGACTTTCCTGGACTGCCAGCAGGCAATAGCGTGTCCTGCAAGCCTCTGGACAGCAAGGGAAACTGAGGGAGGGTCACCTCTGACCCCCACCCCATTTCCAGACGCCCAGGCCCCAGACTCCACCTTCTAGACTTTCCTGGACTGCCAGCAAGCAATAGCGTCTCCTGCAAGCCTCTGGCCAGCAAGGGATACTGAGGGAGGGTCACCTCTGACCCCCACCCAACTTCCAGACACCCAGGACCCAGACTCCAACTTCTAGAGTTTCCTGGACTGCCAGGAGCCAATAGCGTGTCCTGCAAGCCTCTGGCCAGCAAGGGATACTGAGGAAGGGTCACCTCTGACCCCCACCCCACTTCCAGACCCCCAGGCCCCAGACTCCACCTTCTAGAATTTCCTGGACTGCCAGCAGGCAATAGCGTGTCCTGCAAGCCTCTGGCCAGCAAGGGATACTGAGGAAGGGTCACCTCTGACCCCCACCCCACTTCCAAACCCCTAGGCCCCAGACTCCACCTTCTAGGTAGGTAGCCAGGATCTCCTTGAGGCTGGTTTTTTTTTTTTTTTTTTTTTCTTTTCTATTGACCCCCCTGCATTCCCCTGTTAACACCTAGCCCTCCTTCTCCCCCCAGACTTTCCTGGACTGCCAGCAGGCAATAGCGTGTCCTGGAAGCCTCTGGCCAGCAAGGGATACTGAGGGAGGGTCACGTCTGACCCCCACCCCACTTCCAGACCCCCAGGCCCCAGACTCCACTTTCTAGACTTTCCTGGACTGACAGCAGACAATAGCGTGTCCTGCAAGCCTCTGGCCAGCAAGGGATACTGAGGGAGGGTCACCTCTGACACCCACCCCACTTCCAAATCCCCAGGCCCCAGACTCCACCTTCTAGATTTTCGTGGATTGCCAGCAGGCAATAGCGTGTCCTGCAAGCCTCTGGCCAGCAAGGGATACTGAGGGAGGGTCACCTCTGACCCCCACCCCACTTCCAGACCCCCAGACCCCAGACTCCACCTTCTAGAATTTCGTGGACTGCCAGCAGGCAATAGCGTCTCCTGCAAGCCTCTGGCCAGCAAGGGATACTGAGGGAGGGTCACCTCTGACCCCCACCACACTTCCAAACCCCCAGGCCCCAGACTCCACCTTCTAGACTTTCCTGGACTGCCAGCAGGCAATAGCGTGTCCTGCAAGCCTCTGGCCAGCAAGTGATACTGAGGGAGGGTCACCTCTGACCCCCACCCCACTTCCAGACTCCCAGGCCCCAGACTCCACCTTCTAGACTTTCCTGGACTGCCAGCAGCCAATAGCGTGTCCTGCAAGCCTCTGGCCAGCAAGGGATACTGAGGGAGGGTCACCTCTGACCCCCACCTCACTTCCAGACCCCCAGGCCCCAGACTCCACCTTCTAGACTTTCCTGGACGGCCAGCAGGAAATAGCGTGTCCTACAAGCCTCTGGCCAGCAAGGGATACTGAGGGAGGGTCACCTCTGACCTCCACCCCACTTCCAGACCCCCAGGCCCCAGACTCCACCTTCTATACTTTCCTGGACTGCCAGCAGGCAATAGCGTCTCCTGCAAGCCTCTGGCCAGCAAGGGATACTGAGGGAGGGTCACCTCTGACCCCCACCCCACTTCCCGACCCCCAGGCCCCAGAGACCAACTTCTAGACTTTCCTGGACTGCCAGCAGGCAATAGCGTGTCCTGCAAGCCTCTGGCCAACAAAGGAATACAGAGGGAGGGTCACCTATGACCCCCACCCCACTTCCAGACCCCCAGGCCCCAGAATCCACCTTCTAGACTTTCCTGGACTGCCAGAAGCCAATAGCGTGTCCTGCAAGCCTCTGGCCAACAAGGGATACTGAGGGAGGGTCACCTCTGACCCCCACCCCACTTCCAGACCCCCAGGCCCCAGACTCCACCTTCTAGACTTTCCTGGACTGCCAGCAGGCAATAGCGTCTCCTGCAAGCCTCTGGCCAGCAAGGGATACTGAGGGAGGGTCACCTCTGACCACCACGCCACTTCCAGACCCCCAGGCCCCAGACTCCACCTTCTAGACTTTTCTGGACTGCCGGCAGGCAATAGCGTGTCCTGCAAGCCTCTGACCAGCAAAGGATACTGAGGGAGGGTCACCTCTTACCCCCACCCCACTACCAGACCCCCAGGCCCCATACTCCACCTTCTAGACTTTCCTGGACTGCCAGCAGGCAATAGCGTGTCCTGCAAGCCTCTGGCCAGCAAGGGATACTGAGGGAGGGGCAGCTCTGACCCCCACCCCACTTCCAGACCCCCAGGCCGCAGACTCCACCTTCTAGACTTTCCTGGACTGCCAGCAGGCAATAGCGTGTCCTGCAAGCCTCTGGCCAGCAAGAGATACTGAGGGAGGGTCACCTCTGACCCCCACCCCACTTCCAGACCCCCAGGACCCAGACTCCACCTTCTAGACTTTACTGGACGGCCAGCAGGAAATAGCGTGTCCTGCAAGCCTCTGGCCAGCAAGGGATACTGAGGAAGGGTCACCTCTGACCCCCACCACACTTCCAGACCCCCAGGCCCCAGACTCCACCTTCTAGACTTTCCTGGACTGCCAGCAGGCAATAGCGTGTCCTGCAAGCCTCTGGCCAGCAAGGGATACTGAGGGAGGGTCACCTCTGACCCCCACCCCACTTCCAGACCCCCAGGCCCCAGACTCCACCTTCTAGACTTTCCTGGACTGCCAGCAGGCAATAGCGTCTCCTGCAAGCCTCTGGCCAGCAAGGGATACTGAGGGAGGGTCACCTCTGACCCTCACCCCACTTCCAGACCCCCAGGCCCCAGACTCCACCTTCTAGACTTTCCTGGACTGCCAGCAGGCAATAGCGTGTCCTGCAAGCCTCTGGCCAGCAAGGGATACTGAGGGAGGGTCACCTCTGACCTCCACCCCACTTCTAGACCCCCAGGCCCCAGACTCCACCTTCTAGACTTTCCTGGACTGCCAGCAGGCAATAGCGTCTCCTGCAAGCCTCTGGCCAGCAAGGGATACTGAGGGAGGGTCACCTCTGACCCCCACCCCACTTCCAGACCTCCAGGCCCCAGACTCCACCTTCTAGACTTTCCTGGACTGCCAGCAGGCAATAGCGTGTCCTGCAAGCCTCTGGCCAGCAAGGGATACTGAGGGAGGGTCACCTCTGATCCCCACCCCACTTCCAGACCCCCAGGCCCCAGACTCCACCTTCTAGACTTTCCTGGACTGCCAGCAGGCAATAGCATGTCCTGCAAGCCTCTGGCCAGCAAGGGATACTGAGGGAGGGTCACCTCTGACCCCCACCCCACTTCCAGACCCCCAGGCCACAGACTCCACCTTCTAGGTAGGTAGCCAGGATCTCCTTGAGGCGGGTTTTTTTTTTTTTCTTTTCTCTTGACCCCCCTGCATTCCCCTGTTAACACCTAGCCCTGCTTCTCCCCCTTGACTTTCCTGGACTGCCAGCAGGCAATAGCGTGTCCTGCAAGCCTCTGGCCAGCAAGGGAAACTGAGGGAGGGTCACCTCTGACCCCCACCCCACTTCCAGACCCCCAGGCCCCAGACTCCACCTTCTAGACTTTCCTGGACTGACAGCAGACAATAGCGTGTCCTGCAAGCCTCTGGCCAGCAAGGGATACTGAGGGAGGGTCACCTCTGACACCCACCCCACTTCCAAATCCCCAGGCCCCAGACTCCACCTTCTAGATTTTCGTGGATTGCCAGCAGGCAATAGCGTGTCCTGCAAGCCTCTGGCCAGCAAGGGATACTGAGGGAGGGTCACCTCTGACCCCCACCCCACTTCCAGACCCCCAGACCCCAGACTCCACCTTCTAGAATTTCGTGGACTGCCAGCAGGCAATAGCGTCTCCTGCAAGCCTCTGGCCAGCAAGGGATACTGAGGGAGGGTCACCTCTGACCCCCACCCCACTTCCAAACCCCCAGGCCCCAGACTCCACCTTCTAGACTTTCCTGGACTGCCAGCAGGCAATAGCGTGTCCTGCAAGCCTCTGGCCAGCAAGTGATACTGAGGGGGGGTCACCTCTGACCCCCACCCCACTTCCAGACTCCCAGGCCCCAGACTCCACCTTCTAGACTTTCCTGTACTGCCAGCAGCCAATAGCGTGTCCTGCAAGCCTCTGGCCAGCAAGGGATACTGAGGGAGGGTCACCTCTGACCCCCACCTCACTTCCAGACCCCCAGGTTCCAGACTCCACCTTCTAGACTTTCCTGGACGGCCAGCAGGAAATAGCGTGTCCTACAAGCCTCTGGCCAGAAAGGGATACTGAGGGAGGGTCACCTCTGACCTCCACCCCACTTCCAGACCCCCAGGCCCCAGACTCCACCTTCTAGACTTTCCTGGACTGCCAGCAGGCAATAGCGTCTCCTGCAAGCCTCTGGCCAGCAAGGGATACTGAGGGAGGGTCACCTGTGACCCCCACCCCACTTCCCGACCCCCAGGCCCCAGAGACCAACTTCTAGACTTTCCTGGACTGCCAGCAGGCAATAGCGTGTCCTGCAAGCCTCTGGCCAACAAAGGAATACAGAGGGAGGGTCACCTATGACCCCCACCCCACTTCCAGACCCCCAGGCCCCAGAATCCACCTTCTAGACTTTCCTGGACTGCCAGAAGCCAATAGCGTGTCCTGCAAGCCTCTGGCCAACAAGGGATACTGAGGGAGGGTCACCTCTGACCCCCACCCCACTTCCAGACCCCCAGGCCCCAGACTCCACCTTCTAGACTTTCCTGGACTGCCAGCAGGCAATAGCGTCTCCTGCAAGCCTCTGGCCAGCAAGGGATACTGAGGGAGGGTCACCTCTGACCACCACGCCACTTCCAGACCCCCAGGCCCCAGACTCCACCTTCTAGACTTTTCTGGACTGCCGGCAGGCAATAGCGTGTCCTGCAAGCCTCTGACCAGCAAAGGATACTGAGGGAGGGTCACCTCTTACCCCCACCCCACTACCAGACCCCCAGGCCCCATACTCCACCTTCTAGACTTTCCTGGACTGCCAGCAGGCAATAGCGTGTCCTGCAAGCCTCTGGCCAGCAAGGGATACTGAGGGAGGGGCAGCTCTGACCCCCACCCCACTTCCAGACCCCCAGGCCGCAGACTCCACCTTCTAGACTTTCCTGGACTGCCAGCAGGCAATAGCGTGTCCTGCAAGCCTCTGGCCAGCAAGAGATACTGAGGGAGGGTCACCTCTGACCCCCACCCCACTTCCAGACCCCCAGGACCCAGACTCCACCTTCTAGACTTTACTGGACTGCCAGCAGGAAATAGCGTGTCCTGCAAGCCTCTGGCCAGCAAGGGATACTGAGGAAGGGTCACCTCTGACCCCCACCACACTTCCAGACCCCCAGGCCCCAGACTCCACCTTCTAGACTTTCCTGGACTGCCAGCAGGCAATAGCGTGTCCTGCAAGCCTCTGGCCAGCAAGGGATACTGAGGGAGGGTCACCTCTGACCCCCACCCCACTTCCAGACCCCCAGGCCCCAGACTCCACCTTCTAGACTTTCCTGGACTGCCAGCAGGCAATAGCGTCTCCTGCAAGCCTCTGGCCAGCACGGGATACTGAGGGAGGGTCACCTCTGACCTTCACCCCACTTCCAGACCCCCAGGCCCCAGACTCCACCTTCTAGACTTTCCTGGACTGCCAGCAGGCAATAGCGTGTCCTGCAAGCCTCTGGCCAGCAAGGGATACTGAGGGAGGGTCACCTCTGACCTCCACCCCACTTCTAGACCCCCAGGCCCCAGACTCCACCTTCTAGACTTTCCTGGACTGCCAGCAGGCAATAGCGTCTCCTGCAAGCCTCTGGCCAGCAAGGGATACTGAGGGAGGGTCACCTCTGACCCCCACCCCACTTCCAGACCTCCAGGCCCCAGACTCCACCTTCTAGACTTTCCTGGACTGCCAGCAGGCAATAGCGTGTCCTGCAAGCCTCTGGCCAGCAAGGGATACTGAGGGAGGGTCACCTCAGATCCCCACCCCACTTCCAGACCCCCAGGCCCCAGACTCCACCTTCTAGACTTTCCTGGACTGCCAGCAGGCAATAGCATGTCCTGCAAGCCTCTGGCCAGCAAGGGATACTGAGGGAGGGTCACCTCTGACCCCCACCCCACTTCCAGACACCCAGGCCACAGACTCCACCTTCTAGGTAGGTAGCCAGGATCTCCTTGAGGCGGGTTTTTTTTTTTTTTCTTTTCTCTTGACCCCCCTGCATTCCCCTGTTAACACCTAGCGCTGCTTCTCCCCCTTGACTTTCCTGGACTGCCAGCAGGCAATAGCGTGTCCTGCAAGCCTCTGGACAGCAAGGGAAACTGAGGGAGGGTCACCTCTGAACCCCACCCCATTTCCAGACCCCCAGGCCCCAGACTCCACCTTCTAGACTTTCCTGGACTGCCAGCAGGCAATAGCGTGTCCTGCAAGCCTCTGGCCAGCAAGGGATACTGAGGGAGGGTCACCTCTGACACCCACCCCACTTCCAAATCCCCAGGCCCCAGACTCCACCTTCTAGATTTTCGTGGATTGCCAGCAGGCAATAGCGTGTCCTGCAAGCCTCTGGCCAGCAAGGGATACTGAGGGAGGGTCACCTCTGACCCCCACCCCACGTCCAGACCCCCAGACCCCAGACTCCACCTTCTAGAATTTCGTGGACTGCCAGCAGGCAATAGCGTCTCCTGCAAGCCTCTGGCCAGCATGGGATACTGAGGGAGGGTCACCTCTGACCCCCACCCCACTTCCAAACCCCCAGGCCCCAGACTCCACCTTCTAGACTTTCCTGGACTGCCAGCAGGCAATAGCGTGTCCTGCAAGCCTCTGGCCAGCAAGTGATACTGAGGGAGGGTCACCTCTGACCCCCACCCCACTTCCAGACTCCCAGGCCCCAGACTCCACCTTCTAGAATTTCCTGGACTGCCAGCAGCCAATAGCGTGTCCTGCAAGCCTCTGGCCAGCAAGGGATACTGAGGGAGGGTCACCTCTGACCTCCACCCCACTTCTAGACCCCCAGGCCCCAGACTCCACCTTCTAGACTTTCCTGGACTGCCAGCAGGCAATAGCGTCTCCTGCAAGCCTCTGGCCAGCAAGGGATACTGAGGGAGGGTCACCTCTGACCCCCACCCCACTTCCAGACCTCCAGGCCCCAGACTCCACCTTCTAGACTTTCCTGGACTGCCAGCAGGCAATAGCGTGTCCTGCAAGCCTCTGGCCAGCAAGGGATACTGAGGGAGGGTCACCTGTGATCCCCACCCCACTTCCAGACCCCCAGGCCCCAGACTCCACCTTCTAGACTTTCCTGGACTGCCAGCAGGCAATAGCATGTCCTGCAAGCCTCTGGCCAGCAAGGGATACTGAGGGAGGGTCACCTCTGACCCCCACCCCACTTCCAGACCCCCAGGCCACAGACTCCACCTTCTAGGTAGGTAGCCAGGATCTCCTTGAGGCGGGTTTTTTTTTTTTTTCTTTTCTCTTGACCCCCCTGCATTCCCCTGTTAACACCTAGCCCTGCTTCTCCCCCTTGACTTTCCTGGACTGCCAGCAGGCAATAGCGTGTCCTGCAAGCCTCTGGACAGCAAGGGAAACTGAGGGAGGGTCACCTCTGACCCCCACCCCATTTCCAGACGCCCAGGCCCCAGACTCCACCTTCTAGACTTTCCTGGACTGCCAGCAAGCAATAGCGTCTCCTGCAAGCCTCTGGCCAGCAAGGGATACTGAGGGAGGGTCACCTCTGACCCCCACCCAACTTCCAGACACCCAGGACCCAGACTCCAACTTCTAGAGTTTCCTGGACTGCCAGGAGCCAATAGCGTGTCCTGCAAGCCTCTGGCCAGCAAGGGATACTAAGGAAGGGTCACCTCTGACCCCCACCCCACTTCCAGACCCCCAGGCCCCAGACTCCACCTTCTAGAATTTCCTGGACTGCCAGCAGGCAATAGCGTGTCCTGCAAGCCTCTGGCCAGCAAGGGATACTGAGGAAGGGTCACCTCTGACCCCCACCCCACTTCCAAACCCCTAGGCCCCAGACTCCACCTTCTAGGTAGGTAGCCAGGATCTCCTTGAGGCTGGTTTTTTTTTTTTTTTTTTTTTCCTTTTCTATTGACCCCCCTGCATTCCCCTGTTAACACCTAGCCCTCCTTCTCCCCCCAGACTTTCCTGGACTGCCAGCAGGCAATAGCGTGTCCTGCAAGCCTCTGGCCAGCAAGGCATACTGAGGGAGGGTCACCTCTGACCCCCACCCCACTTACAGACCCCCAGGCCCCAGACTCCACCTTCTAGACTTTCCTGGACTGACAGCAGACAATAGCGTGTCCTGCAAGCCTCTGGCCAGCAAGGGATACTGAGGGAGGGTCAC
Source organism: Tupaia tana (assembly GCA_026018925.1). Taxonomy (NCBI): domain Eukaryota; kingdom Metazoa; phylum Chordata; class Mammalia; order Scandentia; family Tupaiidae; genus Tupaia; species Tupaia tana. The sequence continues at coordinate 118,304,362 of JAKSZU010000009.1, forward strand.
CTCTGACACCCACCCCACTTCCAAATCCCCAGGCCCCAGACTCCACCTTCTAGATTTTCGTGGATTGCCAGCAGGCAATAGCGTGTCCTGCAAGCCTCTGGCCAGCAAGGGATACTGAGGGAGGGTCACCTCTGACCCCCACCCCACTTCCAGACCCCCAGACCCCAGACTCCACCTTCTAGACTTTCCTGGACTGCCAGCAGGCAATAGCGTCTCCTGCAAGCCTCTGGCCAGCAAGGGATACTGAGGGAGGGTCACCTCTGACCACCACGCCACTTCCAGACCCCCAGGCCCCAGACTCCACCTTCTAGACTTTTCTGGACTGCCGGCAGGCAATAGCGTGTCCTGCAAGCCTCTGACCAGCAAAGGATACTGAGGGAGGGTCACCTCTTACCCCCACCCCACTACCAGACCCCCAGGCCCCATACTCCACCTTCTAGACTTTCCTGGACTGCCAGCAGGCAATAGCGTGTCCTGCAAGCCTCTGGCCAGCAAGGGATACTGAGGGAGGGGCAGCTCTGACCCCCACCCCACTTCCAGACCCCCAGGCCGCAGACTCCACCTTCTAGACTTTCCTGGACTGCCAGCAGGCAATAGCGTGTCCTGCAAGCCTCTGGCCAGCAAGAGATACTGAGGGAGGGTCACCTCTGACCCCCACCCCACTTCCAGACCCCCAGGACCCAGACTCCACCTTCTAGACTTTACTGGACGGCCAGCAGGAAATAGCGTGTCCTGCAAGCCTCTGGCCAGCAAGGGATACTGAGGAAGGGTCACCTCTGACCCCCACCACACTTCCAGACCCCCAGGCCCCAGACTCCACCTTCTAGACTTTCCTGGACTGCCAGCAGGCAATAGCGTGTCCTGCAAGCCTCTGGCCAGCAAGGGATACTGAGGGAGGGTCACCTCTGACCCCCACCCCACTTCCAGACCCCCAGGCCCCAGACTCCACCTTCTAGACTTTCCTGGACTGCCAGCAGGCAATAGCGTCTCCTGCAAGCCTCTGGCCAGCAAGGGATACTGAGGGAGGGTCACCTCTGACCCTCACCCCACTTCCAGACCCCCAGGCCCCAGACTCCACCTTCTAGACTTTCCTGGACTGCCAGCAGGCAATAGCGTGTCCTGCAAGCCTCTGGCCAGCAAGGGATACTGAGGGAGGGTCACCTCTGACCTCCACCCCACTTCTAGACCCCCAGGCCCCAGACTCCACCTTCTAGACTTTCCTGGACTGCCAGCAGGCAATAGCGTCTCCTGCAAGCCTCTGGCCAGCAAGGGATACTGAGGGAGGGTCACCTCTGACCCCCACCCCACTTCCAGACCTCCAGGCCCCAGACTCCACCTTCTAGACTTTCCTGGACTGCCAGCAGGCAATAGCGTGTCCTGCAAGCCTCTGGCCAGCAAGGGATACTGAGGGAGGGTCACCTCTGATCCCCACCCCACTTCCAGACCCCCAGGCCCCAGACTCCACCTTCTAGACTTTCCTGGACTGCAAGCAGGCAATAGCATGTCCTGCAAGCCTCTGGCCAGCAAGGGATACTGAGGGAGGGTCACCTCTGACCCCCACCCCACTTCCAGACACCCAGGCCACAGACTCCACCTTCTAGGTAGGTAGCCAGGATCTCCTTGAGGCGGGTTTTTTTTTTTTTTTTTTCTTTTCTCTTGACCCCCCTGCATTCCCCTGTTAACACCTAGCGCTGCTTCTCCCCCTTGACTTTCCTGGACTGCCAGCAGGCAATAGCGTGTCCTGCAAGCCTCTGGACAGCAAGGGAAACTGAGGGAGGGTCACCTCTGACCCCCACCCCATTTCCAGACCCCCAGGCCCCAGACTCCACCTTCTAGACTTTCCTGGACTGCCAGCAGGCAATAGCGTGTCCTGCAAGCCTCTGGCCAGCAAGGGATACTGAGGGAGGGTCACCTCTGACACCCACCCCACTTCCAAATCCCCAGGCCCCAGACTCCACCTTCTAGATTTTCGTGGATTGCCAGCAGGCAATAGCGTGTCCTGCAAGCCTCTGGCCAGCAAGGGATACTGAGGGAGGGTCACCTCTGACCCCCACCCCACGTCCAGACCCCCAGACCCCAGACTCCACCTTCTAGAATTTCGTGGACTGCCAGCAGGCAATAGCGTCTCCTGCAAGCCTCTGGCCAGCATGGGATACTGAGGGAGGGTCACCTCTGACCCCCACCCCACTTCCAAACCCCCAGGCCCCAGACTCCACCTTCTAGACTTTCCTGGACTGCCAGCAGGCAATAGCGTGTCCTGCAAGCCTCTGGCCAGCAAGTGATACTGAGGGAGGGTCACCTCTGACCCCCACCCCACTTCCAGACTCCCAGGCCCCAGACTCCACCTTCTAGAATTTCCTGGACTGCCAGCAGCCAATAGCGTGTCCTGCAAGCCTCTGGCCAGCAAGGGATACTGAGGGAGGGTCACCTCTGACCCCCACCTCACTTCCAGACCCCCAGGCCCCAGACTCCACCTTCTAGACTTTCCTGGATGGCCAGCAGGAAATAGCGTGTCCTACAAGCCTCTGGCCAGCAAGGGATACTGAGGGAGGGTCACCTCTGACCTCCACCCCACTTCCAGACCCCCAGGCCCCAGACTCCACCTTCTAGATTTTCCTGGACTGCCAGCAGGCAATAGCGTCTCCTGCAAGCCTCTGGCCAGCAAGGGATACTGAGGGAGGGTCACCTCTGACCCCCACCCCACTTCCCGACCCCCAGGCCCCAGAGACCAACTTCTAGACTTTCCTGGACTGCCAGCAGGCAATAGCGTGTCCTGCAAGCCTCTGGCCAGCAAGGGATACAGAGGGAGGGTCACCTCTGACCCCCACCCCACTTCCAGACCCCCAGGCCCCAGAATCCACCTTCTAGACTTTCCTGGACTGCCAGAAGCCAATAGCGTGTCCTGCAAGCCTCTGGCCAACAAGGGATACTGAGGGAGGGTCACCTCTGACCCCCACCCCACTTCCAGACCCCCAGGCCCCAGACTCCACCTTCTAGACTTTCCTGGACTGCCAGCAGGCAATAGCGTGTCCTGCAAGCCTCTGGCCAGCAAGGGATACTGAGGGAGGGTCACCTCTGACCCCCACGCCACTTCCAGACCCCCAGGCCCCAGACTCCACCTTCTAGACTTTTCTGGACTGCCGGCAGGCAATAGCATGTCCTGCAAGCCTCTGACCAGCAAAGGATACTGAGGGAGGGTCACCTCTTACCCCCACCCCACTACCAGACCCCCAGGCCCCATACTCCACCTTCTAGACTTTCCTGGACTGCCAGCAGGCAATAGCGTGTCCTGCAAGCCTCTGGCCAGCAAGGGATACTGAGGGAGGGGCAGCTCTGACCCCCACCCCACTTCCAGACCCCCAGGCCGCAGACTCCACCTTCTAGACTTTCCTGGACTGCCAGCAGGCAATAGCGTGTCCTGCAAGCCTCTGGCCAGCAAGAGATACTGAGGGAGGGTAACCTCTGAACCCCACCCCACTTCGAGACCCCCCAGGACCCAGACTCCACCTTCTAGACTTTACTGGACGGCCAGCAGGAAATAGCGTGTCCTGCAAGCCTCTGACCAGCAAGGGATACCGAGGGACGGTCACCGCTGACCCCCCACCCCACTTCCAGACCCACAGGCCCCAGACTCCAACTTCTAGTTAGGTAGCCAGGATCTCCTTGAGTCGGTTTTTTTTTTTTTTTCTTTTCTCTTGACCCCCCTGCATTCCCCACTTAACACCTAGCCCTCCTTCTCCCCCCAGACTTTCCTGGACTGCCAGCAGGCAATAGCGTGTCCTGCAAGCCTCAGGCCAGCAAGGGATACTGAGGGAGGGTCACCTCTGACCCCCACCCCACTTCCAGACCCCCAGGCCCCAGACTGCACCTTCTAGACTTTCCTGGACTGGCAGCAGGCAATAGCGTGTCCTACAAGCCTCTGGCCCCCAAGGGATACTGAGGGAGGGTCACCTCTGACCTCCACCCCACTTCCAGACCCCCAGGCCCCAGACTCCACCTTCTAGACTTTCCTGGACTGCCAGCAGGCAATAGCGTCTCCTGCAAGCCTCTGGCCAGCAAGGGATACTGAGGGAGGGTCACCTCTGACCCCCACCCCACTTCCAGACCCCCAGGCCCCAGACTCCACCTTCTAGACTTGCCTGGACTGCCAGCAGGCAATAGCGTGTCCTGCAAGCCTCTGGCCAGCAAGGGATACCTAGGAAGGGTCACCTCTGACCCCCACCCCACTTCCAGACCCCCAGGCCCCAGACTCCACCTTCAAGACTTTCCTGGACTGCCAGCAGGCAATAGCGTGTCCTGCAAGCCTCTGGCCAGCAAGGGATACTGAGGGAGGGTCACCTCTGACGCCCACCCCACTTCCAGACCCCCAGGCCCCAGAATCCACCTTCTAGACTTTCCTGGACTGCCAGCAGGCAATAGCGTGTCCTGCAAGCCTCTGGCCAGCAAGGGATACTGAGGGAGGGTCACCTCTGACATCCACCCCACTTCCAGACCCCCAGGCCCCAGACTCCACCTTCTAGACTTTCCTGGACTGCCAGCAGGCAATAGCGTCTCCTGAAAGCCTCTAGCCAGCAAGGGATACTGAGGGAGGGTCACCTCTGACCCCCACCCCACTTCCCGACCCCCAGGCCCCAGAGACCAACTTCTAGACTTTCCTGGACTGCCAGCAGGCAATAGCGTGTCCTGCAAGCCTCTGGCCAGCAAGGGATACTGAGGGAGGGTCACCTCTGACCCCCACCCCACTTCCAGACCCCCAGGCCCCAGAATCCACCTTCTAGACTTTCCTGGACTGCCAGCAGCCAATAGCGTGTCCTTCAAGCCTCTGGCCAACAAGGGATACTGAGGGAGGGTCACCTCTGACCCCCACCCCACTTCCAGACCCCCAGGCCCCAGACTCCACCTTCTAGACTTTCCTGGACTGCCAGCAGGCAATAGCGTCTCCTGCAAGCCTCTGGCCAGCAAGGGATACTGAGGGAGGGTCACCTCTGACCCCCACGCCACTTCCAGACCACCAGGCCCCAGACTCCAACTTCTAGACTTTTCTGGACTGCCGGCAGGCAATAGCGTGTCCTGCAAGCCTCTGACCAGCAAAGGATACTGAGGGAGGGTCACCTCTTACCCCCACCCCACTACCAGACCCCCAGGCCCCATACTCCACCTTCTAGACTTTCCTGGACTGCCAGCAGGCAATAGCGTGTCCTGCAAGCCTCTGGCCAGCAAGGGATACTGAGGGAGGGGCAGCTCTGACCCCCACCCCACTTCCAGACCCCCAGGCCGCAGACTCCACCTTCTAGACTTTCCTGGACTGCCAGCAGGCAACAGCGTGTCCTGCAAGCCTCTGGCCAGCAAGAGATACTGAGGGAGGGTCACCTCTGAACCCCACCCCACTTCCAGACCCCCAGGACCCAGACTCCACCTTCTAGATTTTACTGGACGGCCAGCAGGAAATAGCGTGTCCTGCAAGCTTCTGACCAGCAAGGGATACCGAGGGACGGTCAGCGCTGACCCCCACCCCACTTCCAGACCCCCAGGCCCCAGACTCCAACTTCTAGTTAGGTAGCCAGGATCTCCTTGAGTCGGTTTTTTTTTTTTTTTCTTTTCTCTTGACCCCCCTGCATTCCCCTCTTAACACCTAGCCCTCCTTCTCCCCCCAGACTTTCCTGGACTGCCAGCAGGCAATAGCGTGTCCTGCAAGCCTCAGGCCAGCAAGGGATACTGAGGGAGGGTCACCTCTGACCCCCACCCCACTTCCAGACCCCCAGGCCCCAGACTCCACCTTCTAGACTTTCCTGGACAGGCAGGAGGCAATAGCGTGTCCTACAAGCCTCTGGCCCCCAAGGGATACTGAGGGAGGGTCACCTCTGACCTCCACCCCACTTCCAGACCCCCAGGCCCCAGACTCCACCTTCTAGACTTTCCTGGACTGCCAGCAGGCAATAGCGTCTCCTGCAAGCCTCTGGCCAGCAAGGGATACTGAGGGAGGGTCACCTCTGACCCCCACCCCACTTCCAGACCCCCAGGCCCCAGACTCCACCTTCTAGACTTGCCTGGACTGCCAGCAGGCAATAGCGTGTCCTGCAAGCCTCTGGCCAGCAAGGGATACTGAGGAAGGGTCACCTCTGACCCCCACCCCACTTCCAGACCCCCAGGCCCCAGACTCCACCTTCAAGACTTTCCTGGACTGCCAGCAGGCAATAGCGTGTCCTGCAAGCCTCTGGCCAGCAAGGGATACTGAGGGAGGGTCACCTCTGACGCCCACCCCACTTCCAGAACCCCAGGCCCCAGAATCCACCTTCTAGACTTTCCTGGACTGCCAGCAGGCAATAGCGTGTCCTGCAAGCCTCTGGCCAGCAAGGGATACTGAGGGAGGGTCACCTCTGACATCCACCCCACTTCCAGACCCCCAGGCCCCAGACTCCACCTTCTAGACTTTCCTGGACTGCCAGCAGGCAATAGCGTCTCCTGAAAGCCTGTAGCCAGCAAGGGATACTGAGGGAGGGTCACCTCTGACCCCCACCCCACTTCCCGACCCCCAGGCCCCAGAGACCAACTTCTAGACTTTCCTGGACTGCCAGCAGGCAATAGCGTGTCCTGCAAGCCTCTGGCCAGCAAGGGATACTGAGGGAGGGTCACCTCTGACCCCCACCCCACTTCCAGACCCCCAGGCCCCAGAATCCACCTTCTAGACTTTCCTGGACTGCCAGCAGCCAATAGCGTGTCCTGCAAGCCTCTGGCCAACAAGGGATACTGAGGGAGGGTCACCTCTGACCCCCACCCCACTTCCAGACCCCCAGGCCCCAGACTCCACCTTCTAGACTTTCCTGGACTTCCAGCAGGCAATAGCGTCTCCTGCAAGCCTCTGGCCAGCAAGGGATACTGAGGGAGGGTCACCTCTGACCCCCACGCCACTTCCAGACCCCCAGGGCCCAGACTCCACCTTCTAGACTTTTCTGGACTGCCGGCAGGAAATAGCGTGTCCTGCAAGACTCTGACCAGCAAAGGATACTGAGGGAGGGTCACCTCTTACCCCCCCACCCCCCTACCAGACCCCCAGGCCCCATACTCCACCTTCTAGACTTTCCTGGACTGCCAGCAGGCAATAGCGTGTCCTGCAAGCCTCTGGCCAGCAAGGGATACTGAGGGAGGGGCAGCTCTGACCCCCACCCCACTTCCAGACCCCCAGGCCGCAGACTCCACCTTCTAGACTTTCCTGGACTGCCAGCAGGCAATAGCGTGTCCTGCAAGCCTCTGGCCAGCAAGAGATACTGAGGGAGGGTCACCTCTGACCCCCCACCCCACTTCCAGACCCCCAGGACCCAGACTCCACCTTCTATATTTTCCTGGACTCCCAGCAGGCAATAGCGTGTCCTGCAAGCCTCTGGCCAGCAAGGGATACTGAGGGAGGGTCACCTCTGACATCCACCCCACTTCCAGACCCCCAGGCCCCAGACTCCACCTTCTAGACTTTCCTGGACTACCAGCAGGCAATAGCGTGTCCTGCAAGCCTCTGGCCAGCAAGGGATACTGAGGGAGGGTCACCTCTGACCCCCACCCCACTTCCAGACCCCCAGGACCCAGACTCCACCTTCTAGACTTTCCTGGACTGCCAGCAGGCAATAGCGTGTCCTGCAAGCCTCTTTCCAGGAAGGGATACTGAGGGAGGGTCACCTCTGACCCCCACCCCACTTCCAGACCCCCAGGCCCCAGACTCCACCTTCTAGAATTTCCTGGACTGCCAGCAGGCAATAGCGTGTCCTGCAAGCCTCTGGCCAGCAAGGGATACTGAGGGAGGGTCACCTCTGACCCCCACCCCACTTCCAGACCCCCAGGCCACGGACTCCACCTTCTAGACTTTCCTGGACTGCCAGCAGGCAATAGCGTGTCCTGCAAGCCTCTGGCCAGCAAGGGATACTGAGGAAGGGTCACCTCTGACCCCCACACCACTTCCAGACCCCCAGGCCCCAGACTCCACCTTCTAGATATTCCTGGACTGCTAGCAGGCAATAGCGTGTCCTGCAAGCCTCTGGCCATCAAGGGATACTGAGGAAGGGTCACCTCTGACCCCCACACCACTTCCAGACCCCCCGGCCCCAGACTCCACCTTCTAGAATTTCCTGGACTGCCAGCAGGCAATAGCGCGTCCTGCAAGCCTCTGGCCAGCAAGGGATACTGAGGGAGGGTCACCTCTGACCCCCACCCCACTTCCAAACCCCCAGGACCCAGACTCCACCTTCCAGGTATGTAGCCAGGATCTCCTTGAGGCTGGTTTTTTTTTTTTTTTTTTTTTTTTTTTTTTCTTTTCTCTTGACCCCCCTGCATTCCCCTGTTAAAACCTAGCCCTCCTTCTCCCCGCAGACTTTCCTGGACTGCCAGCAGGCAATAGCGTGTCCTGCAAGCCTCAGGCCAGCAAGGGATACTGAGGGAGGGTCACCTCTGACCCCCACCCCACTTCCAGACCCCCAGGCACCAGACTCCACCTTCTAGACTTTCCTGGACTGCCAGCAGGCAATAGCGTGTCCTACAAGCCTCTGGCCAGCAAGGGATACTGAGGGAGGGTCACCTCTGACCTCCACCCCACTTCCAGACCCCCAGGCCCCAGACTCCACCTTCTAGACTTTCCTGGACTGCCAGCAGGCAATAGCGTCTCCTGCAAGCCTCTGGCCAGCAAGGGATACTGAGGGAGGGTCAACTCTGACCCCCACCCCAGTTCCAGACCCCCAGGCCCCAGAGACCAACTTCTAGACTTTCCTGGACTGCCAGCAGGCAATAGCGTGTCCTGCAAGCCTCTGGCCAGCAAGGGATACTGAGGGAGGGTCACCTCTGACCCCCACCCCACTTCCAGACCCCCAGGCCCCAGACTCCACCTTCTAGACTTGCCTGGACTGCCAGCAGGCAATAGCGTGTCCTGCAAGCCTCTGGCCAGCAAGGGGTACTGAGGAAGGGTCACCTCTGACCCCCACCCCACTTCCAGACCCCCAGGCCCCAGACTCCACCTTCAAGACTTTCCTGGACTGCCAGCAGGCAATAGCGTGTCCTGCAAGCCTCTGGCCAGCAAGGGATACTGAGGGAGGGTCACCTCTGACCCCCACCCCACTTCCAGACCCCCAGACCCCAGACTCCACCTTCTAGACTTTCCTGGACTGCCAGCAGGCAATAGCGTGTCCTGCAAGCCTCTGGCCAGCAAGGGATACTGAGGGAGGGTCACCTCTGACCCCCACCCCACTTCCAGACCCCCAGGCCCCAGACTCCACCTTCTAGACTTTCCTGGACTGCCAGCAGGCAATAGCGTGTCCTGCAAGCCTCTGGCCAGCAAGGGATACTGAGGGAGGGTCATCTCTGACATCCACCCCACTTCCAGACCCCCAGGCCCCAGACTCCACCTTCTAGACTTTCCTGGACTGCCAGCAGGCAATAGCGTCTCCTGAAAGCCTCTGGCCAGCAAGGGATACTGAGGGAGGGTCACCTCTGACGCCCACCCCACTTCCAGACCCCCAGGACCCAGACTCCACCTTCTAGACTTTCCTGGACTGCTAGCAGGCAATAGCGTGTCCTGCAAGCCTCTTTCCAGCAAGGGATACTGAGGGAGGGTCACCTCTGACCCCCACCCCACTTCCAGACCCACAGGCCCCAGACTCCACCTTCTAGACTTTCCTGGACTGCCAGCAGGCAATAGCGTGTCCTGCAAGCCTCTGGCCAGCAAGGGATACTGAGGGAGGGTCACCTCTGACCTCCACCCCACTTCCAGACCCCCAGGCCCCAGACTCCACCTTCTAGACTTTCCTGGACTGCCAGCAGGCAATAGAGTCTCCTGCAAGCCTCTGGCCAGCAAGGGATACTGAGGGAGGGTCACCTCTGACCCCCACCCCATGTCCAGACCCCCAGGCCCCAGACTCCACCTTCTAGACTTGCCTGGACTGCCAGCAGGCAATAGCGTGTCCTGCAAGCCTCTGGCCAGCAAGGGATACTGAGGAAGGGTCACCTCTGACCCCCACCCCACTTCCAGACCCCCAGGCCCCAGACTCCACCTTCAAGATTTTCCTGGACTGCCAGCAGGCAATAGCGTGTCCTGCAAGCCTCTGGCCAGCAAGGGATACTGAGGGAGGGTCACCTCTGACCCCCACCCCACTTCCAGACCCCCAGGCCCCAGACTCCACCTTCTAGACTTTCCTGGACTGCCAGCCGGCAATAGCGTGTCCTGCAAGCCTCTGGCCAGCAAGGGATACTGAGGGAGGGTCACCTCTGACGCCCACCCCACTTCCAGAACCCCAGGCCCCAGAATCCACCTTCTAGACTTTCCTGGACTGCCAGCAGGCAATAGCGTGTCCTGCAAGCCTCTGGCCAGCAAGGGATACTGAGGGAGGGTCACCTCTGACATCCACCCCACTTCCAGACCCCCAGGCCCCAGACTCCACCTTCTAGACTTTCCTGGACTGCCAGCAGGCAATAGCGTCTCCTGAAAGCCTCTAGCCAGCAAGGGATACTGAGGGAGGGTCACCTCTGACCCCCACCCCACTTCCCGACCCCCAGGCCCCAGAGAACAACTTCTAGACTTTCCTGGACTGCCAGCAGGCAATAGCGTGTCCTGCAAGCCTCTGGCCAGCAAGGGATACTGAGGGAGGGTCACCTCTGACCCCCACCCCACTTCCAGACCCCCAGGCCCCAGAATCCACCTTCAAGACTTTCCTGTACTGCCAGCAGCCAATAGCGTGTCCTGCAAGCCTCTGGCCAACAAGGGATACTGAGGGGAGGGTCACCTCTGACCCCCACCCCACTTCCAGACCCCCAGGCCCCAGACTCCACCTTCTAGACTTTCCTGGACTGCCAGCAGGCAATAGCGTCTCCTGCAAGCCTCTGGCCAGCAAGGGATACTGAGGGAGGGTCACCTCTGACCCCCACGCCACTTCCAGACCCCCAGGCCCCAGACTCCACCTTCTAGACTTTTCTGGACTGCCGGCAGGCAATAGCGTGTCCTGCAAGCCTCTGACCAGCAAAGGATACTGAGGGAGGGTCACCTCTTACCCCCACCCACTACCAGACCCCCAGGCCCCATACTCCACCTTCTAAACTTTCCTGGACTGCCAGCAGGCAATAGCGTGTCCTGCAAGCCTCTGGCCAGCAAGGGATACTGAGGGAGGGGCAGCTCTGACCCCCACCCCACTTCCAGACCACCAGGCCGCAGACTACACCTTCTAGACTTTCCTGGACTGCCAGCAGGCAATAGCGTGTCCTGCAAGCCTCTGGCCAGCAAGAGATAATTAGGGAGGGTCACCTCTGACCCCCACCCCACTTCCAGACCCCCAGGACCCAGACTCCACCTTCTAGACTTTACTGGACGGCCAGCAGGAAATAGCGTGTCCTGCAAGCCTCTGACCAGCAAGGGATACCGAGGGACGGTCACCGCCGACCCCCACCCCACTTCCAGACCCCCAGGCCCCAGACTCCAACTTCTAGTTAGGTAGCCAGGATCTCCTTGAGTCGGTTTTTTTTTTTTTTTTTCTCTTGACCCCCCTGCATTCCCCTCTTAACACCTAGCCCTCCTTCTCCCCCCAGACTTTCCTGGACTGCCAGCAGGCAATAGCGTGTCCTGCAAGCCTCAGGCCAGCAAGGGATACTGAGGGAGGGTCACCTCTGAACCCCACCCCACTTCCAGACCCCCAGGCCCCAGACTCCACCTTCTAGACTTTCCTGGACTGCCAGCAGGCAATAGCATGTCCTACAAGCCTCTGGCCCCCAAGGGATACTGAGGGAGGGTCACCTCTGACCTCCACCCCACTTCCAGACCCCCAGGCCCCAGACTCCACCTTCTAGACTTTCCTGGACTGCCAGCAGGCAATAGCGTCTCCTGCAAGCCTCTGGCCAGCAAGGGATACTGAGGGAGGGTCACCTCTGACCCCCACCCCACTTCCAGACCCCCAGGTCCCAGACTCCACCTTCTAGACTTGCCTGGACTGCCAGCAGGCAATAGCGTGTCCTGCAAGCCTCTGGCCAGCAAGGGATACTGAGGAAGGGTCACCTCTGACCCCCACCCCACTTCCAGACCCCCAGGCCCCAGACTCCACCTTCAAGACTTTCCTGGACTGCCAGCAGGCAATAGCGTGTCCTGCAAGCCTCTGGCCAGCAAGGGATACTGAGGGAGGGTCACCTCTGACCCCCACCACACTTCCAGACCCCCAGACCCCAGACTCCACCTTCTAGACTTTCCTGGACTGCCAGCAGGCAATAGCGTGTCCTGCAAGCCTCTGGCCGGCAAGGGATACTGAGGAAGGGTCACCTCTGACCCCCACCCCACTTCCAGAACCCAAGGCCCCAGACAACACCTTCTAGAATTTCCTGGACTGCCAGCAGGCAATAGCGTGTCCTGCAAGCCTCTGGCCAGCAAGGGATACTGAGGGAGGGTCACCTCTGACCCCCACCCCACTTCCAGACCCCCAGGCCACAGACACCACCTTCTAGACTTTCTTGGACTGCCAGCAGGCAATAGCGTGTCCTGCAAGCCTCTGGCCAGCAAGGGATACTGAGGAAGTGTCACCTATGACCCCCACACCACTTCCAGACCCCCAGGCCCCAGACTCCACCTTCTAGACATTCCTGGACTGCTACCAGGCAATAGCGTGTCCTGTAAGCCTCTGGCCAGCAAGGGATACTGAGGAAGGGTCACCTCTGACCCCCACACCACTTCCAGACACCCAGGCCCCAGACTCCACCTTCTAGAATTTCCTGGACTGCCAGCAGGCAATAGCGTGTCCTGGAAGCCTCTGGCCGGCAAGGGATACTGAGGGAGGGTCACCTCTGACCCCCACCCCACTTCCAAACCCCCAGGCCCCAGACTCCACCTTCCAGGTATGTAGCCAGGATCTCCTTGAGGCTGGTTTTTTTTTTTTTTTTTTTTTTTTTTTCTTTTCTCTTGACCCCCCTGCATTCCCCTGTTAACACCTAGACCTCCTTCTCCCCGCAGACTTTCCTGGACTGCCAGCAGGCAATAGCGTGTCCTGCAAGCCTCTGGCCAGCAAGGGATACTGAGGGAGGGTCACCTCTGACCCCCACCCCACTTCCAGACCCCCAGGCCCCAGACTCCACCTTCTAGACTTGCCTGGACAGCCAGCAGGCAAAAGCGTGTCCTGCAAGCCTCTGGCCAGCAAGGGGTACTGAGGAAGGGTCACCTCAGACCCCCACCCCACTTCCAGACCCCCAGGCCCCAGACTCCACCTTCAAGACTTTCCTGGACTGCCAGCAGGCAATAGCGTGTCCTGCAAGCCTCTGGCCAGCAAGGGATACTGAGGGAGGGTCACCTCTGACCCCCACCCCACTTCCAGACCCCCAGACCCCAGACTCCACCTTCTAGACTTTCTTGGACTGCCAGCAGGCAATAGCGTGTCCTGCAAGCCTCTGGCCAGCAAGGGATACTGAGGGAGGGTCACCTCTGACCCCCACCCCACTTCCAGACCCCCAGGCCCCAGACTCCACCTTCTAGACTTTCCTGGACTGCCAGCAGGCAATAGCATGTCCTGCAAGCCTCTGGCCAGCAAGGGATACTGAGGGAGGGTCACCTCTGATATCCACCACACTTCCAGACCCCCAGGCCCCAGACTCCACCTTCTAGACTTTCCTGGACTGCCAGCAGGCAATAGCGTCTCCTGAAAGCCTCTGGCCAGCAAGGGATACTGAGGCAGGGTCACCTCTGACGCCCACCCCACTTCCAGACCCCCAGGACCCAGACTCCACCTTCTAGAATTTCCTGGACTGCCAGCAGGCAATAGCGTGTCCTGCAAGCCTCTTTCCAGCAAGGGATACTGAGGGAGGGTCACCTCTGACCCCCACCACACTTCCAGACCCACAGGCCCCAGACTCCACCTTCTAGACTTTCCTGGACTGCCAGCAGGCAATAGCGTGTCCTGCAAGCCTCTGGCCAGCAAGGGATACTGAGGGAGGGTCACCTCTGACCCCCACCCCACTTCCAGACCCCCAGGCCCCAGACTCCACCTTCTAGACTTTCCTGGACTGCCAGCAGGCAATAGCGTGTCCTGCAAGCCTCTGGCCAGCAAGGGATACTGAGGGAGGGTCACCTCTGAACCCCACCCCACTTCCAGACCCCCAGGCCCCAGACTCCACCTTCTAGACTTTCCTGGACTGCCAGCAGGCAATAGTGTGTCCTGCAAGCCTCTGGCCAGCAAGGGATACTGAGGAAGGGTCACCTCTGACCCCCACCGCACTTCCAGACCCCCAGGCCCCAGACTCCACCTTCTAGACATTCCTGGACTGCTATCAGGCAATAGCGTGTCCTGCAAGCCTCTGGCCAGCAAGGGATACTGAGGGAGGGTCACCTCTGACCCCCAGCCCACTTCCAGACCCCAGGCCCCAGACTCCACCTTCTAGGTAGGTAGCCAGGATCTCCTTGAGGCTGTTTTTTTTTTTTTTTTCTTTTCTCTTGACCCCCCTGCATTCCCCTGTTAACACCTAGCCCTCCTTCTCCCCCCAGACTTTCCTGGACTGCCAGCAGGCAATAGCGTGTCCTGCAAGCCTCAGGCCAGCAAGGAATACTGAGGGAGGGTCACCTCTGACCCCCACCCCATTTCCAGACCCCCAGGCCCCAGACTCCACCTTCAAGACTTTCCTGGACTGCCAACAGGCAATAGCGTGTCCTGCAAGCCTCTGGCCAGCAAGGGATACTGAGGGAGGGTAACCTCTGACCCCCACCCCACTTCCAGACCCCCAGGCCCCAGACTCCACCTTCTAGACTTTCCTGGACTGCCAGCAGGCAATAGCGTGTCCTACAAGCCTCTGGCCCCCAAGGGATACTGAGGGAGGGTCACCTCTGACCTCCACCCCACTTCCAGACCCCCAGGCCCCAGACTCCACCTTCTAGACTTTCCTGGACTGCCAGCAGGCAATAGCGTCTCCTGCAAGCCTCTGGCCAGCAAGGGATACTGAGGGAGGGTCACCTCTGACCCCCACCCCACTTCCAGACCCCCAGGCCCCAGACTCCACCTTCTAGACTTGCCTGGACTGCCAGCAGGCAATAGTGTGTCCTGCAAGCCTCTGGGCAGCAAGGGATACTGAGGAAGGGTCACCTCTGACCCCCACCCCACTTCCAGACCCCCAGGCCCCAGACTCCACCTTCAAGACTTTCCTGGACTGCCAGCAGGCAATAGCGTGTCCTGCAAGCCTCTGGCCAGCAAGGGATACTGAGGGAGGGTCACCTCTGACCCCCACCCCACTTCCAGACCCCCAGGCCCCAGAATCCACCTTCTAGACTTTCCTGTACTGCCAGCAGCCAATAGCGTGTCCTGCAAGCCTCTGGCCAACAAGGGATAATGAGGGAGGGTCACCTCTGACCCCCACCCCACTTCCAGACCCCCAGGCCCCAGACTCCACCTTCTAGACTTTCCTGGACTGCCAGCAGGCAATAGCGTGTCCTGCAAGCCTCTGGCCAGCAAGAGATACTGAGGGAGGGTCACCTCTGACCCCCACCCCACTTCCAGACCCCCAGGACCCAGACTCCACCTTCTAGACTTTACTGGACGGCCAGCAGGAAATAGCGTGTCCTGCAAGCCTCTGACCAGCAAGGGATACCGAGGGACGGTCACCGCTGACCCCCACCCCACTTCCAGACCCCCAGGCCCCAGACTCCAACTTCTAGTTAGGTAGCCAGGATCTCCTTGAGTCGGTTTTTTTTTTTTTCTTTTCTCTTGACCCCCCTGCATTCCCCTCTTAACCCCTAGCCCTCCTTCTCCCCCCAGACTTTCCTGGACTGCCAGCAGGCAATAGCGGGGTCCTGCAAGCCTCAGGCCAGCAAGGGATACTGAGGGAGGGTCACCTCTGACCCCCACCCCACTTCCAGACCCTCAGGCCCCAGACTCCACCTTCTAGACTTTACTGGACTGCCAGCAGGCAATAGCATGTCCTACAAGCCTCTGGCCCCCAAGGGATACTGAGGGAGGGTCACCTCTGACCTCCACCCCACTTCCAGACCCCCAGGCCCCAGACTCCACCTTCTAGACTTTCCTGGACTGCCAGCAGGCAATAGCGTCTCCTGCAAGCCTCTGGCCAGCAAGGCATACTGAGGGAGGGTCACCTCTGACCCCCACCCCACTTCCAGACCCCCAGGTCCCAGACTCCACCTTCTAGACTTGCCTGGACTGCCAGCAGGCAATAGCGTGTCCTGCAAGCCTCTGGCCAGCAAGGGATACTGAGGAAGGGTCACCTCTGACCCCCACCCCACTTCCAGACCCCCAGGCCCCAGACTCCACCTTCAAGACTTTCCTGGACTGCCAGCAGGCAATAGCGTGTCCTGCAAGCCTCTGGCCAGCAAGGGATACTGAGGGAGGGTCACCTCTGACCCCCACCACACTTTCAGACCCCCAGACCCCAGACTCCACCTTCTAGACTTTCCTGGACTGCCAGCAGGCAATAGCGTGTCCTGCAAGCCTCTGGCCAGCAAGGGATACTGAGGGAGGGTCACTTCTGACCCCCACCCCACTTCCAGAACCCCAGGCCCCAGACTCCACCTTCTAGAATTTCCTGGACTGCCAGCAGGCAATAGCGTGTCCTGCAAGCCTCTGGCCAGCAAGGGATACTGAGGGAGGGTCACCTCTGACCCCCACCCCACTTCCAGACCCCCAGGCCACAGACTCCACCTTCTAGACTTTCTTGGACTGCCAGCAGGCAATAGCGTGTCCTGCAAGCCTCTGGCCAGCAAGGGATACTGAGGAAGTGTCACCTCTGACCCCCACACCACTTCCAGACCCCCAGGCCCCAGACTCCACCTTCTAGACATTCCTGGACTGCTACCAGGCAATAGCGTGTCCTGTAAGCCTCTGGCCAGAAAGGGATACTGAGGAAGGGTCACCTCTGACCCCCACACCACTTCCAGACCCCCAGGCCCCAGACTCCACCTTCTAGAATTTCCTGGACTGCCAGCAGGCAATAGCGTGTCCTGCAAGCCTCTGGCCGGCAAGGGATACTGAGGGAGGGTCACCTCTGACCCCCACCCCACTTCCAAACCCCCAGGCCCCAGACTCCACCTTCCAGGTATGTAGCCAGGATCTCCTTGAGGCTGGTTTTATTTTATTTTTTTTTTTCTTTTCTCTTGACCCCCCTGCATTCCCCTGTTAACACCTAGACCTCCTTCTCCCCGCAGACTTTCTGGACTGCCAGCAGGCAATAGCGTGTCCTGCAAGCCTCAGGCCAGCAAGGGATACTGAGGGAGGGTCACCTCTGACCCCCACCCCACTTCCAGAACCCCAGGCCCCAGACTCCACCTTCTAGACTTTCCTGGACTGCCAGCAGGCAATAGCGTGTCCTACAAGCCTCTGGCCAGCAAGGGATACTGAGGGAGGGTCACCTCTGACCTCCACCCCACTTCCAGACCCCCAGGCCCCAGACTCCACCTTCTAGACTTTCCTGGACTGCCAGCAGGCAATAGCGTCTCCTGCAAGCCTCTGGCCAGCAAGGGATACTGAGGGAGGGTCAACTCTGACCCCCACCCCAGTTCCAGACCCCCAGGCCCCAGAGACCAACCTCTAGACTTTCCTGGACTGCCAGCTGGCAATAGCGTGTCCTGCAAGCCTCTGGCCAGCAAGGGATACTGAGGGAGGGTCACCTCTGACCCCCACCCCACTTCCAGACCCCCAGGCCCCAGACTCCACCTTCTAGACTTGTCTGGACAGCCAGCAGGCAATAGCGTGTCCTGCAAGCCTCTGGCCAGCAAGGGGTACTGAGGAAGGGTCACCTCTGACCCCCACCCCACTTCCAGACCCCCAGGCCCCAGACTCCACCTTCAAGACTTTCCTGGACTGCCAGCAGGCAATAGCGTGTCCTGCAAGCCTCTGGCCAGCAAGGGATACTGAGGGAGGGTCACCTCTGACCCCCACCCCACCTCCAGACCCCCAGACGCCAGACTCCACCTTCTAGACTTTCTTGGACTGCCAGCAGGCAATAGCGTGTCCTGCAAGCCTCTGGCCAGCAAGGGATACTGAGGGAGGGTCACCTCTGACCCCCACCCCACTTCCAGACCCCCAGGCCCCAGACTCCAACTTCTAGACTTTCCTGGACTGCCAGCAGGCAATAGCGTGTCCTGCAAGCCTCTGGCCAGCAAGGGATACTGAGGGAGGGTCACCTCTGACATCCACCACACTTCCAGACCCCCAGGCCCCAGACTCCACCTTCTAGACTTTCCTGGACTGCCAGCAGGCAATAGCGTCTCCTGAAAGCCTCTGGCCAGCAAGGGATACCGAGGGAGGGTCACCTCTGACGCCCACCCCACTTCCAGACCCCCAGGACCCAGACTCCACCTTCTAGACTTTCCTGGACTGCCAGCAGGCAATAGCGTGTCCTGCAAGCCTCTTTCCAGCAAGGGATACTGAGGGAGGGTCACCTCTGACCCCCACCCCACTTCCAGACCCACAGGCCCCAGACTCCACCTTCTAGACTTTCCTGGACTGCCAGCAGGCAATAGCGTGTCCTGCAAGCCTCTAGCCAGCAAGGGATACTGAGGGAGGGTCACCTCTGACCCCCACCCCACTTCCAGACCCCCAGGCCCCAGACTCCACCTTCTAGACTTTCCTGGACTGCCAGCAGGCAATAGCGTGTCCTGCAAGCCTCTGGCCAGCAAGGGATACTGAGGGAGGGTCACCTCTGAACCCCACCCCACTTCCAGAACCCCAGGCCCCAGACTCCACCTTCTAGACTTTCCTGGACTGCCAGCAGGCAATAGCGTGTCCTGCAAGCCTCTGGCCAGCAAGGGACACTGAGGAAGGGTCACCTCTGACCCCCACCCCACTTCCAGACCCCCAGGCCCCAGACTCCACCTTCTAGACATTCCTGGACTGCTATCAGGCAATAGCGTATCCTGCAAGCCTCTGGCCAGCAAGGGATACTGAGGGAGGGTCACCTCTGACCCCCAGCCCACTTCCAGACCCCAGGCCCCAGACTCCACCTTCTAGGTAGGTAGCCAGGATCTCCTTGAGGCTGTTTTTTTTTTTTTTTTCTTTTCTCTTGACCCCCCTGCATTCCCCTGTTAACACATAGCCCTCCTTCTCCCCCTAGACTTTCGTGGTCTGTCAGCAGGCAATAGCGTGTCCTGCAAGTCTCTGGCCAGCAAGGCATAATGAGGGAGGGTCACCTCTGACCCCACCCCACTTCCAGACCCCCAGGCCCCAGACTCCACCTTCTAGACTTTCCTGTACTGCCAGCAGGCTATAGCGTGTCCTGCAAGCCTCTGGCCAGCAGGAGATACTGAGGGAGGTTCACCTGTGACCCCCACCCCACTTCCAGACCCCCAGGCCCAGACACCACCTTCTAGAATTTCCTGGACTTCTAGCAGGCAATAGCGTGTCCTGCAAGCCTCTGGCCAGCAAGAGATACTGAGGGAGTGTCACCTCTGACCCCCACCACACTTCCAGACCCCCAAGCCCCAGACTCCACCTTCTAGACTTTCCTGGACTGCCAGCAGGCAATAGCGTGTCCTGCAAGCCTCTGGCCACCAAGGGATACTGAGGGAGGGTCACCTCTGACCCCCACCCCACTTCCAGACCCGCAGGCCCCAGACTCCACCTTCTAGGTAGGTAGCCAGGATCTACTTGAGGCGGGATTTTTTTTTTTTTCTTTTTTCTTGACCTCTCTCATTCCCCTGTTAACACCTAGCCCTCCTTCTCCCCCCAGACTTTCCTGGACTGCCAGCAGGCAATAGCTTGTCCTGCAAGCCTCTGGCCAGCAAGGGATACTGAGGGAGGGTCACCTCTGACCCCCACCCCACTTCCAGAACCCCGGGCCCCAGACTCGACCTTCTAGACTTTCCTGGACTGCCAGCAGGCAATAGCATGTCCTGCAAGCCTCTGGCCAGCAAGGGATACTGAGGGAGGGACACCTCTGACGCCCACCCCACTTCCAGACCCCCAGGCCCCACACTCCACCTTCTAGGTAGGTAGCCAGGATCTCCTTGAGGAGGGTTTTTTTATTTTCTTTTCTCTTGACCCCCCTGCATTCCCCTGTTAACACCTAGCCCTCCTTCTCCCCCCAGACTTTCCTGGACTGCCAGCAGGCAATAGCGTGTCCTGCAAGCCTCTGGCCAGCAGGGGATATTGAGGGAGGGTCACCTCTGACACCCACCCCACTTACAGACTCCCAGGCCCCAGACTCCACCTTCTAGACTTTCCTGGACTGCCAGCAGGCAAAAGCGTGTCCTGCAAGCCTCTGACCAGCAAGGGATACTGAGGGAGGGTCACCTCTGACCCCCACCCCACTTCCAGACCCACAGGCCCCAAACTCCACCTTCTAGACTTTCCTGGACTGCCAGCAGGCAATAGCGTGTCATGCAAGCCTCTGGCCAGCAAGGGATACTGAGGGAGGGTCACCTCTGTCCCCCAGCCCACTTCCTGACCCCCAGGCCCAAGACTCCACCTTCTACACTTTCCTGGACTGCCAGCAGGCAATAGCGTGTCCAGCAAGCCTCTGGCCAGCAAGGGATACTGAGGGAGGGTCACCTCTGACACCCACCCCACTTCCAGACCCCCAGGCCCCAGACTCCACCTTCTAGACTTTCCTGGACTGCCTGCAGGCAATAGCGTGTCCTGCAAGCCTCTGGCCAGCAAGGGATACTGAGGGAGGGTCACCTCTGTCCCCCACCCCACTTCCAGACCCCCAGGCCCCAGATTCCACCTTCTAGACTTTCCTGGACTGCCAGCAGGCAATAGCATGTCCTGCAAGCCTCTGGCCAGCAAGGGACACTGAGGGAGGGTCACCTCTGACCCCCACCCCACTTCCAGATGCCCAGGCCCCAGACTCCACCTTCTAGGTAGGTAGCCAGAATCTCCTTGAGGCGGTTTTTTTTTTTTTTCTTTTCTTTTCTCTTTACCCCCCTGCATTCCCCTGTTACCACATAGCCCTCCTTCTCCCCCCAGACTTTCCTGGTCTGCCAGCAGGCAATAGCGTGTCCTGCAAGTCTCTGGCCAGCAAGGGATAATGAGGGAGTGTCACCTCTGACCCCACCACACTTCCAGACCCCCAGGTCCCAGACTCCACCTTCTAGAATTTCCTGGACTGCCAGCAGGCAATAGCGTGTCCTGCAAGCCTCTGGCCAGCAAGGTATACTGAGGGGAGGTCACCTCTGACCCCCACCCCACTTCCAGACCCCCAGGCCCCAGACTCCACCTTATAGAGTTTCCTGGACTGCCAGCAGGCAATAGCGTGTCCTGCAAGTCTCTGGCCAGCAAGGGATACTGAGGGAGGGTCACCTCTGACCCCCACCCCACTTCCAGACCCCCAGGCCCCAGACTCCACCTTCTAGACTTTCCTGGACTGCCAGCAGGCAATAGCGTGTCCTGCAAGCGTCTGGCCAGCAAGGGATACTGAGGGAGGGTCACCTCTGACGCCCACCCCACTTCCAGACCCCCAGGCCCCAGACTCCACCTTCTAGACGTTCCTGGACTGCCAGCAGGCAATAGCATGTCCTGCAAGACTCTGGCCAGCAAGGGATACTGAGGGAGGGTCACCTCTGACCCCCACCCCACTTCAAGACGCCCAGGCCCCAGACTCCACCTTCTAGGTAGGTAGCCAGGATCTCCTTGAGGCGGGTTTTTTATTTTTTCTTTTCTCTTGCCCCCCTGCATTCCCCTGTTAACACATAGCCCTCCTTCTCCACCCAGACTTTCGTGGTCTGCCAGCAGGCAATAGCGTGTCCTGCAAGTCTCTGGCCAGCAAGGCATAATGAGGAAGGGTCACCTCTGACCCCACCCCACTTCCAGACCCCCAGGCCCCAGACTCCACCTTCTAGACTTTCCTGGACTGCCAGCAGGCAATAGCGTGTCCTGCAAGCCTCTGGCCGGCAAGGTATACTGAGGAAGGGTCACCTCTGACCCCCACCCCACTTCCAGACCCCCAGGCCCCAGACTCCACCTTCTTGACTTTCCTGGACTGCCAGCAGGCAATAGCGTGTCCTGCAAGCCTCTGGCCAGCAAGGGATACTGAGGGAGGGTCACCTCTTACCCCCATCCCACTTCCAGACCCCGAGGCCCCAGACTCCACCTTCTAGACTTTCCTGGAGTGCCAGCGGGAAATAGCGTGTCCTGCAAGCCTCTGGCCAGCAAGGGATACTGAGGGAGGGTCACCTCTGACCCCCACCCCTCTTCCAGACCTCCAGGCCCCAGACTCCACCTTCTAGACTTTCCTGGACGGCCAGCAGGCTACAGCGTGTCTGCAAGCCTCTGGCCAGCAAGGGATACTGAGGGAGGGTCACCTCTGACCCCCACCCCACTTCCAGAACCCCAGGCCCCAGACTCCACCTTCTAGACTTTCCTGGACTGCCAGCAGGCAATAGCGTGTCCTGCAAGCCTCTGGCCAGCAAGGGATACTGAGGGAGGGTCACCTCTGACCCCCACCCCACTTCCAGACCCCCAGGCCCCAGACTCCACCTTCTAGAATTTCCTGGACTGCCAGCAGGCAATAGCGTGTCCTTCAAGCCTCTGGCCACCAAGGGATACTGAGGGAGGGTCACCTCTGACCCCCACCCCACTTCCAGACCCCCAGGCCACAGACTCCACCTTCTAGGTAGGTAGCCAGGATCTCCTTAAGGCGGGTTTTTTTTTTTTCTTTTCTCTTGACCCCCCTGCATTCCCCTGTTAACACATAGCCCTCCTTCTCCCCCAGATTTTCCTTGTCTGCCAGCAGGCAATAGCGTGTCCTGCAAGTCTCTGGCCAGCAAGGGATAATGAGGGAGGGTCACCTCTGACCCCACCCCACTTCCAGACCCCCAGGCCCCAGACTCCACCTTCTAGACTTTCCTGGACTGCCAGCAGGCAATAGCGTGTCCTGCAAGCCTCTGGCCAGTAAGGTATACTGAGGGAGGGTCACCTCTGACCCCCACCCCACTTCCAGACCTCCAGGCCCCAGACTCCACCTTCTAGACTTTCCTGGACTGCCAGCAGGCAATAGCGTGTCCTGCAAGCCTCTGGCCAGCAAGGGATACAGAGGGAGGGTCACCTCTGACCCCCACCGCACTTCCAGACCTCCAGGCCCCAGACTCCACCTTCTAGAATTTCCTGGACTGCCAGCAGGCAATAGCGTGTCCTGCAAGCCTCTGGCCAGCAAGGGATACTGAGGGAGGGTCACCTCTGACCCCCACCCCACTTCCAGACCCCCAGGCCCCAGATTCCACATTCTAGACTTTCCTGGACTGCCAGCAGGCAATAGCATGTCCTGCAAGCCTCTGGCCAGCAAGGGATACTGAGGGAGGGTCACCTCTGACTCCCACCCCACTTCCAGATGCCCAGGCCCCAGACTCCACCTTCTAGGTAGGTAGCCAGGATCTCCTTGAGGCGGGTTTTTTTTTTTTTTTTCTTTACTTTTCTCTTGACCCCCCTGCATTCCCCTGTGAACACATAGCCCTCCTTCTCCCCCCAGACTTTCCTGGTCTGCCAGCAGGCAATAGCGTGTCCTGCAAGTCTCTGGCCAGCAAGGGATAATGAGGGAGGGTCACCTCTGACTGCACCACACTTCCAGACCCCCAGGCCCCAGACTCCACCTTCTAGAATTTCCTGGACTGCCAGCAGGCAATAGCGTGTCCTGCAAGCCTCTGGTCATCAAAGGATACTGAGGGAGTGTCACCTCTGACCCCCACCCCACTTCCAGACCCCCAGGCCCCAGACTCCATCTTCTAGACTTTCCTGGACTGCCAGCAGGCAATAGCGTGTCCTGCAAGCCCCTGGCCAGCAAGGGATACTGAGGGAGGGTCACCTCTGACCCCCACCCCTCTTCCAGTCCTCCCGGCCCCAGACTCCAACTTCTAGACTTTCCTGAACTGCCAGCAGGCAATAGCGTGTCCTGCAAGCCTCTGGCCAGCAAGGGATACTGAGAGAGGGTCACCTCTGACCCCTACCCCACTTCCAGACCCCACGGCCCCAGACTCCACCTTCTAGACTTTTCTGCAGTGTCAGCAGGCAATAGCGTGTCCTGTAAGCCTCTGGCCAGCAAGGGATACTGAGGGAGGGTCACCTCTGACCCCCACCCCACTTCCAGACCCCCAGGCCCCAGACTCTAACTTCTAGACTTTCCTGGACTGCCAGCAGGCAATAGCGTCTCCTGCAAGCCTCTGGCCACCAAGGGATACTGAGGGAGGGTCACCTCTGACCCCCACCCCACTTCCAGACCCGCAGGCCCCAGACTCCACCTTCTAGGTAGGTAGCCAGGATCTCCTTGAGGCGGGTTTTTTTTTTTTTTTCTTTTCTCTTGACCCCCCTGCATTCCCCTGTTAACACCTAGCCCTCCTTCTCCCCCCAGACTTTCCTGGACTGCCAGCAGGCAATAGCTTGTCCTGCAAGCCTCTGGCCAGCAAGGGATACTGAGGGAGGGTCACCTCTGACCTCCACCCCACTTCCAGACCCCCAGGCCCCAGATTCCACATTCTAGACTTTCCTGGACTGCCAGCAGGCAATAGCGTGTCCTGCAAGCCTCTGGCCAGCAAGGGACACTGAGGGAGGGTCACCTCTGACCCCCACCCCACTTCCAGACCCCCAGGCCCCAGACTCCACCTTCTAGGTAGGTAGCCAGGATCTACTTAAGGCGGGTTTTTTTTTTTTTCTTCTCTTTTCTTTTCCCTTGACCCCCCTGCATTCTCTTTTTAACACCTAGCCCTCCTTCTCCCCCCAGACCTTCCTGGACTGCCAGCAGGCATTAGCGTGTCCTGCAAGCCTCTGGCCAGCAAGGGATATTGAGGGAGGGTCACTTCTGACACCCACCCCACTTCCAGACTCCCAGGCCCCAGACTCCACCTTCTAGACTTTCCTGGACTGCCAGCAGGCAAAATATTGTCCTGCAAACCTCTGACCAGCAAGGGATACTGAGGGAGGGTCACCTCTGACCCCCACCCCACTTCCAGACCCCCTGGCCCCAGATTCCACCTTCTAGACTTTCCTGGACTGCCAGCAGGCAATAGCATGTCCTGCAAGCCTCTGGCAAGCAAGGGATACTGAGGGAGGGTCACCTCTGACCCCCACCCCATTTCCAGATGCCCAGGCCCCAGAGTCCACCTTCTAGGTAGGTAGCCAGGATCTCCTTGAGGCGGGTTTTTTTTTCCTTTTCTTTTCTCTTGACCCCCCTGCATTCCCCTGTTAACACATAGCCCTCCTTCTCCCCCCAGACTTTCCTGGTCTGCCAGCAGGCAATAGCGTGTCCTGCAAGTCTCTGGCCAGCAAGGGATAATGAGGGCGGGTCACCTCTGACCCCACCCCACTTCCAGACCCCCAGGCACCAGACTCCACCTTCTAGACTTTCCTGGACTGCCAGCAGGAAAAAGCGTGTCCTGCAAGCCTCTGACCAGCAAGGGATACTGAGGGAGTGTCACCTCTGACCCCCACCACACTTCCAGACCCACAGGCCCCAAACTCCACCTTCTAGACTTTCCTGGACTGCCAGCAGGCAATAGCGTGTCCTGCAAGCCTCTGGCCAGAAAGGGATACTGAGTGGGGGTCACCTCTGTCCCCCAGCCCACTTCCAGACCCCCAGGCCCAAGACTCCACCTTCTACACTTTCCTGGACTGCCAGCAGGCAATAGCGTGTCCAGCAAGCCTCTGGCCAGCAAGGGATACTGAGGGAGGGTCACCTCTTACACCCACCCCACTTCCAGACCCCCAGGCCCCAGACTCCACCTTCTAGACTTTCCAGGACTGCCAGCACGCAATAGCGTGTCCTGCAAGCCTCTGGCCAGCAAGGGATACTGAGGGAGGGTCACCTCTGACCTCCACCCCACTTCCAGACCCCCAGGCCCCAGATTCCACATTCTAGACTTTTCTGGACTGCCAGCAGGCAATAGCATGTCCTGCAAGCCTCTGGCAAGCAAGGGAAACTGAGGGAGGGTCACCTCTGACCCCACCCAACTTCCTGATGCCCAGGCCACAGACTCCACCTTTTAGGTAGGTAGCCAGGAACTCCTTGAGGCGTGTTTTTTTTTTCTTTTCTTTTCTCTTGACCCCCCTGCATTCCCCTGTTAACACATAGCCCTCCTTCTCCCCCCAGAATTTCCTGGTCTGCCAGCAGGCAATAGCGTGTCCTGAAAGTCTCTGGCCAGCAAGGGATAATGAGGGAGGGATACCTCTGACCCCCACCACATTTCCAGACCCCCAGGCCCCAGACTCCACCTTCTAGACTTTCCTGGACTGCCAGCAGGCAATAGCGTGTCCTGCAAGCCTCTGGCCAGCAAGGTATACTGAGGGAGGGTCACCTCTGACCCCCACCCCACTTCCAGACCCCCAGGCCCCAGACTCCACCTTCTAGACTTTCCTGGACTGCCAGCAGGCTATAGCTTGTCCTGCAAGCCTCTGGCCAGCAAGGGATACTGAGGGAGGGTCACCTCTGACCCCCACCCCACTTCCAGACCCCCAGTCCCCAGACTCCACATTCTTGACTATCCTGGACTGCAAGCAGGCAATAGCGTGTCCTGCAAGCCTCTGGCCAGCAAGGGATACTGAGTGAGGTTCATCTCTGACCCCCACCCCACTTCCAGACCCCCAGGCCCCACACTCCACCTTCTAGGTAGGTAGCCAGGATCTCCTTGAGGAGGGTTTTTTTTTTTTTTTCTTTTCTCTTGACCCCCCTGCATTCCCCTGTTAACACCTAGCCCTCCTTCTCCCCCCAGACTTTTCTGGACTGCCAGCAGGCAATAGCGTGTCCTGCAAGACTATGTCCAGCAAGGGAAATTGAGGGAGGGTCACCTCTGACCCCCACCCCACTTCCAGACCCCCAGGCCCCAGACTACACCTTCTAGAATTTCCTGGACTGCCAGCAGGCAATAGCGTGTCCTTCAAGCCTCTGGCCAGCAAGGGATACTGAGGGAGGGTCACCTCTTACCCCCACCCCACTTCCAGACCCCCAGGCCACAGACTCCACCTTCTAGGTAGGTAGCCAGGATCTCCTTGAGGCGGGTTTTTTTTTTTCTTTTCTCTTGACCCCCCTGCATTCCCCTGTTAACACATAGCCCTCCTTCTCCCCCAGATTTTCCTTGTCTGCCAGCAGGCAATAGCGTGTCCTGCAAGTCTCTGGCCAGCAAGGGATAATGAGGGAGGGTCACCTCTGACCCCACCCCACTTCCAGACCCCCAGGCCCCAGACTCCACCTTCTAGACTTTCCTGGACTTCCAGCAGACAATAGCGTGTCCTGCAAGCCTCTGGCCAGTAAGGTATACTGAGGGAGGTTCACCTCTGACCCCCACCCCACTTCCAGACCTCCAGGCCCCAGACTCCACCTTCTAGACTTTCCTGGACTGCCAGCAGGCAATAGCGTGTCCTGCAAGCCTCTGGCCAGCAAGGGATACAGAGGGAGGGTCACCTCTGACCCCCACCGCACTTCCAGACCTCCAGGCCCCAGACTCCACCTTCTAGAATTTCCTGGACTGCCAGCAGGCAATAGCGTGTCCTGCAAGCCTCTGGCCAGCAAGGGATACTGAGGGAGGGTCACCTCTGACCCCCACCCCACTTCCAGACCCCCAGGCCCCAGATTCCACCTTCTAGACATTCCTGGACTGCCAGCAGGCAATAGCATGTCCTGCAAGCCTCTGGCCAGCAAGGGATACTGAGGGAGGGTCACCTCTGACTCCCACCCCACTTCCAGATGCCCAGGCCCCAGACTCCACCTTCTAGGTAGGTAGCCAGGATCTCCTTGAGGCGGGTTTTTTTTTTTCTTTACTTTTCTCTTGACCCCCCTGCATTCCCCTGTGAACACATAGCCCTCCTTCTCCCCCCAGACTTTCCTGGTCTGCCAGCAGGCAATAGCGTGTCCTGCAAGTCTCTGGCCAGCAAGGTATAATGAGGGAGGGTCACCTCTGACCGCACCACACTTCCAGACCCCCAGGCCCCAGACTCCACCTTCTAGAATTTCCTGGAGTGCCAGCAGGCAATAGCGTGTCCTGCAAGCCTCTGGCCATCAAAGGATACTGAGGGAGGGTCACCTCTGACCCCCACCCCACTTCCAGACCCCCAGGCCCCAGACTCCATCTTCTAGACTTTCCTGGACTGCCAGGAGGCAATAGCGTGTCCTGCAAGCCCCTGGCCAGCAAGGGATACTGAGGGAGGGTCACCTCTGACCCCCACCCCTCTTCCAGTCCTCCAGGCCCCAGACTCCAACTTCTAGACTTTCCTGAACTGCCAGCAGGCAATAGCGTGTCCTGCAAGCCTCTGGCCAGCAAGGGATACTGAGAGAGGGTCACCTCTGACCCCTACCCCACTTCCAGACCCCACGGCCCCAGACTCCACCTTCTAGACTTTTCTGCAGTGTCAGCAGGCAATAGCGTGTCCTGTAAGCCTCTGGCCAGCAAGGGATACTGAGGGAGGGTCACCTCTGACCCCCACCCCACTTCCAGACCCCCTGGCCCCAGATTCCACCTTCTAGACTTTCCTGGACTGCCAGCAGGCAATAGCATGTCCTGCAAGCCTCTGGCAAGCAAGGGATACTGAGGGAGGGTCACCTCTGACCCCCACCCCACTTCCAGATGCCCAGGCCCCAGACTCCACCTTCTAGGTAGGTAGCCAGGATCTCCTTGAGGCGGGTTTTTTTTTTCTTTTCTTTTCTCTTGACCCCCCTGCATTCCCCTGTTAACACATAGCCCTCCTTCTCCCCCCAGACTTTCCTGGTCTGCCAGCAGGCAATAGCGTGTCCTGCAAGTCTCTGGCCAGCAAGGGATAATGAGGGCGGGTCACCTCTGACCCCACCCCACTTCCAGACCCCCAGGCACCAGACTCCACCTTCTAGATTTTCCTGGACTGCCAGCAGGAAAAAGCGTGTCCTGCAAGCCTCTGGCCAGAAAGGGATACTGAGGGGGGGTCACCTCTGTCCCCCAGCCCACTTCCAGACCCCCAGGCCCAAGACTCCACCTTCTACACTTTCCTGGACTGCCAGCAGGCAATAGCGTGTCCAGCAAGCCTCTGGCCAGCAAGGGATACTGAGGGAGGGTCACCTCTTACACCCACCCCACTTCCAGACCCCCAGGCCCCAGACTCCACCTTCTAGACTTTCCAGGACTGCCAGCACGCAATAGCGTGTCCTGCAAGCCTCTGGCCAGCAAGGGATACTGAGGGAGGGTCACCTCTGACCCCCACCCCACTTCCAGAACCCCAGGCCCCTGATTCCACCTTCTAGACTTTTCTGGACTGCCAGCAGGCAATAGCATGTCCTGCAAGCCTCTGGCAAGCAAGGGAAACTGAGGGAGGGTCACCTCTGACCCCCACACCACTTCCTGATGCCCAGGCCACAGACTCCACCTTCTAGGTAGGTAGCCAGGAACTCCTTGAGGCGTGTTTTTTTTTTTTTCTTTTCTTTTCTCTTGACACCCCTGCATTCCCCTGTTAACACATAGCCCTCCTTCTCCCCCCAGAATTTCCTGGTCTGCCAGCAGGCAATAGCGTGTCCTGAAAGTCTCTGGCCAGCAAGGGATAATGAGGGAGGGATACCTCTGACCCCCACCCCATTTCCAGACCCCCAGGCCCCAGACTCCACCTTCTAGACTTTCCTGGACTGCCAGCAGGCAATAGCGTGTCCTGCAAGCCTCTGGCCAGCAAGGGATACTGAGGGAGGGTCACCTCTGACCCCCACCCCACTTCCAGACCCCCAGGCCCCAGACTCCACCTTCTAGACTTTCCTGGACTGCCAGCAGGCTATAGCTTGTCCTGCAAGCCTCTGGCCAGCAAGGGATACTGAGGGAGGGTCACCTCTGACCCCCACCCCACTTCCAGACCCCCAGTCCCCAGACTCCACATTCTTGACTATCCTGGACTGCAAGCAGGCAATAGCGTGTCCTGCAAGCCTCTGGCCAGCAAGGGATACTGAGTGAGGTTCATCTCTGACCCCCACCCCACTTCCAGACCCCCAGGCCCCACACTCCACCTTCTAGGTAGGTAGCCAGGATCTCCTTGAGGAGGGTTTTTTTTTTTTTCTTTTCTCTTGACCCCCCTGCATTCCCCTGTTAACACCTAGCCCTCCTTCTCCCCCCAGACTTTTCTGGACTGCCAGCAGGCAATAGCGTGTCCTGCAAGACTATGTCCAGCAAGGGATATTGAGGGAGGGTCACCTCTGACACCCACCCCACTTCCAGACTCCCAGGCCCCAGACTCCACCTTCTAGACTTTCCTGGACTGCCAGCAGGCAAAAGCGTGTTCTGCAAGCCTCTGACCAGCAAGGGATACTGAGGGAGGGTCACCTCTGACCCCCACCCCACTTCCAGACCCCCAGGCCACAGACTCCACCTTCTAGGTAGGTAGCCAGGATCTACTTAAGGCGGGTTTTTTTTTTTCTTCTTTTCTCTTGCCCCCCTGCATTCCCCTGTTAACACATAGCCCTCCTTCTCCACCCAGAATTTCGTGGTCTGCCAGCAGGCAATAGCGTGTCCTGCAAGTCTCTGGCCAGCAAGGCATAATGAGGGTGGGTCACCTCTGACCCCACCCCACTTCCATACCCCCAGGCCCCAGACTCCACCTTCTAGAATTTCCTGGACTGCCAGCAGGCAACAGCGTGTCCTGCAAGCCTCTGGCCAGCAAGGGATACTGAGGGAGGGTCACCTCTGACCCCCACCCCACTTCCAGGCCCCCAGGCCCCAGACTCCACCTTTTTGACTTTCCTGGACTGCCAGCAGGCAATAGCATGTCCTGCAAGCCTCTGGCCATCAAGGGATACTGAGTGAGGGTCATCTCTGACCCCCACCCCACTTCCAGACCCCGAGGCCCCAGACTCCACCTTCTAGACTTTCCTGGAGTGCCAGCGGGAAATAGCGTGTCCTGCAAGCCTCTGGCCAGCAAGGGATACTGAGGGAGGGTCACCTCTGACCCCCACCCCTCTTCCAGACCTCCAGGTCCCAGACTCCACCTTCTAGACTTTCCTGGACGGCCAGCAGGCTACAGCGTGTCTGCAAGCCTCTGGCCAGCAAGGGATACTGAGGGAGGGTCACCTCTGACCCCCACCCCACTTCCAGAACCCCAGGCCCCAGACTCCACCTTCTAGACTTTCCTGGACTGCCAGCAGGCAATAGCGTGTCCTGCAAGCCTCTGGCCAGCAAGGGATACTGAGGGAGTGTCACCTCTGACCCCCACCCCACTTCCAGACCCCCAGGCCCCAGACTCCACCTTCTAGAATTTCCTGGACTGGCAGCAGGCAATAGCGTGTCCTTCAAGCCTCTGGTCAGCAAGGGATACTGAGGGAGGGTCACCTCTTACCCCCACCCCACTTCCAGACCCCCAGGCCACAGACTCCACCTTCTAGGTAGGTAGCCAGGATCTCCTTGAGGCGGTTTTTTTTTTTTTCTTTTCTCTTGACCCCCCTGCATTCCCCTATTAACACATAGCCCTCCTTCTCCCCCAGATTTTCCTTGTCTGCCAGCAGGCAATAGCGTGTCCTGCAAGTCTCTGGCCAGCAAGGGATAATGAGGGAGGGTCACCTCTGACCCCACCCCACTTCCAGACCCCCAGGCCCCAGACTCCACCTTCTAGACTTTCCTGGACTTCCAGCAGGCAATAGCGTGTCCTGCAAGCCTCTGGCCAGTAAGGTATACTGAGGGAGGGTCACCTCTGACCCCCACCCCACTTCCAGACCTCCAGGCCCCAGACTCCACCTTCTAGACTTTCCTGGACTGCCAGCAGGCAATAGCGTGTCCTGCAAGCCTCTGGCCAGCAAGGGATACAGAGGGAGGGTCACCTCTGACCCCCACCGCACTTCCAGACCTCCAGGCCCCAGACTCCACCTTCTAGAATTTCCTGGACTGCCAGCAGGCAATAGCGTGTCCTGCAAGCCTCTGGCCAGCAAGGGATACTGAGGGAGGGTCACCTCTGACCCCCACCCCACTTCCAGACCCCCAGGCCCCAGATTCCACCTTCTAGACTTTCCTGGACTGCCAGCAGGCAATAGCATGTCCTGCAAGCCTCTGGCCAGCAAGGGATACTGAGGGAGGGTCACCTCTGACTCCCACCCCACTTCCAGATGCCCAGGCCCCAGACTCCACCTTCTAGGTAGGTAGCCAGGATCTCCTTGAGGCGGGTTTTTTTTTTTTCTTTACTTTTCTCTTGACCCCCCTGCATTCCCGTGTGAACACATAGCCCTCCTTCTCCCCCCAGACTTTCCTGGTCTGCCAGCAGGCAATAGCGTGTCCTGCAAGTCTCTGGCCAGCAAGGGATAATGAGGGAGGGTCACCTCTGACCGAACCACACTTCCAGACCCCCAGGCCCCAGACTCCACCTTCTAGAATTTCCTGGACTGCCAGCAGGCAATAGCGCGTCCTGCAAGCCTCTGGCCATCAAAGGATACTGAGGGAGGGTCACCTCTGACCCCCACCCCACTTCCAGACCCCCAGGCCCCAGACTCCATCTTCTAGACTTTCCTGGACTGCCAGCAGGCAATAGCGTGTCCTGCAAGCCCCTGGCCAGCAAGGGATACTGAGGGAGGGTCACCTCTGACCCCCACCCCTCTTCCAGTCCTCCAGGCCCCAGACTCCAACTTCTAGACTTTCCTGAACTGCCAGCAGGCAATAGCGTGTCCTGCAAGCCTCTGGCCAGCAAGGGATACTGAGAGAGGGTCACCTCTGACCCCTACCCCACTTCCAGACTCCACGGCCCCAGACTCCAACTTCTAGACTTTTCTGCAGTGTCAGCAGGCAATAGCGTGTCCTGTAAGCCTCTGGCCAGCAAGGGATACTGAGGGAGGGTCACCTCTGACCCCCACCCCACTTCCAGACCACCAGGCCCCAGACTCTAACTTCTAGACTTTCCTGGACTGCCAGCAGGCAATAGCGTCTCCTGCAAGCCTCTGGCCACCAAGGGATACTGAGGGAGGGTCACCTCTGACCCCCACCCCACTTCCAGACCCGCAGGCCCCAGACTCCACCTTCTAGGTAGGTAGCCAGGATCTCCTTGAGGCGGGTTTTTTTTTTTTTTTTTTTTCTCTTGACCCCCCTGCATTCCCCTGTTAACACCTAGCCCTCCTTCTCCCCCAGACTTTCCTGGACTGCCAGGAGGCAATAGCTTGTCATGCAAGCCTCTGGCCAGCAAGGGATACTGAGGGAGGGTCACCTCTGACCCCCACCCCACTTCCAGACCCCCAGGCCCCAGACTCCACCTTCTAGACTTTCCTGGACTGCCAGCAGGCAATAGCATGTCCTGCAAGCCTCTGGACAGCAAAGGATACTGAGGGAGGGATACCTCTGACCCCCACCCCACTTCCAGACCCCCAGGCCCCTCACTCCACCTTCTAGGTAGGTAGCCAGGATCTCCTTGAGGAGGGTTTTTTTTTTTTTCTTTTCTCTTGACCCCCCTGCATTCCCCTGTTAACACCTAGCCCTACTTCTCCCGCCAGACTTTCCTGGACTGCCAGCAGGCAATAGCGTGTCCTGCAAGCCTCTGGCCAGCAAGGGATATTGAGGGAGGGTCACTTCTGACACCCACCCCACTTCCAGACTCCCAGGCCCCAGACTCCACCTTCTAGACTTTCCTGGACTGCCAGCAGGCAAAATATTGTCCTGCAAGGCTCTGACCAGCAAGGGATACTGAGGGAGGGTCACCTCTGACCCCCACCCCACTTCCAGACCCCCTGGCCCCAGATTCCACCTTCTAGACTTTCCTGGACTGCCAGCAGGCAATAGCATGTCCTGCAAGCCTCTGGCAAGCAAGGGATACTGAGGGAGGGTCACCTCTGACCCCCACCCCACTTCCAGATGCCCAGGCCCAGACTCCACCTTCTAGGTAGGTAGCCAGGATCTCCTTGAGGCGGGTTTTTTTTTTCTTTTCTTTTCTCTTGACCCCCCTGCATTCCCGTGTTAACACATAGCCCTCCTTCTCCCCCCAGACTTTCCTGGTCTGCCAGCAGGTAATAGCGTGTCCTGCAAGTCTCTGGCCAACAAGGGATAATGAGGGCGGGTCACCTCTGACCCCACCCCACTTCCAGACCCCCAGGCACCAGACTCCACCTTCTAGACTTTCCTGGACTGCCAGCAGGAAAAAGCGTGTCCTGCAAGCCTCTGACCAGCAAGGGATACTGAGGGAGGGTCACCTCTGACCCCCACCACACTTCCAGACCCACAGGCCCCAAACTCCACCTTCTAGACTTTCCTGGACTGCCAGCAGGCAATAGCGTGTCCTGCAAGCCTCTGGCCAGAAAGGGATACTGAGGGAGGTCACCTCTGTCCCCCAGCCCACTTCCAGACCCCCAGGCCCCAGACTCCACCTTCTAGACTTTCCTGGACTGCCAGGAGGCAATAGCTTGTCATGCAAGCCTCTGGCCAGCAAGGGATACTGAGGGAGGGTCACCTCTGACCCCCACCCCACTTCCAGACCCCCAGGCCCCAGATTCCACCTTCTAGACTTTCCTGGACTGCCAGCAGGCAATAGCATGTCCTGCAAGCCTCTGGCAAGCAAGGGATACTGAGGGAGGGTCACCTCTGACCCCCACCCCACTTCCAGATGCCCAGGCCCCCAGACTCCACCTTCTAGGTAGGTAGCCAGGATCTCCTTGAGGCGGGTTTTTTTTTTCTTTTCTTTTCTCTTGACCCCCCTGCATTCCCCGTGTTAACACATAGCCCTCCTTCTCCCCCCAGACTTTCCTGGTCTGCCAGCAGGCAATAGCGTGTCCTGCAAGTCTCTGGCCAACAAGGGATAATGAGGGCGGGTCACCTCTGACCCCACCTCACTTCCAGACCCCCAGGCACCAGACTCCACCTTCTAGACTTTCCTGGACTGCCAGCAGGAAAAAGCGTGTCCTGCAAGCCTCTGACCAGCAAGGGATACTGAGGGAGGGTCACCTCTGACCCCCACCACACTTCCAGACCCACAGGCCCCAAACTCCACCTTCTAGACTTTCCTGGACTGCCAGCAGGCAATAGCGTGTCCTGCAAGCCTCTGGCCAGAAAGGGATACTGAGGGGGGTCACCTCTGTCCCCCAGCCCACTTCCAGACCCCCAGGCCCCAGACTCCACCTTCTAGACTTTCCTGGACTGCCAGGAGGCAATAGCTTGTCATGCAAGCCTCTGGCCAGCAAGGGATACTGAGGGAGGGTCACCTCTGACCCCCACCCCACTTCCAGACCCCCAGGCCCCAGATTCCACCTTCTAGAATTTTCTGGACTGCCAGCAGGCAATAGCATGTCCTGCAAGCCTCTGGCAAGCAAGGGAAACTGAGGGAGGGTCACCTCTGACCCCCACCCCACTTCCAGATGCCCAGACCACAGACTCCACCTTCTAGGTAGGTAGCCAGGATCTCCTTGAGGCGTGTTTTTTTTTTTCTTTTCTTTTCTCTTGACCCCCCTGCATTCCCCTGTTAACACATAGCCCTCCTTCTCCCCCCAGAATTTCCTGGTCTGCCAACAGGCAATAGCGTGTCCTGAAAGTCTCTGGCCAGCAAGGGATAATGAGGGAGGGATACCTCTGACCCCCACCCCATTTCCAGACCCCCAGGCCCCAGACTCCACCTTCTAGACTTTCCTGGACTGCCAGCAGGCAATAGCGTGTCCTGCAAGCCTCTGGACAGCAAGGGATACTGAGGGAGGGTCACCTCTGACCCCCACCCCACTTCCAGACCCCCAGGCCCCAGACTCCACCTTCTAGAATTTCCTGGACTGCCAGCAGGCTATAGCTTGTCCTGCAAGCCTCTGGCCAGCAAGGGATACTGAGGGAGGGTCACCTCTGACCCCCACCCCACTTCCAGACCCCCAGTCCCCAGACTCCACATTCTTGACTATCCTGGACTGCAAGCAGGCAATAGCGTGTCCTGCAAGCCTCTGGCCAGCAAGGGATACTGAGTGAGGTTCATCTCTGACCCCCACCCCACTTCCAGACCCCCAGGCCCCACACTCCACCTTCTAGGTAGGTAGCCAGGATCTCCTTGAGGAGGGTTTTTTTTTTTCTTTTCTGTTGACCCCCCTGCATTACCCTGTTAACACCTAGCCCTCCTTCTCCCCCCAGACTTTTCTGGACTGCCAGCAGGCAATAGCGTGTCCTGCAAGACTATGTCCAGCAAGGGATATTGAGGGAGGGTCACCTCTGACACCCACCCCACTTCCAGACTCCCAGGCCCCAGACTCCACCTTCTAGACTTTCCTGGACTGCCAGCAGGCAAAAGCGTGTTCTGCAAGCCTCTGACCAGCAAGGGATACTGAGGGAGGGTCACCTCTGACCCCCACCCCACTTCCAGACCCCCAAGCCACAGACTCCACCTTCTAGGTAGGTAGCCAGGATCTACTTAAGGCGGGTTTTTTTTTTTCTTCTTTTCTCTTGCCCCCCTGCATTCCCCTGTTAACACATAGCCCTCCTTCTCCACCCAGAATTTCGTGGTCTCCCAGCAGGCAATAGCGTGTCCTGCAAGTCTCTGGCCAGCAAGGCATAATGAGGGAGGGTCACCTCTGACCCCACCCCACTTCCATACCCCCAGGCCCCAGACTCCACCTTCTAGAATTTCCTGGACTGCCAGCAGGCAACAGCGTGTCCTGCAAGCCTCTGGCCAGCAAGGGATACTGAGGGAGGGTCACCTCTGACCCCCACCCCACTTCCAGGCCCCCAGGCCCCAGACTCCACCTTTTTGACTTTCCTGGACTGCCAGCAGGCAATAGCGTGTCCTGCAAGCCTCTGGCCATCAAGGGATACTGAGTGAGGGTCATCTCTGACCCCCACCCCACTTCCAGACTTCCAGGCCCCAGACTCCACCTTCTAGAATTTCCTGGACTGCCAGCAGTCTATAGCGTGTCCTGCAAGCCTCTGGCCAGCAAGGGATACTGAGGGAGGGTCACCTCTGACCCCCACCCCAATTCCAGACCCCCAGGCCCAGACTCCACCTTCTAGACTTTCCTAGACTGCCAGCAGGCAATAGCGTGTCCTGCAAGACTCTGGCCAGCAAGGGATACTGAGGGAGGGTCACCTCTGACCCCCACCCCACTTCCAGATGCCCAGGCCCCAGACTCCACCTTCTAGGTAGGTAGCCAGGATCTCCTTGAGGCGGGTTTTTTTTTTTTTTCTTTTCTTTTCTCTTGACCCCCCTGTATTTCCCTGTTAACACATAGCCCTCCTTCTCCCCCCAGACTTTCCTGGTCTACCAGCAGGCAATAGCGTGTCCTGCAAGTCTCTGGGTATCAAGGGATAATGAGGAAGGGTCACCTCTGACCCCACCCCACTTCCAGACCCCCAGGCCCCAGACTCCACCTTCTAGACTTTCCTGGACTGCCAGCAGGCAATAGCGTGTCTGCAAGCCTCTGGCCAGCAAGGTATACTGAGGGAGGGTCACCTCTGACCCCCACCCCACTTCCAGACCCCCAGGCCCCAGACTCCACCTTCTAGAGTTTCCTGGAATGCCAGCAGGCAATAGCGTGTCCTGCAAGCCTCTGGCCAGCAAGGGATACTGAGGGAGGGTCACCTCTGACCCCCACCCCACTTCCAGACCCCCAGGCCCCAGACTCTAACTTCTAGACTTTCCTGGACTGCCAGCAGGCAATAGCGTCTCCTGCAAGCCTCTGGCCACCAAGGGATACTGAGGGAGGGTCACCTCTGACCCCCACCCCACTTCCAGACCCGCAGGCCCCAGACTCCACCTTCTAGGTAGGTAGCCAGGATCTCTTTGAGGCGGGTTTTTTTTTTTTTCTTTTCTCTTGACCCCCCTGCATTCCCCTGTTAACACCTAGCCCTCCTTCTCCCCCCAGACTTTCCTGGACTGCCAGCAGGCAATAGCTTGTCCTGCAAGCCTCTGGCCAGCAAGGGATACTGAGGGAGGGTCACCTCTGACCCCCACCCCACTTCCAGACCCCCAGGCCCCAGACTCCACCTTCTAGACTTTCCTGGACAGCCAGCAGGCAATAGCATGTCCTGCAAGCCTCTGGACAGCAAAGGATACTGAGCGAGGGATACCTCTGACCCCCACCCCACTTCTAGACCCCCAGGCCCCTCACTCCACCTTCTAGGTAGGTAGCCAGGATCTCCTTGAGGAGGGTTTTTTTTTTTTTCTTTTCTCTTGACCCCCCTGCATTCCCCTGTTAACACCTAGCCATACTTCTCCCGCCAGAATTTCCTGGACTGCCAGCAGGCAATAGCGTGTCCTGCAAGCCTCTGGCCAGCAAGGGATATTGAGGGAGGGTCACTTCTGACACCCACCCCACTTCCAGACTCCCAGGCCCCAGACTCCACCTTCTAGACTTTCCTGGACTGCCAGCAGGCAAAATATTGTCCTGCAAGCCTCTGACCAGCAAGGGATACTGAGGGAGGGTCACCTCTGACCCCCACCCCACTTCCAGACCCCCTGGCCCCAGATTCCACCTTCTAGACTTTCCTGGACTGCCAGCAGGCAATAGCATGTCCTGCAAGCCTCTGGCAAGCAAGGGATACTGAGGGAGGGTCACCTCTGACCCCCACCCCACTTCCAGATGCCCAGGTCCCAGACTCCACCTTCTAGGTAGGTAGCCAGGATCTCCTTGAGGCGGGTTTTTTTTTTCTTTTCTTTTCTCTTGACCCCCCTGCATTCCCCTGTTAACACATAGCCCTCCTTCTCCCCCCAGAGTTTCCTGGTCTGCCAGCAGGCAATAGAGTGTCCTGCAAGTCTCTGGCCAGCAAGGGATAATGAGGGCGGGTCACCTCTGACCCCACCCCACTTCCAGACCCCCAGGCACCAGACTCCACCTTCTAGACTTTCCTGGACTGCCAGCAGGAAAAAGCGTGTCCTGCAAGCCTCTGACCAGCAAGGGATACTGAGGGAGGGTCACCTCTGACCCCCACCACACTTCCAGACCCACAGGCCCCAAACTCCACCTTCTAGACTTTCCTGGACTGCCAGCAGGCAATAGCGTGTCCTGCAAGCCTCTGGCCAGAAAGGGATACTGAGGGGTGGTCACCTCTGTCCCCCAGCCCACTTCCAGACCCCCAGGCCCAAGACTCCACCTTCTACACTTTCCTGGACTGCCAGCAGGCAATAGCGTGTCCAGCAAGCCTCTGTCCAGCAAGGGATACTGAGGGAGGGTCACCTCTGACCCCCACCCCACTTCCAGACCCCCAGGCCCCAGACTCCACCTTCTAGGTAGGTAGCCAGGATCTACTTAAGGCGGGTTTTTTTTTTTCTTCTTTTCTCTTGCCCCACTGCATTCCCCTGTTAACACATAGCCCTCCTTCTCCACCCAGAATTTCGTGGTCTGCCAGCAGGCAATAGCGTGTCCTGCAAGTCTCTGGCCAGCAAGGCATAATGAGGGAGGGTCACCTCTGACCCAACCCCACTTCCATACCCCCAGGCCCCAGACTCCACCTTCTAGAATTTCCTGGACTGCCAGCAGGCAACAGCGTGTCCTGCAAGCCTCTGGCCAGCAAGGGATACTGAGGAGGGTCACCTCTGACCCCCACCCCACTTCCAGGCCCCCAGGCCCCAGACTCCACCTTCTTGACTTTCCTGGACTGCCAGCAGGCAATAGCGTGTCTTGCAAGCCTCTGGCCATCAAGGGATACTGAGTGAGGGTCATCTCTGACCCCCACCCCACTTCCAGACTTCCAGGCCCCAGACTCCACCTTCTAGACTTTCCTGGACTGCCAGCAGTCTATAGCGTGTCCTGCAAGCCTCTGGCCAGCAAGTGATACTGAGGGAGGGTCACCTCTGACCCCCACCCCAATTCCAGACCCCCAGGCCCAGACTCCACCTTCTAGACTTTCCTAGACTGCCAGCAGGCAATAGCGTGTCCTGCAAGCCTCTGGCCAGCAAGGGATACTGAGGGAGGGTCACCTCTGACACCCACCCCACTTCCAGATGCCCAGGCCCCAGACTCCACCTTCTAGGTAGGTAGCCAGGATCTCCTTGACGCGGGTTTTTTTTTTTTTTTCTTTTCTTTTCTCTTGACCCCCCTGTATTCCCCTGTTAACACATAGCCCTCCTTCTCCCCCCAGACTTTCCTGGTCTACCAGCAGGCAATAGCGTGTCCTGCAAGTCTCTGGGTATCAAGGGATAATGAGGAAGGGTCACCTCTGACCCCACCCCACTTCCAGACCCCCAGGCCCCAGACTCCACCTTCTAGACTTTCCTGGACTGCCAGCAGGCAATAGCGTGTCCTGCAAGCCTCTGGCCAGCAAGGGATACTGAGGGAGGTTCACCTCTGACCCCCACCCCACTTCCAGACCCCCAGGCCCCAGACTCCACCTTCTAGAGTTTCCTGGACTGCCAGCAGGCAATAGCGTGTCCTGCAAGCCTCTGGCCAGCAAGGGATACTGAGGGAGGGTCACCTCTTACCCCCATCCCACTTCCAGAGCCCCAGGCCCCAGACTCCACCTTCTAGACTTCCCTTGACTGCCAGCGGGCAATAACGTGTCCTGCAAGCCTCTGGCCAGCAAGGGATACTGAGGGAGGGTCACCTCTGACCCCCACCCATCTTCCAGACCTCCAGGCCCCAGACTCCACCTTCTAGAATTTCCTGGACGGCCAGCAGGCTACAGCGTGTCCTGCAAGCCTCTGGCCAGCAAGGGATACTGAGGGAGGGTCACCTCTGACCCCCACCCCACTTCCAGAACCCCAGGCCACAGACTCCACCTTCTAGACTTTCCTGGACTGCCAGCAGGCAATAGCATGTCCTGCAAGCCTCTGGCCAGCAAGGGATACTGAGGGAGGGTCACCTCTGACCCCTACCCCACTTCCAGACCCCCAGGCCCCAGACTCCACCTTCTAGACTTTCCTGGACTGCCAGCAGGCAATAGCGTGTCCTTCAAGCCTCTGGCCAGCAAGGGATACTGAGGGAGGGTCACCTCTGACCCCCACCCCACTTCCAGACCCCCAGGCCACAGACTCCACCTTCTAGGTAGGTAGCCAGGATCTCCTTGAGGCGGGTTTTTTTTTTTTTTTCTTTTCTCTTGACCCCCCTGCATTCCCATGTTAACACATAGCCCTTCTTCTCCCCCAGATTTTCCTGGTCTGCCAGCAGGCAATAGCGTGTCCTGCAAGTCTCTGGCCAGCAAGGGATAATGAGGGAGGGTCACCTCTAACCCCACCCCACTTCCAGACCCCCAGGCCCCCGACTCCACCTTCTAGACTTTCCTGGACTTCCAGCAGGAAATAGCGTGTCCTGCAAGCCTCTGGCCAGCAAGGTATACTGAGGGAGGGTCACCTCTGACCCCCACCCCACTTCCAGAACCCCAGGCCCCAGACTCCACCTCCTAGACTTTCCTGGACTGCCAGCAGGCAATAGCGTGTCCTGCAAGCCTCTGGCCAGCAAGGGATACTGAGGGAGGGGCACCTCTGACCCCCACCCCACTTCCAGACCCCCAGGCCCCAGACTCCACCTTCTAGAATGTCCTGGACTGCCAGCAGGAAATAGCGTGTCCTGCAAGCCTCTGGCCAGCAAGTGATACTGAGGGAGGGTCACCTCTGACCCCCACCCCACTTCCAGACCCCCAGGCCCCAGATTCCACCTTCTAGACTTTCCTGGACTGCCAGCAGGCAATAGCATGTCCTGCAAGCCTCTGGCCAGGAAGGGATACTGAGGGAGGGTCACCTCTGACTCCCACCCCACTTCCAGATGCCCAGGCCCCAGACTCCACCTTCTAGGTAGGTAGCCAGGATCTCCTTGAGGCGGTTTTTTTTTTTT
Organism: Tupaia tana; assembly: GCA_026018925.1. NCBI lineage: Eukaryota > Metazoa > Chordata > Mammalia > Scandentia > Tupaiidae > Tupaia > Tupaia tana. The sequence continues at coordinate 118,345,900 of JAKSZU010000009.1, forward strand.
TTCTTTACTTTTCTCTTGACGCCCCTTCATTCCCCTGTGAACACATAGCCCTCCTTCTCCCCCCAGACTTTCCTGGTCTGCCAGCAGGCAATAGCGTGTCCTGCAAGCCTCTGGCCATCAAAGGATACTGAGGGAGGGTCACCTCTGACCCCCACCCCACTTCCAGACCCCCAGGCCCCAGACTCCATCTTCTAGACTTTCCTGGACTGCCAGCAGGCTATAGCGTCTCCTGCAAGCCTCTGGCCAGCAAGGGATACTGAGGGAGGGTCACCTCTGACCCCTACCCCACTTCCAGACCCCACGGCCCCAGACTCCACCTTCTAGAATTTTCTGCACTGTCAGCAGGCAATAGCGTGTCCTGTAAGCCTCTGGCCAGCAAGGGATACTGAGGGAGGGTCACCTCTGACCCCCACCCCACTTCCAGACCCCCAGGCCCCAGACTCTAACTTCTAGACTTTCCTGGACTGCCAGCAGGCAATAGCATGTCCTGCAAGCCTCTGGACAGCAAAGGATACTGAGGGAGGGACACCTCTGACCCCCACCCCACTTCCAGACCCCCAGGCCCCTCACTCCACCTTCTAGGTAGGTAGCCAGGATCTCCTTGAGGAGGGTTTTTTTTTTTTCTTTTCTCTTGATCCCCCTGCATTCCCCTGTTAACACCTAGCCCTACTTCTCCCCCCAGACTTTCCTGGACTGCCAGCAGGCAATAGCGTGTCCTGCAAGCCTCTGGCCAGCAAGGGATATTGAGGGAGGGTCACTTCTGACACCCACCCCACTTCCAGAATCCCAGGCCCCAGACTCCACCTTCGAGACTTTCCTGGACTGCCAGCAGGCAAAATATTGTCCTGCAAGCCTCTGACCAGCAAGTGATACTGAGGGAGGGTCACCTCTGACCCCCACCCCACTTCCAGACCCACAGGCCCCAAACTCCACCTTCTAGACTTTCCTGGATTGCCAGCAGGCAATAGCGTGTCCTGCAAGCCTCTGGCCAGCAAGGGATACTGAGGGAGGGTCACCTCTGTCCCCCAGCCCACTTCCAGAACCCCAGGCCCAAGACTCCACGTTCTACACTTTCCTGGACTGCCAGCAGGCAATAGCGTGTCCAGCAAGCCTCTGGCCAGCAAGGGATACTGAGGGAGGGTCACCTCTGACACCCACTCCACTTCCAGACCCCCAGGCCCCAGACTCCACCTTCTAGACTTTCCTGAACTGACAGCAGGCAATAGCGTGTCCTGCAAGCCTCTGGCCAGCAAGGGATACTGAGGGAGTGTCACCTCTAACCGCGACCCCACTTCCAGACCCCCAGGCCCCAGATTCCACCTTCTAGACTTTCCTGGACTGCCAGCAGGCAATAGCATGTCCTGCAAGCCTCTGGCAAGCAAGGGATACTGAGGGAGGGTCACCTCTGACCCGCACCCCACTTCCAGATGCCCAGGCCCCAGACTCCACCTTCTAGGTAGGTAGCCAGGATCTCTTTGAGGCGGGTTTTTTTTTTCTTTTCTTTTCTCTTGACCCCCCTGCATTCCCCTGTTAACACATAGCCCTCCTTCTCCCCCCAGACTTTCCTGGTCTGCCAGCAGCCAATAGCGTGTCCTGCAAGTCTCTGGCCAGCAAGGGATAATGAGGGAGGGTCACCTCTGACCCCACCACACTTCCAGACCCCCAGGCACCAGACTCCACCTTCTAGACTTTCCTGGACTGCCGGCAGGCAAAAGCGTGTCCTGCAAGCCTCTGACCAGCAAGGGATACTGAGGGAGGGTCACCTCTGACCCCCACCCCACTTCCAGACCCACAGGCCCCAAACTCCACCTTCTAGACTTTCCTGGTCTGCCAGCAGGCAATAGCGTGTCCTGCAAGCCTCTGGCCAGAAAGGGATACTGAGGGAGGGTCACCTCTGTCCCCCAGCCCACTTCCAGACCCCCAGGCCCCAGATTCCACCTTCTAGAATTTTCTGGACTGCCAGCAGGCAATAGCATGTCCAGCAAGCCTCTGGCAAGCAAGGGATACTGAGGGAGGGTCACCTCTGACCCCCACCCCACTTCCAGATGCCCAGGCCACAGACTCCACCTTCTAGGTAGGTAGCCAGGATCTCCTTGAGGCGTGTTTTTTTTTTTTCTTTTCTTTTCTCTTGACCCCCCTGCATTCCCCTGTTAACACATAGCCCTCCTTCTCCCCCCAGAATTTCCTGGTCTGCCAGCAGGCAATAGCGTGTCCTGAAAGTCTCTGGCCAGCAAGGGATAATGAGGGAGGGTCACCTCTGACCCCCACCCCATTTCCAGACCCCCAGGCCCAAACTCTACCTTCTAGACTTTCCTAGACTGCCAGCAGGCAATAGCGTGCCCTGCAAGCCTCTGGCCAGCAAGGGATACTGAGGGAGGGTCACCTCTGACCCCCACCCCACTTCCAGATGCCCAGGCCCCAGACTCCACCTTCTAGGTAGGTAGCCAGGATCTCCTTGAGGCGGGTTTTTTTTTTTTTTCTTTTCTTTTCTCTTGACCCCCCTGTATTCCCCTGTTAACACATAGCCCTCCTTCTCCCCCCAGACTTTCCTGGTCTACCAGCAGGCAATAGCGTGTCCTGCAAGTCTCTGGGTATCAAGGGATAATGAGGAAGGGTCACCTCTGACCCCACCCCACTTCCAGACCCCCAGGCCCCAGACTCCACCTTCTAGACTTTCCTGGACTGCCAGCAGGCAATAGCGTGTCCTGCAAGCCTCTGGCCAGCAAGGTATACTGAGGGAGGGTCACCTCTGACCCCCACCCCACTTCCAGACCCCCAGGCCCCAGACTCCACCTTCTAGAGTTTCCTGGACTGCCAGCAGGCAATAGCGTGTCCTGCAAGCCTCTGGCCAGCAAGGGATACTGAGGGAGGGTCACCTCTTACCCCCATCCCACTTCCAGACCCCCAGGCCCCAGACTCCACCTTCTAGACTTCCCTTGACTGCCAGCGGGCAATAGCGTGTCCTGCAAGCCTCTGGCCAGCAAGGGATACTGAGGGAGGGTCACCTCTGACCCCCACCCCTCTTCCAGACCTCCAGGCCCCAGACTCCACCTTCTAGAATTTCCTGGACGGCCAGCAGGCTACAGCGTGTCCTGCAAGCCTCTGGCCAGCAAGGGATACTGAGGGAGGGTCACCTCTGACCCCCACCCCACTTCCAGAACCCCAGGCCCCAGACTCCACCTTCTAGACTTTCCTGGACTGCCAGCAGGCAATAGCATGTCCTGCAAGCCTCTGGCCAGCAAGGGATACTGAGGGAGGGTCACCTCTGACCCCTACCCCACTTCCAGACCCCCAGGCCCCAGACTCCACCTTCTAGACTTTCCTGGACTGCCAGCAGGCAAAAGCGTGTCCTTCAAGCCTCTGGCCAGCAAGGGATACTGAGGGAGAGTCACCTCTGACCCCCACCCCACTTCCAGACCCCCAGGCCACAGACTCCACCTTCTAGGTAGGTAGCCAGGATCTCCTTGAGGCGGGTTTTTTTTTTTTTTTCTGTTCTCTTGACCCCCCTGCATTCCCCTGTTAACACATAGCCCTCCTTCTCCCCCAGATTTTCCTGGTCTGCCAGCAGGCAATAGCGTGTCCTGCAAGTCTCTGGCCAGCAAGGGATAATGAGGGAGGGTCACCTCTGACCCCACCCCACTTCCAGACCCCCAGGCACCCGACTCCACCTTCTAGACTTTCCTGGACTTCCAGCAGGCAATAGCGTGTCCTGCAAGCCTCTGGCCAGCAAGGGATACTGAGGGAGGGTCACCTCTGACCCCCACCCCACTTCCAGAACCCCAGGCCCCAGACTCCACCTTCTAGACTTTCCTGGACTGCCAGCAGGCAATAGCGTGTCCTGCAAGCCTCTGGCCAGCAAGGGATATTGAGGGAGGGGCACCTCTGACCCCCACCCCACTTCCAGACCCCCAGGCCCCAGACTCCACCTTCTAGAATGTCCTGGACTGCCAGCAGGCAATAGCGTGTCCTGCAAGCCTCTGGCCAGCAAGTGATACTGAGGGAGGGTCACCTCTGACCCCCACCCCACTTCCAGACCCCCAGGCCCCAGATTCCACCTTCTAGACTTTCCTGGACGGCCAGCAGGCAATAGCATGTCCTGCAAGCCTCTGGCCAGCAAGGGATACTGAGGGAGGGTAACCTCTGACTCCCACCCCACCTCCAGATGCCCAGGCCCCAGACTCCACCTTCTAGGTAGGTAGCCAGGTTCTCCTTGAGTCGGTTTTTTTTTTTTCTTTACTTTTCTCTTGACCCCCCTGCATTCCCCTGTGAACACATAGCCCTCCTTCTCCCCCCAGACTTTCCTGGTCTGCCAGCAGGCAATAGCGTGTCCTGCAAGTCTCTGGCCAGCAAGGGATAATGAGGGAGGGTCACCTCTGACCCCACCACACTTCCAGACCCCCAGGCCCCAGACTCCACCTTCTAGAATTTCCTGGACTGCCAGCAGGCAATAGCGTGTCCCTGCAAGCCTCTGGCCAGCAAGGGATACTGAGGGAGGGTCACCTCTGACCCCTACCCCACTTCCAGACCCCACGGCCCCAGACTCCACCTTCTAGAATTTTCTGCACTGTCAGCAGGCAATAGCGTGTCCTGTAAGCCTCTGGCCAGCAAGGGATACTGAGGGAGGGTCACCTCTGACCCCACCCCACTTCCAGACCCCCAGGCCCCAGACTCTAACTTCTAGACTTTCCTGGACTGCCAGCAGGCAATAGCATGTCCTGCAAGCCACTGGACAGCAAAGGATACTGAGGGAGGGCCACCTCTGACCCCCACCCCACTTCCAGACCCCCAGGCCCCTCACTCCACCTTCTAGGTAGGTAGCCAGGATCTCCTTGAGGAGGGTTTTTTTTTTTTCTTTTCTCTTGATCCCCCTGCATTCCCCTGTTAACACCTAGCCCTACTTCTCCCCCCAGACTTTCCTGGACTGCCAGCAGGCAATAGCGTGTCCTGCAAGCCTCTGGCCAGCAAGGGATATTGAGGGAGGGTCACTTCTGACACCCACCCCACTTCCAGACTCCCAGGCCCCAGACTCCACCTTCGAGACTTTCCTGGACTGCCAGCAGGCAAAATATTGTCCTGCAAGCCTCTGACCAGCAAGTGATACTGAGGGAGGGTCACCTCTGACCCCCACCCCACTTCCAGACCCACAGGCCCCAAACTCCACCTTCTAGACTTTCCTGGACTGCCAGCAGGCAATAGCGTGTCCTGCAAGCCTCTGGCCAGCAAGGGATACTGAGGGAGGGTCACCTCTGTCCCCCAGCCCACTTCCAGGACCCCAGGCCCAAGACTCCACGTTCTACACTTTCCTGGACTGCCAGCAGGCAATAGCGTGTCCAGCAAGCCTCTGGCCAGCAAGGGATACTGAGGGAGGGTCACCTCTGACACCCACTCCACTTCCAGACCCCCAGGTCCCAGACTCCACCTTCTAGACTTTCCTGAACTGACAGCAGGCAATAGCGTGTCCTGCAAGCCTCTGGCCAGCAAGGGATACTGAGGGAGGGTCACCTCTGACCGCGACCCCACTTCCAGACCCCCAGGCCCCAGATTCCACCTTCTAGACTTTCCTGGACTGCCAGCAGGCAATAGCATGTCCTGCAAGCCTCTGGCAAGCAAGGGATACTGAGGGAGGGTCACCTCTGACCCGCACCCCACTTCCAGATGCCCAGGCCCCAGACTCCACCTTCTAGGTAGGTAGCCAGGATCTCTTTGAGGCGGGTTTTTTTTTTTCTTTTCTTTTCTCTTGACCCCCCTGCATTCCCCTGTTAACACATAGCCCTCCTTCTCCCCCCAGACTTTCCTGGTCTGCCAGCAGGCAATAGCGTGTCCTGCAAGTCTCTGGCCAGCAAGGGATAATGAGGGAGGGTCACCTCTGACCCCACCACACTTCCAGACCCCCAGGCACCAGACTCCACCTTCTAGACTTTCCTGGACTGCCGGCAGGCAAAAGCGTGTCCTGCAAGCCTCTGACCAGCAAGGGATACTGAGGGAGGGTCACCTCTGACCCCCACCCCACTTACAGACCCACAGGACCCAAACTCCACCTTCTAGACTTTCCTGGACTGCCAGCAGGCAATAGCGTGTCCTGCAAGCCTCTGGCCAGAAAGGGATACTGAGGGAGGGTCACCTCTGTCCCCCAGCCCACTTCCAGACCCCCAGGCCCAAGACTCCACCTTCTACACTTTCTTGGACTGCCAGCAGGCAATAGCGTGTCCAGCAAGCCTCTGGCCAGCAAGGGATACTGAGGGAGGGTCACCTCTTACACCCACCCCACATCCAGACCCCCAGGCCCCAGACTCCACCTTCTAGACTTTCCAGGACTGCCAGCACGCAATAGCGTGTCCTGCAAGCCTCTGGCCAGCAAGGGATACTGAGGGAGGGTCACCTCTGACCCCCACCCCACTTCCAGACCCCCAGGCCCCAGATTCCACCTTCTAGACTTTTCTGGACTGCCAGCAGGCAATAGCATGTCCTGCAAGCCTCTGGCAAGCAAGGGAAACAGAGGGAGGGTCACCTCTGACCCCCACCCCACTTCCAGATGCCCAGGCCACAGACTCCACCTTCTAGGAGGGTAGCCAGGATCTCCTTGAGGCGTGTTTTTTTTTTTTTCTTTTCTTTTCTCTTGACCCCCCTGCATTCCCCTGTTAACACATAGCCCTCCTTCTCCCCCCAGAATTTCCTGGTCTGCCAGCAGGCAATAGCGTGTCCTGAAAGTCTCTGGCCAGCAAGGGATAATGAGGGAGGGTCACCTCTGACCCCCACCCCATTTCCAGACCCCCAGTCCCCAGACTCCACCTTCTAGACTTTCCTGGACTGCCAGCAGGCTATAGCTTGTCCTGCAAGCCTCTGGCCAGCAAGGGATACTGAGGGAGGGTCACCTCTGACCCCCACCCCACTTCCAGACCCCCAGTCCCCAGACTTGACCTTCTTGACTATCCTGGACTGCCAGCAGACAATAGCGTTTCCTGCAAGCCTCTGGCCAGCAAGGGATACTGAGTGAGGTTCATCTTTGACCCCCACCCCACTTCCAGACCCCCAGGCCCCACACTCCACCTTCTAGGTAGGTAGCCAGGATCTCCTTGAGGAGGTTTTTTTTTTTTCTTTTCTCTTGACCCCCCTGCATTCCCCTGTTAACACCTAGCCCTCCTTCTCCCCCCAGACTTTTCTGGACTGCCAGCAGGCAATAGCGTGTCCTGCAAGCGTATGTCCAGCAAGGGATATTGAGGGAGGGTCACCTCTGACACCCACCCCACTTCCAGACTTCCAGGCCCCAGACTCCACCTTCTAGACTTTCCTGGACTGACAGCAGGCAAAAGCGTGTTCTGCAAGCCTCTGACCAGCAAGGGATACTGAGGGAGGGACACCTCTGAACCCCACACCACTTCCAGACCCACAGGCCCCAGATTCCACCTTCTAGAATTTCCTGGACTGCCAGCAGGCAATAGCATGTCCTGCAAGCCTCTGGCCAGCAAGGGATACTGAGGGAGGGTCACCTCTGACCCCCAACCCACTTCCAGACCCCCAGGCCCCAGAATCCATCTTCTAGACTTTCCTGGACTGCCAGCAGGCAATAGCGTGTCCTGCAAGCGTCTTGCCAGCAAGGGATACTGAGGGAGGGTCACCTCTGACCCCCACCCCACTTCCAGACCCCCAGGCCCCAGACTCCACCTTCTAGACTTTCCTGGACTGCCAGCAGGCAATAGCGTGTCCTTCAAGCCTCTGGCCAGCAAGGGATACTGAGGGAGGGTCACCTCTGACCCCCACCCCACTTCCAGACCCCCAGGCCACAGACTCCACCTTCTAGGTAGGTAGCCAGGATCTCCTTGAGGCGGGTTTTTTTTTTTTTTTTCTTTTCTCTTGACCCCCCTGCATTCCCATGTTAACACATAGCCCTTCTTCTCCCCCAGATTTTCCTGGTCTGCCAGCAGGCAATAGCGTGTCCTGCAAGTCTCTGGCCAGCAAGGGATAATGAGGGAGGGTCACCTCTAACCCCACCCCACTTCCAGACCCCCAGGCCCCCGACTCCACCTTCTAGACTTTCCTGGACTTCCAGCAGGAAATAGCGTGTCCTGCAAGCCTCTGGCCAGCAAGGTATACTGAGGGAGGGTCACCTCTGACCCCCACCCCACTTCCAGAACCCCAAGCCCCAGACTCCACCTCCTAGACTTTCCTGGACTGCCAGCAGGCAATAGCGTGTCCTGCAAGCCTCTGGCCAGCAAGGGATACTGAGGGAGGGGCACCTCTGACCCCCACCCCACTTCCAGACCCCCAGGCCCCAGACTCCACCTTCTAGAATGTCCTGGACTGCCAGCAGGCAATAGCGTGTCCTGCAAGCCTCTGGCCAGCAAGTGATACTGAGGGAGGGTCACCTCTGACCCCCACCCCACTTCCAGACCCCCAGGCCCCAGATTCCACCTTCTAGACTTTCCTGGACTGCCAGCAGGCAATAGCATGTCCTGCAAGCCTCTGGCCAGGAAGGGATACTGAGGGAGGGTCACCTCTGACTCCCACCCCACTTCCAGATGCCCAGGCCCCAGACTCCACCTTCTAGGTAGGTAGCCAGGATCTCCTTGAGGCGTTTTTTTTTTTTTTCTTTACTTTTCTCTTGACGCCCCTTCATTCCCCTGTGAACACATAGCCCTCCTTCTCCCCCCAGACTTTCCTGGTCTGCCAGCAGGCAATAGCGTGTCCTGCAAGCCTCTGGCCATCAAAGGATACTGAGGGAGGGTCACCTCTGACCCCCACCCCACTTCCAGACCCCCAGGCCCCAGACTCCATCTTCTAGACTTTCCTGGACTGCCAGCAGGCTATAGCGTGTCCTGCAAGCCTCTGGCCAGCAAGGGATACTGAGGGAGGGTCACCTCTGACCCCTACCCCACTTCCAGACCCCACGGACCCAGACTCCACCTTCTAGAATTTTCTGCACTGTCAGCAGGCAATAGCGTGTCCTGTAAGCCTCTGGCCAGCAAGGGATACTGAGGGAGGGTCACCTCTGACCCCCACCCCACTTCCAGACCCCCAGGCCCCAGACTCTAACTTCTAGACTTTCCTGGACTGCCAGCAGGCAATAGCATGTCCTGCAAGCCTCTGGACAGCAAAGGATACTGAGGGAGGGACACCTCTGACCCCCACCCCACTTCCAGACCCCCAGGCCCCTCACTCCACCTTCTAGGTAGGTAGCCAGGATCTCCTTGAGGAGGGTTTTTTTTTTTCTTTTCTCTTGATCCCCCTGCATTCCCCTGTTAACACCTAGCCCTACTTCTCCCCCCAGACTTTCCTGGACTGCCAGCAGGCAATAGCGTGTCCTGCAAGCCTCTGGCCAGCAAGGGATATTGAGGGAGGGTCACTTCTGACACCCACCCCACTTCCAGACTCCCAGGCCCCAGACTCCACCTTCGAGACTTTCCTGGACTGCCAGCAGGCAAAATATTGTCCTGCAAGCCTCTGACCAGCAAGTGATACTGAGGGAGGGTCACCTCTGACCCCCACCCCACTTCCAGACCCACAGGCCCCAAACTCCACCTTCTAGACTTTCCTGGACTGCCAGCAGGCAATAGCGTGTCCTGCAAGCCTCTGGCCAGCAAGGGATACTGAGGGAGGGTCACCTCTGTCCCCCAGCCCACTTCCAGAACCCCAGGCCCAAGACTCCACGTTCTACACTTTCCTGGACTGCCAGCAGGCAATAGCGTGTCCAGCAAGCCTCTGGCCAGCAAGGGATACTGAGGGAGGGTCACCTCTGACACCCACTCCACTTCCAGACCCCCAGGCCCCAGACTCCACCTTCTAGACTTTCCTGAACTGACAGCAGGCAATACCGTGTCCTGCAAGCCTCTGGCCAGCAAGGGATACTGAGGGAGTGTCACCTCTGACCGCGACCCCACTTCCAGACCCCCAGGCCCCAGATTTCACCTTCTAGACTTTCCTGGACTGCCAGCAGGCAATAGCATGTCCTGCAAGCCTCTGGCAAGCAAGGGATACTGAGGGAGGGTCACCTCTGACCCGCACCCCACTTCCAGATGCCCAGGCCCCAGACTCCACCTTCTAGGTAGGTAGCCAGGATCTCTTTGAGGCGGGTTTTTTTTTTCTTTTCTTTTCTCTTGACCCCCCTGCATTCCCCTGTTAACACATAGCCCTCCTTCTCCCCCCAGACTTTCCTGGTCTTCCAGCAGCCAATAGCGTGTCCTGCAAGTCTCTGGCCAGCAAGGGATAATGAGGGAGGGTCACCTCTGACCCCACCACACTTCCAGACCCCCAGGCACCAGACTCCACCTTCTAGACTTTCCTGGACTGCCGGCAGGCAAAAGCGTGTCCTGCAAGCCTCTGACCAGCAAGGGATACTGAGGGAGGGTCACCTCTGACCCCCACCCCACTTCCAGACCCCCAGGCCCCAGACTCCACCTTCTAGACTTTCCAGGACTGCCAGCACGCAATAGCGTGTCCTGCAAGCCTCTGGCCAGAAAGGGATACTGAGGGAGGGTCACCTCTGTCCCCCAGCCCACTTCCAGACCCCCAGGCCCAAGACTCCACCTTCTACACTTTCTTGGACTGCCAGCAGGCAATAGCGTGTCCAGCAAGCCTCTGGCCAGCAAGGGATACTGAGGGAGGGTCACCTCTTACACCCACCCCACTTCCAGACCCCCAGGCCCCAGACTCCACCTTCTAGACTTTCCAGGACTGCCAGCACGCAATAGCGTGTCCTGCAAGCCTCTGGCCAGCAAGGGATACTGAGGGAGGGTCACCTCTGACCCCCACCCCACTTCCAGACCCCCAGGCCCCAGATTCCACCTTCTAGAATTTTCTGGACTGCCAGCAGGCAATAGCATGTCCAGCAAGCCTCTGGCAAGCAAGGGATACTGAGGGAGGGTCACCTCTGACCCCCACCCCACTTCCAGATGCCCAGGCCACAGACTCCACCTTCTAGGTAGGTAGCCAGGATCTCCTTGAGGCGTGTTTTTTTTTTTTTCTTTTCTTTTCTCTTGACCCCCCTGCATTCCCCTGTTAACACATAGCCCTCCTTCTCCCCCCAGAATTTCCTGGTCTGCCAGCAGGCAATAGCGTGTCCTGAAAGTCTCTGGCCAGCAAGGGATAATGAGGGAGGGTCACCTCTGACCCCCACCCCATTTCCAGACCCCCAGGCCCAGACTCTACCTTCTAGACTTTCCTAGACTGCCAGCAGGCAATAGCGTGCCCTGCAAGCCTCTGGCCAGCAAGGGATACTGAGGGAGTGTCACCTCTGACCCCCACCCCACTTCCAGATGCCCAGGCCCCAGACTCCACCTTCTAGGTAGGTAGCCAGGATCTCCTTGAGGCGGGTTTTTTTTTTTTTTTTCTTTTCTTTTCTCTTGACCCCCCTGTATTCCCCTGTTAACACATAGCCCTCCTTCTCCCCCCAGACTTTCCTGGTCTACCAGCAGGCAATAGCGTGTCCTGTAAGTCTCTGGGTATCAAGGGATAATGAGGAAGGGTCACCTCTGACCCCACCCCACTTCCAGACCCCCAGGCCCCAGACTCCACCTTCTAGACTTTCCTGGACTGCCAGCAGGCAATAGCGTGTCCTGCAAGCCTCTGGCCAGCAAGGTATACTGAGGGAGGGTCACCTCTGACCCCCACCCCACTTCCAGACCCCCAGGCCCCAGACTCCACCTTCTAGAGTTTCCTGGACTGCCAGCAGGCAATAGCGTGTCCTGCAAGCCTCTGGCCAGCAAGGGATACTGAGGGAGGGTCACCTCTTACCCCCATCCCACTTCCAGACCCCCAGGCCCCAGACTCCACCTTCTAGACTTCCCTTGACTGCCAGCGGGCAATAGCGTGTCCTGCAAGCCTCTGGCCAGCAAGGGATACTGAGGGAGGGTCACCTCTGACCCCCACCCCTCTTCCAGACCTCCAGGCCCCAGACTCCACCTTCTAGAATTTCCTGGACGGCCAGCAGGCTACAGCGTGTCCTGCAAGCCTCTGGCCAGCAAGGGATACTGAGGGAGGGTCACCTCTGACCCCCACCCCACTTCCAGAACCCCAGGCCCCAGACTCCACCTTCTAGACTTTCCTGGACTGCCAGCAGGCAATAGCATGTCCTGCAAGCCTCTGGCCAGCAAGGGATACTGAGGGAGGGTCACCTCTGACCCCTACCCCACTTCCAGACCCCCAGGCCCCAGACTCCACCTTCTAGACTTTCCTGGACTGCCAGCAGGCAATAGCGTGTCCTTCAAGCCTCTGGCCAGCAAGGGATACTGAGGGAGAGTCACCTCTGACCCCCACCCCACTTCCAGACCCCCAGGCCACAGACTCCACCTTCTAGGTAGGTAGCCAGGATCTCCTTGAGGCGGGTTTTTTTTTTTTTTTTCTGTTCTCTTGACCCCCCTGCATTCCCCTGTTAACACATAGCCCTCCTTCTCCCCCAGATTTTCCTGGTCTGCCAGCAGGCAATAGCGTGTCCTGCAAGTCTCTGGCCAGCAAGGGATAATGAGGGAGGGTCACCTCTGACCCCACCCCACTTCCAGACCCCCAGGCACCCGACTCCACCTTCTAGACTTTCCTGGACTTCCAGCAGGCAATAGCGTGTCCTGCAAGCCTCTGGCCAGCAAGGGATACTGAGGGAGGGTCACCTCTGACCCCCACCCCACTTCCAGAACCCCAGGCCCCAGACTCCACCTTCTAGACTTTCCTGGACTGCCAGCAGGCAATAGCGTGTCCTGCAAGCCTCTGGCCAGCAAGGGATATTGAGGGAGGGGCACCTCTGACCCCCACCCCACTTCCAGACCCCCAGGCCCCAGACTCCACCTTCTAGAATGTCCTGGACTGCCAGCAGGCAATAGCGTGTCCTGCAAGCCTCTGGCCAGCAAGTGATACTGAGGGAGGGTCACCTCTGACCCCCACCCCACTTCCAGACCCCCAGGCCCCAGATTCCACCTTCTAGACTTTCCTGGACTGCCAGCAGGCAATAGCATGTCCTGCAAGCCTCTGGCCAGCAAGGGATACTGAGGGAGGGTAACCTCTGACTCCCACCCCACCTCCAGATGCCCATGCCCCAGACTCCACCTTCTAGGTAGGTAGCCAGGTTCTCCTTGAGTCGGTTTTTTTTTTTTCTTTACTTTTCTCTTGACCCCCCTGCATTCCCCTGTGAACACATAGCCCTCCTTCTCCCCCCAGACTTTCCTGGTCTGCCAGCAGGCAATAGCGTGTCCTGCAAGTCTCTGGCCAGCAAGGGATAATGAGGGAGGGTCACCTCTGACCCCACCACACTTCCAGACCCCCAGGCCCCAGACTCCACCTTCTAGAATTTCCTGGACTGCCAGCAGGCAATAGCGTGTCCTGCAAGCCTCTGGCCAGCAAGGGATACTGAGGGAGGGTCACCTCTGACCCCTACCCCACTTCCAGACCCCACGGCCCCAGACTCCACCTTCTAGAATTTTCTGCACTGTCAGCAGGCAATAGCGTGTCCTGTAAGCCTCTGGCCAGCAAGGGATACTGAGGGAGGGTCACCTCTGACCCCACCCCACTTCCAGACCCCCAGGCCCCAGACTCTAACTTCTAGACTTTCCTGGACTGCCAGCAGGCAATAGCATGTCCTGCAAGCCACTGGACAGCAAAGGATACTGAGGGAGGGCCACCTCTGACCCCCACCCCACTTCCAGACCCCCAGGCCCCTCACTCCACCTTCTAGGTAGGTAGCCAGGATCTCCTTGAGGAGGGTTTTTTTTTTTTCTTTTCTCTTGATCCCCCTGCATTCCCCTGTTAACACCTAGCCCTACTTCTCCCCCCAGACTTTCCTGGACTGCCAGCAGGCAATAGCGTGTCCTGCAAGCCTCTGGCCAGCAAGGGATATTGAGGGAGGGTCACTTCTGACACCCACCCCACTTCCAGACTCCCAGGCCCCAGACTCCACCTTCGAGACTTTCCTGGACTGCCAGCAGGCAAAATATTGTCCTGCAAGCCTCTGACCAGCAAGTGATACTGAGGGAGGGTCACCTCTGACCCCCACCCCACTTCCAGACCCACAGGCCCCAAACTCCACCTTCTAGACTTTCCTGGACTGCCAGCAGGCAATAGCGTGTCCTGCAAGCCTCTGGCCAGCAAGGGATACTGAGGGAGGGTCACCTCTGTCCCCCAGCCCACTTCCAGAACCCCAGGCCCAAGACTCCACATTCTACACTTTCCTGGACTGCCAGCAGGCAATAGCGTGTCCAGCAAGCCTCTGGCCAGCAAGGGATACTGAGGGAGGGTCACCTCTGACACCCACTCCACTTCCAGACCCCCAGGTCCCAGACTCCACCTTCTAGACTTTCCTGAACTGACAGCAGGCAATAGCGTGTCCTGCAAGCCTCTGGCCAGCAAGGGATACTGAGGGAGGGTCACCTCTGACCGCGACCCCACTTCCAGACCCCCAGGCCCCAGATTCCACCTTCTAGACTTTCCTGGACTGCCAGCAGGCAATAGCATGTCCTGCAAGCCTCTGGCAAGCAAGGGATACTGAGGGAGGGTCACCTCTGACCCGCACCCCACTTCCAGATGCCCAGGCCCCAGACTCCACCTTCTAGGTAGGTAGCCAGGATCTCTTTGAGGCGGGTTTTTTTTTTTCTTTTCTTTTCTCTTGACCCCCCTGCATTCCCCTGTTAACACATAGCCCTCCTTCTCCCCCCAGACTTTCCTGGTCTGCCAGCAGGCAATAGCGTGTCCTGCAAGTCTCTGGCCAGCAAGGGATAATGAGGGAGGGTCACCTCTGACCCCACCACACTTCCAGACCCCCAGGCACCAGACTCCACCTTCTAGACTTTCCTGGACTGCCGGCAGGCAAAAGCGTGTCCTGCAAGCCTCTGACCAGCAAGGGATACTGAGGGAGGGTCACCTCTGACCCCCACCCCAATTACAGACCCACAGGACCCAAACTCCACCTTCTAGACTTTCCTGGACTGCCAGCAGGCAATAGCGTGTCCTGCAAGCCTCTGGCCAGAAAGGGATACTGAGGGAGGGTCACCTCTGTCCCCCAGCCCACTTCCAGACCCCCAGGCCCAAGACTCCACCTTCTACACTTTCTTGGACTGCCAGCAGGCAATAGCGTGTCCAGCAAGCCTCTGGCCAGCAAGGGATACTGAGGGAGGGTCACCTCTTACACCCACCCCACTTCCAGACCCCCAGGCCCCAGACTCCACCTTCTAGACTTTCCAGGACTGCCAGCACGCAATAGCGTGTCCTGCAAGCCTCTGGCCAGCAAGGGATACTGAGGGAGGGTCACCTCTGACCCCCACCCCACTTCCAGACCCCCAGGCCCCAGATTCCACCTTCTAGACTTTTCTGGACTGCCAGCAGGCAATAGCATGTCCTGCAAGCCTCTGGCAAGCAAGGGAAACAGAGGGAGGGTCACCTCTGACCCCCACCCCACTTCCAGATGCCCAGGCCACAGACTCCACCTTCTAGGAGGGTAGCCAGTATCTCCTTGAGGCGTGTTTTTTTTTTTTTCTTTTCTTTTCTCTTGACCCCCCTGCATTCCCCTGTTAACACATAGCCCTCCTTCTCCCCCCAGAATTTCCTGGTCTGCCAGCAGGCAATAGCGTGTCCTGAAAGTCTCTGGCCAGCAAGGGATAATGAGGGAGGGTCACCTCTGACCCCCACCCCATTTCCAGACCCCCAGTCCCCAGACTCCACCTTCTAGACTTTCCTGGACTGCCAGCAGGCTATAGCTTGTCCTGCAAGCCTCTGGCCAGCAAGGGATACTGAGGGAGGGTCACCTCTGACCCCCACCCCACTTCCAGACCCCCAGTCCCCAGACTTGACCTTCTTGAATATCCTGGACTGCCAGCAGACAATAGCGTTTCCTGCAAGCCTCTGGCCAGCAAGGGATACTGAGTGAGGTTCATCTCTGACCCCCACCCCACTTCCAGACCCCCAGGCCCCACACTCCACCTTCTAGGTAGGTAGCCAGGATCTCCTTGAGGAGGTTTTTTTTTTTTCTTTTCTCTTGACCCCCCTGCATTCCCCTGTTAACACCTAGCCCTCCTTCTCCCCCCAGACTTTTCTGGACTGCCAGCAGGCAATAGCGTGTCCTGCAAGCGTATGTCCAGCAAGGGATATTGAGGGAGGGTCACCTCTGACACCCACCCCACTTCCAGACTCCCAGGCCCCAGACTCCACCTTCTAGACTTTCCTGGACTGACAGCAGGCAAAAGCGTGTTCTGCAAGCCTCTGACCAGCAAGGGATACTGAGGGAGGGACACCTCTGAACCCCACACCACTTCCAGACCCACAGGCCCCAGATTCCACCTTCTAGAATTTCCTGGACTGCCAGCAGGCAATAGCATGTCCTGCAAGCCTCTGGCCAGCAAGGGATACTGAGGGAGGGTCACCTCTGACCCCCAACCCACTTCCAGACCCCCAGGCCCCAGAATCCATCTTCTAGACTTTCCTGGACTGCCAGCAGGCAATAGCGTGTCCTGCAAGCGTCTTGCCAGCAAGGGATACTGAGGGAGGGTCACCTCTGACACCCACCCCACTTCCAGACCCCCAGGCCCCAGACTCCACCTTCTAGATTTTCCTGCACTGCCAGGAGGCAATAGCGTGTCCTGCAAGCCTCTGGCCAGCAAAGGATACTGAGGGAGGGTCACCTCTTAACCCCACCCCACTTCCAGACCCCTAGGCCCCAGACTCCACCTTCTAGAATTTCCGGGACTGCCAGCAGGCAATAGCGTGTCCTGCAAGCCTCTGGCCAGCAAGGGATACTGAGGGAGGGTCACCTCTGACCCGCACCCCACTTCCAGACCCCCAGGCCGCAGACTCCACCTTCTAGACTTTCCTGGACTGCCAGCAGGCAATAGCGTGTCCTGCAAGCCTCTGGCCAGCAAGGGATACTGAGGGAGGGTCACCTCTGACACCCACCCCACTTCCAGACCCCCAGGCCCCAGACTCCACCTTCTAGACTTTCCTGGACTGCCAGCAGGCAATAGCATGTCCTGCAAGCCTCTGGCCAGCAAGGGATACTGAGGGAGGGTCACCTCTGAACCCCACCGCACTTCGAGCCCCCCAGGCCCCAGACTCCACCTTCTAGGTAGGTAGCCAGGATCTCCTTGAGGCGGGTTTTTTTTTTTTTCTTTTCTCTTGACCCCCCTGCATTTCCCTGTTAACACCTAGCCCTCCTTCTCCCCCCAGACTTTCCTGGACTGCCAGCAGGCAATAGCGTGTCCTGCAAGCCTCTGGCCAGCAAGGGATACTGAGGGAGGGTCACCTCTGACCCCCACCCCACTTCCAGTCCCCCCGGCCCCAGACTCCACCTTCTAGACTTTCCTGGACTGCCAGCAGGCAATAGCGTGTCCTGCAAGCCTCTGGCCATCAAGGGATACTGAGGGAGTTTCACCTCTGACCCCCACCCCACTTCCAGACCCTCAGGCCCCAGACTCCACCTTCTAGACTTTCCTGGACTGCCAGCAGGCAATAGCGTGTCCTGCAAGCCTCTGGCCAGCAAGGGATACTGAGGGAGGGTCAACTCTGACCCCCACCCCGCTTCCAGACCCCCAGGACCCAGACTCCACCTTCTAGACTTTCCTGGACTGCCAGCAGGCAATAGCGTGTCCTGCAAGCCTCTGGCCAGCAAGGGATACTGAGGGAGGGTCACCTCTGACCCCCACCCCACTTCCAGACCCCCAGGACCCAGACTCCACCTTCTAGATTTTCCTTGACTACCAGCAGGCAATAGCGTGTCCTGCAAGACTCTGGCCAGCAAGCGATACTGAGGGAGGTTCACCTCTGACCCCCACCCCACTTCCAGACCCACAGGCCCCAGACACCACCTTCTAGACTTTCCTGTACTGCCAGCAGGCAATAGCGTGTCCTGCAAGCCTCTGGCCAGCAAGGGATACTGAGGTAGGGTCACCTCTGACCCCCACCCCACTTCCAGACCCCCAGGCCCCAGACTCCACCTTCCAGACTTTCCTGGACTGCCAGCAGGCAATAGCGTGTCCTGCAAGCCTCTGGCCAGCAAGGGATACTGAGGGAGGGTCACCTCTGACCCCCATCCCACTTCCAGATCCCCAGGCCCCAGACTCCACCTTCTAGAATTTCCTGGACTGCCACCAGGCAATAGCGTGTCCTGCAAGCCTCTGGCCAGCAAAGGATACTGAGGGAGGGCCACCTCTGACCCCCACCCCACTTCCAGACCCCCAGGCCCCAGACTCCAACTTGTAGACATTTCTGAACTGCCAGCAGGCAATAGCGTGTCCTGCAAGCCTCTGGCCAGCGAGGGATACTGAGGGAGGGTCACCTCTGACCCCCACCCCACTTCCAGACCCCCAGGCCCCAGACTCCACCTTCTAGACTTTCCTGGACTGCCACCAGGCAATAGCGTGTCCTGCAAGCCTCTGGCCAGCAAGGGATACTGAGGGAGGGTCACCTCTGTCCCCCACCCCACTTGCAGACCCCCAGGCCCCAGACTCCACATTCTAGGTAGGTAGCCAGGATCTCCTTGAGGCGGGTTTTTTTTTTTTTTTTCTTTTCTCTTGACCCCCCTGCATTCCCCTGTTAACATCTAGCCCTCCTTCTCTCCCCAGATTTTCCTGGACTGCCAGCCGGCAATAGCTTGTCCTGCAAGCCTCTGGCCAGCAAGGGATACTGAGGGAGGGTCACCTCTGTCCCCCACCCCACTTGCAGACCCCCAGGCCCCAGACTCCACATTCTAGGTAGGTAGCCAGGATCTCCTTGAGGCGGGGTTTTATTTTTTTTTCTTTTCTCTTGATCCCCCTGCATTCCCCTGTTAACATCTAGCCCTCCTTCTCTCTCCAGACTTTCCTGGACTGCCAGCAGGCAATAGCTTGTCCTGCAAGCCTCTGGCCAGCAAGGGATACTGTGGGAGGGTCACCTCTGACCCCCACCCCACTTCCAGACTCCCAGGCCCCAGACTCCACCTTCTAGACTTTCCTGGACTGCCAGCAGGCAATAGCGTGTCCTGCAACCCTCTGGCCAGCAAGGGATACTGAGGGAGGGTCACCTCTTTCCCCCACCCCACTTCCAGACCCCCAGGCCCCAGACTCCACCTTCTAGACGTTCCTGGACTGCCAGCAGGCAATAGCGTGTCCTGCAAGACTCTGGCCAGCAAGGGATACTGAGGGAGGTTCACCTCTGGCCCCACCCCACTTCCAGACCCCCAGGACCCAGACTCCAACTTCTAGACGTTCCTGGACTGCCAGCAGGCAATAGCGTGTCCTGCAAGCCTCTTGCGAGCAAGGGATACTGAGGGAGGGTCACTTCTGACCCCCACCCCACTTCCAGACCCCCAGGCCCCAGACTCCACCTTCTAGACTTTCCTGGACTGCCAGCAGGCAATAGCGTTTCCTGCAAGTCTCTGGCCAGGAAGGGATACGGAGGGAGGGTCACCTCTGACCCCCACCCCACTTCCAGACCCCCAGGCCCCGGACTCCACCTTTTAGAATTTCCTGGACTGCCAGCAGGCAATAGCGTGTCCTGTAAGCCTCTGGCCAGCAAGGGATACTGAGGGAGGATCACCTCTGACCCACACCCCACTTCCAGACCCCCAGGCCCCAGACTCCACCTTCTAGACTTTCCTGGACTGTCAGCAGGCAATAGCGTGTCCTGCAAGCCTCTGGCCAGCAAGGGATACTGAGGGAGGGTCACCTCTGACCCCCACCCCACTTACAGACCCCCAGGCCCCAGACTCCACCTTCTAGAGTTTACTGGACTGCCAGCAGGCAATAGCGTGTCCTGAAAGCCTCTGGCCAGTAAAGGATACTGAGGGAGGGTCACCTCTGACCCCCACCCCACTTCCAGTCCCCCAGGCCCCAGACTCCACCTTCTAGGTAGGTAGCCATGATCTCCCTGAGGCGGGTTTTTTTTTTTTTTTTTTTCTTTTCTCTTGACCCACCTGCATTCCCCTGTTAACACCTAGCCCTCCTTCTCCCCCCAGACTTTCCTGGACTGCCAGCAGGCAATAGTGTGTCCTGCAAGCCTCTGGCCAGCAAGGGATACTGAGGGAGGGTCACCTCTGACCCCCAACCCACTTCCAGACCCCCAGGCCCCAGAATCCACCTTCTAGACTTTCCTGGACTGCCAGCAGGCAATAGCGTGTCCTGCAAGCGTATTGCCAGCAAGGGATACTGAGGGAGGGTCACCTCTGACCCCCACCCCACTTCCAGACCCCCAGGCCCCAGACTCCACCTTCTAGATTTTCCTGCACTGCCAGCAGGCAATAGCGTGTCCTGCAAGCCTCTGGCCAGCAAAGGATACTGAGGGAGGGTCACCTCTTAACCCCACCCCACTTCCAGACCCCTAGGCCCCAGACTCCACCTTCAAGACTTTCCTGGACTGACAGCAGGCAATAGCGTGTCCAGCAAGCCTCTGGCCAGCAAGGGATACTGAGGGAGGGTCACCTCTGACCCCCACCCCACTTCCAGACCTCCAGGCCCCAGACTCCACCTTCTAGATTTTCCTGGACTGCCAGCAGGAAATCGCGTGTCCTGCAAGCCTCTGGCCAGCAAGGGATACTGAGGGAGGGTCACCTCTGACCCCCACCGCACTTGCAGAACCCCAGGCCCCAGACTCCACCTTCTTGACTTTCCTGGACTGCCAGCAGGCAATAGCGTGTCCTGCAAGCCTCTGGCCAGCAAGGGATACTGAGGGAGGGTCACCTCTGACACCCACCCCACTTCCAGACCCCCAGGCCCCAGACTCCACCTTCTAGACTTTCCTGGACTGCCAGCAGGCAATAGCATGTCCTGCAAGCCTCTGGCCAGCAAGGGATACTGAGGGAGGGTCACCTCTGACCCCCACCCCACTTCGAGCCCCCCAGGCCCCAGACTCCACCTTCTAGTTAGGTAGCCAGGATCTCCTTGAGGCGGGTTTTTTTTTTTTCTTTTCTCTTGACCCCCCTGCATTCCCCTGTTAACACCTAGCCCTCCTTCTCCCCCCAGACTTTCCTGGACTGCCAGCAGGTAATAGCGTGTCCTGCAAGCCTCTGGCCAGCAAGGGATACTGAGGGAGGGTCAACTCTGACCCCCACCCCACTTCCAGACCCCCAGGCCCCAGACTCCACCTTCTAGACTTTCCTGGACTGCCAGCAGGCAATAGCGTGTCCTGCAAGCCTCTGGCCAGCAAGGGATACTGAGGGTGGGTCTCCTCTGACCCCCACCCCACTTCCAGAACTCCAGGCCCCAGATTCCACCTTCCAGACTTTCCTGGACTGCCAGCAGGCAATAGCGTGTCCTGCACGCCTCTGGCTAGCAAGGGATACTGAGGGAGGGTCACCTCTGACCCCCACCCCACTTCCAGACCCCCAGGTCCCTGACTCCACCTTCCAGACTTTCCTGGACTGCAAGCAGGCAATAGCGTGTCTTGCAAGCCTCTGGCCAGCAAGGGATACTGAGGGAGGGGCACCTCTGACCCCCACCCCACTTCCAGACCCCCAGGCCCCAGACTCCACCTTCTAGAATTTCCTGGACTGCCAGCAGGCAAAAGCGTGTCCTGCAAGCCTCTGGCCAGCAAGGGATACTGAGGGAGGGTCACCTCTGACCCCCACCCCACTTCCTGACCCCCAGGCCCCAGACTCCACCTTCTAGACTTTCCTGGATTGCCAGCAGGCATAGCGTGTCCTGCAAGACTCTGGCCAGCAAGGAATACTGAGGGAGGGTCACCTCTGACCCCCACCCCACTTCCAGACCTCCAGGCCCCAGACTTCACCTTCTAGAATTTCCTGGACTTCCTGCAGTCAATAGCGTGTCCTGCAAGCCTCTGGCCAGCAAGGGATACTGAGGGACGGTCACCTCTGACCCCCATCCTACTTCCAGACTCCCAGGCGCCAGACTCCACCTTCTAGACTTTCCTTTACTGCCAGCAGGAAAAAGCGTGTCCTGCAAACCTCTGGCCAGCAAGGGATACTGAGGGAGGGTCACTTCTGACCCCCACCCCACTTCCAGATCCCCAGGCCCCAGACTCCACCTTCTAGACTTTTCTGGACTGCCAGCAGGCAATAGCGTGTCCTTCAAGCCTCTGGCCAGCAAGAGATACTGAGGGAGGGTCACCTCTGACCCACACCCCACTTCCAGACCCCCAGGCCCCAGACTCCACCTTATAGACTTTCCTGGAATGCCAGCAGGCAATAGCGTGTCCTGCCAGACTCTGGCCAGCAAGGGATACTGAGCGAGGGTCACCTCTGAACCCCACCCCACTTCCAGACCCCCAGGCCCCAGACTCCACCTTCTAGGTAGGTAGATAGGATCTCCTTGAGGCGGGTTTTTTTTTTTCTTTTCTCTTGACCCCCCTGCATTCCCGTGTTAACACCTAGCCCTTCTTCTCCCCCCAGACTTTACTGGACTGCCAGCAGGCAATAGCGTGTCCTGCAAGCCTCTGGCCTGCCAGGGATACTGAGGGAGGGTCACTTCTGACCCCCACCCCACTTCCAGACCCCCAGGCCCCAGACTCCACCTTCTAGGCAGGTAGCCAGGATCTCCTTGAGGCTGGTTTTTTTTTTTTTTCTTTTCTCTTGACCCCCCTGCATTCCCCTGTTAACACCTAGCCTTGCTTCTCCCCCCAGACTTTCGTGGACTGCCAGCAGGCAATAGCATATCCTGCAAGCCTCTTGACAGCAAGGAATACTGAGGGAGGGTTACCTCTGACCCCCACCCCACTTCCAGACCCCCAGGCCCCAGACTCCACCTTCTAGACTTTCCTGGATTGCCAGCAGGCATAGCGTGTCCTGCAAGACTCTGGCCAGCAAGGAATTCTGAGGGAGGGTCACCTCTGACCCCCACCCCACTTCCAGACCTCCAGGCCCCAGACTCCACCTTCTAGAATTTCCTGGACTTCCTGCAGTCAATAGTGTGTCCTGCAAGACTGTGGCCAGCAAGGGATACTGAGGGAGGGTCACCTCTGACCCCCACCCCACTTCCAGACCCCCAGGCCCCAGACTCCACCTTCTAGACTTTCCTGGACTGCCAGCAGGAAATAGCGTGTCCTGCAAGCCTCTGGCCAGCAAGGGATACTGAGGGACGGTCACCTCTGACCCCCACCACACTTCCAGACCCCCAGGCCGCAGACTCCACTTTCTAGACTTTCCTGGACTGCCAGCAGGCAATAGCGTGTCCTGCAAGCCTCTGTCCAGCAAGGGATACTGAGGGAGGGTCACCTCTGACCCCCACCCCACTTCCACACCCCCAGGCCGCAGACTCCACCTTCTAGACTTTCCCGGAATGCCAGCAGGCAATAGCGTGTCCTGCAAGCCTCTGGCCAGCAAGGGATACTGAGGGAGGGTCACCTCTGACCCTCACCCCACTTCCAGTCCCCCAGGCCCCAGACTCCAACTTCTAGAATTTCCTGGACTGCCAGCAGGCAATAGCGTGTTCTGCAAGCCTCTGGCAAGCAAGGGATACTGAGGGAGGGTCACCTCTGACCCCCACCCCACTTCCAGACCCCCAGGCCCCAGACTCCACCTTCTAGGTAGGTAGCCAGGATCTCCTTTAGGCGGGTTTTTTTTTTCTTTTCTTATCTCTTGACCCCCCTGCATTGCCCTGTTAACACCTAGCCTTCCTTCTCCCCCCAGAATTTCCTGGACTGCCAGAAGGCAATAGCGTGTCCTGCAAGCCTCTGGCCAGCAAGGGATACTGAGGGACTGTCACCTCTGACCCCCATCCCACTTCCA
Organism: Tupaia tana; assembly: GCA_026018925.1. Taxonomy (NCBI): domain Eukaryota; kingdom Metazoa; phylum Chordata; class Mammalia; order Scandentia; family Tupaiidae; genus Tupaia; species Tupaia tana. The sequence continues at coordinate 118,369,520 of JAKSZU010000009.1, forward strand.
GACCTCCAGGCCCCAGACTCCACCTTCTAGACTTTCCTTTACTGCCAGCAGGAAAAAGCGTGTCCTGCAAACCTCTGGCCAGCAAAGGATACTCAGGGAGGGTCACCTCTGACCCCGACCCCATTTCCAGACCCACAGGGCCCAGACTCCACCTTCTAGATTTTCCTGGACTGCCAGCAGGCAATAGCGTGTCCTGCAAGCCTCTGGCCAGCAAGGGATACTGAGGGAGGGCCACCTCTGACCCCCACCCCACTTCCAGACCCCCAGGCCCCAGACTCCACCTTCTAGGTAGGTAGCCAGGATCTCCTTGAGGCGGGTTTTTCTTTTTTTTTTTTTTTCTTTTCTCTTGACACCCTTGCATTCCCCTGTTAACACCTAGCCCTCCTTCTCCCCCCAGACTTTCCTGGACTGCCAGCAGGCAATAGCGTGTCCTGCAAGCCTCTGGCCAGCAAGGGATAATGAGGGAGGGTCACCTCTGACCCCACCCCACTTCCAGACCCCCAGGCCCCAGACTCCACCTTCTAGACTTTACTGGACTGCCAGCAGGCAATAGCGTGTCCTGCAAGCCTCTGGCCAGCAAGGGATACTGAGGGAGGGTCACCTCTGACCCCCACCCCACTTCCAGAACCCCAGGCCCCAGACTCCACCTTCTAGGTAGGTAGCCAGGATCTCCTTTAGGCGGGTTTTTTTTTTCTTTTCTTATCTCTTGACCCCCCTGCATTGCCCTGTTAACACCTAGCCTTCCTTCTCCCCCCAGAATTTACTGGACTGCCAGAAGGCAATAGCGTGTCCTGCAAGCCTCTGGCCAGCAAGGGATACTGAGGGATGGTCACCTCTGACCCCCATCCCACTTCCAGACCTCCAGGCCCCAGACTCCACCTTCTAGACTTTCCTTTACTGCCAGCAGGAAAAAGCGTGTCCTGCAAACCTCTGGCCAGCAAAGGATACTCAGGGAGGGTCACCTCTGACCCCGACCCCATTTCCAGACCCACAGGGCCCAGACTCCACCTTCTAGATTTTCCTGGACTGCCAGCAGGCAATAGCGTGTCCTGCAAGCCTCTGGCCAGCAAGGGATACTGAGGGAGGGCCACCTCTGACCCCCACCCCACTTCCAGACCCCCAGGCCCCAGATTCCACCTTCTAGACTTTCCTGGACTGCCAGCAGGCAATAGCGTGTCCTGCAAGCCTCTGTCCAGCAAGGGATACTGAGGGATGGTCACCTCTGACCCCCACCCCACTTCCAGACCCCCAGGCCCCAGACTCCACCTTCTAGACTTTCCTGGACTGCCAGCAGGCAATAGCCTGTCCTGCAAGCCTCTGGCCAGCAAGAGATACTGAGGGAGGGTCACCTCTGACCCCCACCACACTTCCAGACCCCTAGGCCCCAGACTCCAACTTCTAGGTAGGTAGCCAGGATCTACTTGAGGCGGGTTTTTTTTTTTCTTTACTCTTGACCCCCCTGCATTCCCCTGTTAACACCTAGCCCTCCTTCTCCCCCACAGACTTTCCTGGACTGCCAGCAGGCAATAGCGTGTCCTGCAAGTCTCTGGCCAGCAAGGGATAATGAGGGAGGTTCTCCTCTGACCCCACCCCACTTCCAGACCCCAAAGCCCCAGACTCCACCTTCTAGACTTTCCTGGACTGCCAGCAGGCAATAGCGTGTCCTGCAAGCCTCTGGCCAGCAAGGGATACTGAGGGAGGGTCACCTCTGACCCCCACACCACTTCCAGACGCCCAGGCTCCAGACTCCACCTTCTAGAGTTTCCTGGACTGCCAGCAGGCAATAGCGTGTCCTGCAAGCCTCTGGCCAGCAAGGGATACTGAGGGAGGGTCACCTCTGACCCCCACCCCACTTCCAGAACCCTAGGCCCCACACTCCACCTTCTAGGTAGGTAGCCAGGATCTCCTTTAGCGGGTTTTTTTTTTTTTTCTTTTCTCTTCACCACCCTGCATTCCCCTATTAACACCTAGCCCTCCTTCTCCCCCCAGACTTTCCTGGACTGCCAGCAGGAAATAGCGTGTCCTGCAAGGCTCTGGCCAGCAAGGGATACTGAGGGAGGGTCACCTCTGACCCCCACCCCACTTCTAGACCCCCAAGCCCCAGACTCCACCTTCTAGGTAGGTAGCCAGGATCTCCTTGAGGCGGTTTTTTTTTTTTTTTTCTTTTCTCTTGACCCCCCTGCATTCCCCTGTTAACACCTAGCCCTCCTCCCCCCAGAGTTTCCTGGACTGCCAGTAGGCAAAAGCGTGTCCTGCAAGCCTCTGGCCAGCAAGGGATACTGAGGGAGGGTCACCTCTGACCCCCACCCCACTTCCAGACCCCCACCCCCAGACACCACCTTCTAGAATTTCCTGGACTGCCAGCAGGCAATAGCGTGTCCTGCAAGCCTCTGGCCAGCAAGGGATACTTAGGGAGGGTCACCTCTGACCCCCACCCCACTTCCAGACCCCCAGGCCCCAGACTCCACCTTCTAGGTAGGTAGCCAGGATCTCCTTGAGGCGGTTTTTTTTTTTTTTTTCTTTTCTCTTGACCCCCCTGCATTCCCCTGTTAACACCTAGCCCTCCTTCTCCCCCCAGAATTACCTGGACTGCCAGAAGGCAATAGCGTGTCCTGCAAGCCTCTGGCCAGCAAGTGATACTGAGGGACGGTCACCTCTGACCCCCATCCCACTTCCAGACTCCCAGGCCCCAGACTCCACCTTCTAGACTTTCCTTTACTGCCAGCAGGAAAAAGCGTGTCCTGCAAACCTCTGGCCAGCAAGGGATACTGAGGGAGGGTCACCTCTGACCCCCACCCCATTTCCAGACCCACAGGGCCCAGACTCCACCTTCTAGATTTTTCCTGGACTGCCAGCAGGCAATAGCGTGTCCTGCAAGCCTCTGGCCTGCAAGGGATACTGAGGGAGGGTCACCTCTGACCCCCACCCCACTTCCAGACCCCCAGGCCCCAGACTCCACCTTCTAGACTGTCCTGGACTGCCAGCAGGCAATAGCGTGTCCTGCAAGCCTCTGGCCAGCAAGGGATACTGAGGGAGGGTCACCTCTGACCCCCACCCCACTTCCAGACCCCCAGGCCCCAGACTCCACCTTCTAGGTAGGTAGCCAGGATCTACTTGAGGCGGGTTTTTTTTTTTTTTCTTTACTCTTGACCCCCCTGCATTCCCCTGTTAACACCTAGCCCTCTTTCTCCCCCCCAGACTTTCCTGGACTGCCAGCAGGCAATAGCGTGTCCTGCAAGTCTCTGGCCAGCAAGGGATAATGAGGGAGGTTCACCTCTGACCCCACCCCACTTCCAGACCCCAAAGCCCCAGACTCCACCTTCTAGACTTTCCTGGACTGCCAGCAGGCAATAGCGTGTCCTGCAAGCCTCTGGCCAGCAAGGGATACTGAGGGAGGGTCACCTCTGAACCCCACACCACTTCCAGACCCCCAGGCTCCAGACTCCACCTTCTAGAGTTTCCTGGACTGCCAGCAGGCCATAGCGTGTCCTGCAAGCCTCTGGCCAGCAAGGGATACTGAGGGAGGGTCACCTCTGACCACCACCCCACTTCCAGAACCCTAGGACCCAGACTCCACCTTCTAGGTAGGTAGCCAGGATCTCCTTTAGCGGGTTTTTTTTTTTTTTTTTCTTTTCTCTTCACCACCCTGCATTCCCCTATTAACACCTAGCCCTCCTTCTCCCCCCAGACTTTCCTGGACTGCCAGCAGGAAATAGCGTGTCCTGCAAGGCTCTGGCCAGCAAGGGATACTGAGGGAGGGTCACCTCTGACCCCCACCCCACTTCCAGACCCGCAGGCCCCAGACTCAGCCTTCTAGAATTTCCTGGACTGCCAGCAGGCAATAGCGTGTCCTGCAAGCCTCTGACCAGCAAGGGATACTTAGGGAGGGTCACCTCTGACCCCCACCCCACTTCCAGACCCCCAGGCCCCAGACTCCACCTTCTAGGTAGGTAGCCAGGATCTCCTTGTGGCAGGTTTTTTTTTTTCTTTTTTCTTTTCTCTTGACCCCCCTGCTTTCCCCTGTTAACACCTAGCCCTCCTTCTCCCCCCAGACTTTCCTGGACTGCCAGCAGGCAATAGCGTGTCCTGCAAGCCTCTGGCCACCAAGGGATACTGATGGAGGGTCACCTCTGACCCCCAACCCACTTCCAGACCCCCAGGCCCCAGACTCCACCTTCTAGGTAGGTAGCCAGGATCTCCTTGAGGCGGGTTTTTTTTTTTTTTTCTTTTCTCTTGACCCCCCTGCATTCCCCTGTTAACATCTAGCCCTCCTTCTCCCCCCAGACTTTCCTGGACTGCCAGCAGGCAATGGCGTGTCCTGCAAGCCTCTGGCCAGCAAGGGATACTGAGGGAGGGTCACCTCTGACCCCCACCCCACTTCCAGACCCCCAGTCCCCAGACTCCACCTTCTAGACTTTCCTGGATTGCCAGCAGGCATAGCGTGTCCTACAAGCCTCTGGTCAGCAAGGAATACTGAGGGAGGGGCACCTCTGACCCCCACCACACTTCCAGACCTCCAGGCCCCAGACTCCACCTTCTAGAATTTCCTGGACTGCCTGCAGGCAATAGCGTGTCCTGCAAGCCTCTGGCCAGCAAGGGATACTGAGTGAGGGTCACCTCTGTCTCCCACCCCACTTCCAGAACCCCAGGCCCCAGACTCAACCTTCTAGACTTTCCTGGACTGCCAGCAGGCAATAGCGTGTCCTGCAAGCCTCTGGCAAGCAAGGGATACTGAGGGAGGGTCACCTCTGACCCCCACCTCACTTCCAGACCCCCAGGCCGCAGACTCCACCTTCTAGAATTTCCTGGACTGCCAGCAGGCAATAGCGTGTCCTGCAAGCCTCTGGCGAGCAAGGGATACTGAGGGAGGGTCACCTCTGACCCCCACCCCACTTCCACACCCCCAGGCCCCAGACTCCACCTTCTAGACTTTCCCGGAATGCCAGCAGGCAATAGCGTGTCCTGCAAGCCTCTGGCCAGTAAGGGATACTGAGGGAGGGTCACCTCTGACCCCCACCCCACTTCCAGGCCCCCAGGCCCCAGACTCCACCTTCTAGACTTTCCTGGACTGCCAGCAGGCAATAGCGTGTCCTGCAAGCCTCTGGCCAGCAAGATATACTGAGGGAGGGTCACCTCTGACCCCCACCCCACTTCCAGAACCCTAGGCCCCAAACTACACCTTTTAGGTAGGTAGCCAGGATCTCCATTAGACGGGTTTTTTTTTTTTTCTTTTCTTATCTCTTGACCGCCCTGCATTCCCCTGTTTACACCTGGCCCTCCTTCTCCCCCCAGAATTTCCTGGACTGCCAGAAGGCAATAGCGTGTCCTGCAAGCCTCTGGCCAGCAAGGGATACTGAGGGATGGTCACCTCTGACCCCCATCCTACTTCCAGACTCCCAGGCCCCAGACTCCACCTTCTAGACTTTCATTTACTGCCAGCAGGAAAAAGCGTGTCCTGCAAACCTCTGGCCAGCAAGGGATACTGAGGGAGGGTCACCTCTGACCCCCACCCCATTTCCAGACCCACAGGGCCCAGACTCCACCTTCTAGATTTTCCTGGACTGCCAGCAGGCAATAGCGTGTCCTGCAAGCCTCTGGCCAGCAAGGGATACTGTGGGAGGGTCACCTCTGACCCCCAACCCAATTCCAGACCCCCAGGCCCCAGACTCCACCATCTAGACTGTCCTGGACTGCCAGCAAGCAATAGCGTGTCCTGCAAGCCTCTGGCCAGCAAGGGATACTGAGGGAGGGTCACCTCTGACCCCCACCCCAGTTCCAGACCCCCAGGCCCCAGACTCCACCTTCTAGACTTTCCTGGACTTCCAGCAGGCAATAGCGTGTCCTGCAAGCCTCTGGCCAGCAAGGGTTACTGAGGGAGGGTCACCTCTGACCCCCACCCCACTTCCAGACCCCGAGGCCCCAGACTCCACCTTCTAGACTTTCCTGTACTGCCAGCAGGCAATAGCCTGTCCTGCAAGACTCTGGCCAGCAAGATATACTGAGGGAGGGTCACCTCTGACCCCCACCCCACTTCCAGACCCCCAGGCCCCAGACTCCACATTCCAGGTAGGTAGCCAGGATCTACTTGAGGCGGGTTTTTTTTTTTTTTCTTTACTCTTGATCCCCCTGCATTCCCCTGTTAACACCTAGCCCTCCTTCTCCCCCCCAGACTTTGCTGGACTGCCAGCAGGCAATAACGTGTCCTGCAAGTCTCTGGCCAGCAAGGGATAATGAGGGAGGTTCACCTCTGAACCCACCCCACTTCCACACCCCCAGGCCCCAGACTCCACCTTCTAGACTTTCCCGGAATGCCAGCAGGCAATAGCGTGTCCTGCAAGCCTCTGGCCAGCAAGGGATACTGAGGGAGGGTCACCTCTGACCCTCACCCCACTTCCAGGCCCCCAGGCCCCAGACTCCACCTTCTAGAATTTCCTGGACTGCCAGCAGGCAATAGCGTGTTTTGCAAGCCTCTGGCAAGCAAGGGATACTGAGGGAGGGTCACCTCTGACCCCCACCCCACTTCCAGACCCCCAGGCCCCAGACTCCACCTTCTAGGTAGGTAGCCAGGATCTCCTTTAGGCGGGTTTTTTTTTTCTTTTTTTATCTCTTGACCCCCCTGCATTGCCCTGTTAACACCTAGCCTTCCTTCTCCCCCCAGAATTTCCTGGACTGCCAGAAGGCAATAGCATGTCCTGCAAGCCTCTGGCCAGCAAGGGATACTGAGGGACGGTCACCTCTGACCCCCATCCCACTTCCAGACCTCCAGGCCCCAGACTCCACCTTCTAGACTTTCCTTTACTGCCAGCAGGAAAAAGCGTGTCCTGCAAACCTCTGGCCAGCAAGGGATACTCAGGGAGGGTCACCTCTGACCCCGACCCCATTTCCAGACCCACAGGGCCCAGACTCCACCTTCTAGATTTTCCTGGACTGCCAGCAGGCAATAGCGTGTCCTGCAAGCCTCTGGCCAGCAAGAGATACTGAGGGAGGGCCACCTCTGACCCCCACCCCACTTCCAGACCCCCAGGCCCCAGACTCCACCTTCTAGGTAGGTAGCCAGGATCTCCTTGAGGCGGGTTTTTCTTTTTTTTTTTTTTCTTTTCTCTTGACACCCTTGCATTCCCCTGTTAACACCTAGCCCTCCTTCTCCCCCCAGACTTTCCTGGACTGCCAGCAGGCAATAGCGTGTCCTGCAAGCCTCTGGCCAGCAAGGGATAATGAGGGAGGGTCACCTCTGACCCCACCCCACTTCCAGACCCCCAGGCCCCAGACTCCACCTTCTAGACTTTCTTGAACTGCCAGCAGGCAATAGCGTGTCCTGCAACCCTCTGGCCAGCAAGGGATACTGAGGGAGGGTCACCTCTGACCCCCACCCCACTTCCAGACCCCCAGGCCCCAGACTCCACCTTCTTGACTTTCCTGGACTGCTAGCAGGCAATAGCGTGTCCTGCAAGCCTCTGGCCAGCAAGGGATACTGAGTGAGGGTCATCTCTGACCCCCACCCCACTTCCAGAACTCCAGGCCCCAGACTCCACCTTCTAGACTTTCCTGTACTGCCAGCAGGCTATAGCGTGTCCTGCAAGCATCTGGCCAGCAAGGGATACTCAGGGAGGGTCACCTCTGACCCCCACCCCATTTCCAGACCCACAGGGCCCAGACTCCACCTTCTAGATTTTCCTGGACTGCCAGCAGGCAATAGCGTGTCCTGCAAGCCTCTGGCCAGCAAGGGATACTGAGGGAGGGTCACCTCTGACCCCCAACCCAATTCCAGACCCCCAGGCCCCAGACTCCACCTTCTAGACTGTCCTGGACTGCCAGCAAGCAATAGCGTGTCCTGCAAGCCTCTGGCCAGCAAGGGATACTGAGGGAGGGTCACCTCTGACCCCCACCCCAGTTCCAGACCCCCAGGCCCCAGACTCCACCTTCTAGACTTTCCTGGACTTCCAGCAGGCAATAGCGTGTCCTGCAAGCCTCTGGCCAGCAAGGGTTACTGAGGGAGGGTCACCTCTGACCCCCACCCCACTTCCAGACCCCGAGGCCCCAGACTCCACCTTCTAGACTTTCCTGTACTGCCAGCAGGCAATAGCCTGTCCTGCAAGACTCTGGCCAGCAAGATATACTGAGGGAGGGTCACCTCTGACCCCCACCCCACTTCCAGACCCCCAGGCCCCAGACTCCACCTTCCAGGTAGGTAGCCAGGATCTACTTGAGGCGGGTTTTTTTTTTTTTCTTTACTCTTGATCCCCCTGCATTCCCCTGTTAACACCTAGCCCTCCTTCTCCCCCCCAGACTTTGCTGGACTGCCAGCAGGCAATAACGTGTCCTGCAAGTCTCTGGCCAGCAAGGGATAATGAGGGAGGTTCACCTCTGAACCCACCCCACTTCCACACCCCCAGGCCCCAGACTCCACCTTCTAGACTTTCCCGGAATGCCAGCAGGCAATAGCGTGTCCTGCAAGCCTCTGGCCAGCAAGGGATACTGAGGGAGGGTCAACTCTGACCCTCACCCCACTTCCAGGCCCCCAGGCCCCAGACTCCACCTTCTAGAATTTCCTGGACTGCCAGCAGGCAATAGCGTGTTTTGCAAGCCTCTGGCAAGCAAGGGATACTGAGGGAGGGTCACCTCTGACCCCCCACCCCACTTCCAGACCCCCAGGCCCCAGACTCCACCTTCTAGGTAGGTAGCCAGGATCTCCTTTAGGCGGGTTTTTTTTTTTCTTTTTTTATCTCTTGACCCCCCTGCATTGCCCTGTTAACACCTAGCCTTCCTTCTCCCCCCAGAATTTCCTGGACTGCCAGAAGGCAATAGCATGTCCTGCAAGCCTCTGGCCAGCAAGGGATACTGAGGGACGGTCACCTCTGACCCCCATCCCACTTCCAGACCTCCAGGCCCCAGACTCCACCTTCTAGACTTTCCTTTACTGCCAGCAGGAAAAAGCGTGTCCTGCAAACCTCTGGCCAGCAAGGGATACTCAGGGAGGGTCACCTCTGACCCCGACCCCATTTCCAGACCCACAGGGCCCAGACTCCACCTTCTAGATTTTCCTGGACTGCCAGCAGGCAATAGCGTGTCCTGCAAGCCTCTGGCCAGCAAGGGATACTGAGGGAGGGCCACCTCTGACCCCCACCCCACTTCCAGACCCCCAGTCCCCAGACTCCACCTTCTAGGTAGGTAGCCAGGATCTCCTTGAGGCGGGTTTTTCTTTTTTTTTTTTTTCTTTTCTCTTGACACCCTTGCATTCCCCTGTTAACACCTAGCCCTCCTTCTCCCCCCAGACTTTCCTGGACTGCCAGCAGGCAATAGCGTGTCCTGCAAGCCTCTGGCCAGCAAGGGATAATGAGGGAGGGTCACCTCTGACCCCACCCCACTTCCAGACCCCCAGGCCCCAGACTCCACCTTCTAGACTTTCTTGAACTCCCAGCAGGCAATAGCGTGTCCTGCAACCCTCTGGCCAGCAAGGGATACTGAGGGAGGGTCACCTCTGACCCCCACCCCACTTCCAGACCCCCAGGCCCCAGACTCCACCTTCTTGACTTTCCTGGACTGCTAGCAGGCAATAGCGTGTCCTGCAAGCCTCTGGCCAGCAAGGGATACTGAGTGAGGGTCATCTCTGACCCCCACCCCACTTCCAGAACTCCAGGCCCCAGACTCCACCTTCTAGACTTTCCTGTACTGCCAGCAGGCTATAGCGTGTCCTGCAAGCATCTGGCCAGCAAGGGATACTCAGGGAGGGTCACCTCTGACCCCCACCCCACTTCCAGACCCCCAGGCCCCAGACTCCACCTTCTAGACTTTCCTGGACTGCCAGCAGGCAATAGCGTGTCCTGCAAGCCTCTGGCCAGCAAGGGATACTGAGGGAGGGTCACCTCTGTCACCCACCACATTTCCAGACCCCCAGGCCCCAGACTCTACCTTCTAGATTTTCCTGGACTGCTAGCAGGCAATAGCATGTCCTGCAAGCCTCTGGCCAGCAAGGGATACTGTGGGAGGGTCACCTCTGACCCCTACCCCACTTCCAGACTCCCAGGCCCCAGACGCCACCTTCTAGACTTTCCTGGACTGCCAGCAGGCAATAGCGTGTCCTGCAACCCTCTGGCCAGCAAGGGATACTGAGGGAGGGTCACCTCTTTCCCCCACCCCACTTCCAGACCCCCAGGCCCCAGACTCCACCTTCTAGACGTTCCTGGACTGCCAGCAGGCAATAGCGTGTCCTGCAAGACTCTGGCCAGCAAGGGATACTGAGGGAAGTTCACCTCTGGCCCCACCCCACTTCCAGACCCCCAGGACCCAGACTCCAACTTCTAGACGTTCCTGGACTGCCAGCAGGCAATAGCGTGTCCTGCAAGCTTCTTGCGAGCAAGGGATACTGAGGGAGGGTCACTTCTGACCCCCACCCCACTTCCAGACCCCCAGGCCCCAGACTCCACCTTGTAGACTTTCCTGGACTGCCAGCAGGCAATAGCGTGTCCTGCAAGTCTCTGGCCAGCAAGGGATACTGAGGGAGGTTCACCTCTGACCCACACCCCACTTCCAGACCCCCAGGCCCCAGACTCCACCTTCTAGACTTTCCTGGACTGCCAGCAGGCAATAGCGTGTCCTGCAAGCCTCTGGCCAGCAAGGGATACTGAGGGAGGGTCACCTCTGACCCCCACCCCACTTACAGACCCCCAGGCCCCAGACTCCACCTTCTAGAGTTTACTGGACTGCCAGCAGGCAATAGCGTGTCCTGCAAGCCTCTGGCCAGTAAGGGATACTGAGGGAGGGTCACCTCTGACCCCCACCCCACTTCCAGTCCCCCAGGCCCCAGACTCCACCTTCTAGGTAGGTAGCCAGGATCTCCCTGAGGCGGGTTTTTTTTTTTTTTTTTCTTTTCTCTTGACCCACCTGCATTCCCCTGTTAAAACCTAGCCCTCCTTCTCCCCCCAGACTTTCCTGGACTGCCAGCAGGCAATAGTGTGTCCTGCAAGCCTCTGGCCAGCAAGGGATACTGAGGGAGGGTCACCTCTGACCCCCAACCCACTTCCAGACCCCCAGGCCCCAGAATCCACCTTCTAGACTTTCCTGGACTGCCAGCAGGCAATAGCGTGTCCAGCAAGCCTCTGGCCAGCAAGGGATACTGAGGGAGGGTCACCTCTGACCCCCACCCCACTTCCAGACCTCCAGGCCCCAGACTCCACCTTCTAGATTTTCCTGGACTGCCAGTAGGAAATAGCGTGTCCTGCAAGCCTCTGGCCCGCAAGGGATACTGAGGGAGGGTCACCTCTGACCCCCACCCCACTTCCAGAACCCCAGGCCCCAGACTCCACCTTCTAGACGTTCCTGGACTGCCAGCAGGCAATAGCGTGTCCTGCAAGCCTCTGGCCAGCAAGGGATACTGAGGGAGGGTCACCTCTGACCCCCACCCCACTTCCAGACCCCCAGGCCCCAGACTCCACCTTCTAGACTTTCCTGGACTGCCAGCAGGCAATAGCATGTCCTGCAAGCCTCTGGCCAGCAAGGGATACTGAGGGAGGGTCACCTCTGACCCCCACCCCACTTCGAGCCCCCCAGGCCCCGGACTCCACCTTCT